>CANTAL010000251.1:0-351052 GCA_947650365.1 Chamaelirium japonicum
CCATTCTAAATCATTCGTATGATGAATTCTAATTCATTCGCACAAATGTATCCATTCTAATTCATTCGTACGATCCTGAATTAGAATGGATCGTACGAATGAATTAGAATGGATACCTTTGTGCATATGAATTAGGAAAGATCGTACGAATGAATTAGAATGGATCATATTAATGAATTAGAATGGATCGTACGAATGAATTAGAATGGATACATTCATGCGAATGAATTAGAATGGATCATGCACGAATGTATCCATTCTAATTCATTCGTACGATCCATTCTAATTCATTAATATGATCCATTCTAATTCATTCGTACGATCCATTCTAATTCATATGCACAAAGGTATCCATTCTAATCCATTCGTAGGATCCATTCTAATCCATTTGTACGATCCATTCTAATTCATTCGTACGATCCATTCTAATTCATTCGCTCGAATGTATCCATTCTAATCCATTCGTACGATCCATTCAAATCCATTCGTATGATCCATTATAATTCATTCGCATGAATGTAACCATTCTAATTCATTCATTTGATCCATTCTAATTCATTCGTACGATCCATTCTAATTCATTAGCACGATCCATGCTAATTCATTCGTTCGATCAAATCTAATTCATTAGCACGATCCATTCTAATTCATTCGTACGATCCATTCTAATTTATTCGCACGATCCATTCTAATTCATTCATAGGATCCATTCTAATTCATTCATACGATCTATTCTAATTCTTTCGCACGAATGTATCCATTCTAATTCATTCGCACAAATGTATCCATTCTAATTCATTCGTACGATCCATTCTAATTCATTCGCACGATCCATTCTAATTCATTCGTACGATCAATTCTAATTCATTCGCACGAATGTATCCATTCTAATTCATTCGTACGATCCATTCTAATTCATTAATAGGATCCATTCTAATTCATTCATACAATCCATTCTAATTCATTCGCACGAATGTATCCATTCTAATTCATTCGTACGATCCGTTCTAATTCATTCACAAAATCTATTCTAATTCATTCATACGATCCATTCTAGTTCATTCACATAAATGTATCCATTCTAATTCATTCATACGATCCATTCTAATTCATTCGTACGATCCATTCTAATTCACTCATACGATCCATTCTAATACATTCATACGATCCATTCTAATTCATTTGCACGAATATATCCATTCTAATTCATTCGTACGATCCATTCTAATTCCTTCGTACGATCCATTCTAATTCATTCGTACGATCTATTCTATTTCATTCGTACGATCCATTCTTACTCATTCGTACAATACATTCTAATTCCTTCGTACGATCCATTCTAATTCATTCGTACGATCCATTCTAATTCATTCGTACAATCTATTCTAATTCATTCGTACGAATGGATACATTCGTGTGAATGAATTAGAATGGATCGTACGAATGAGTAAGAATGGATCGTACGAATGAAATAGAATGGATTGCACGAATGAATTAGAATGGATCGTACGAATGAATTAGAATGGATCGTGTGAAAGAATTAGAATGGATGGTATGAATGAATTAGAATGGATCATACGAATGAATTAGAATGGATCGTACGAAGGAATTAGAATGGATCGTACGAATGAATTAGAATGGATCGTACGAATGAATTAGAATAGATCGTACGAATGAATTAGAATGGATCGTACGAAGGAATTAGAATGGATCGTATGAATGAATTAGAATGGATATATTCGTGCAAATGAATTAGAATGGATCGTATGAATGTATTAGAATAGATCGTATGAGTGAATTAGAATGGATCGTACGAATGAATTAGAATGGATCGTATGAATGAATTAGAATGGATACATTCGTGTGAATGAATTAGAATGGATCGTATGAATGAATTAGAATAGATTTTGTGAATGAATTAGAACTGATCGTACGAATGAATTAGAATGGATACATTCGTGCGAATGAATTAGAATGGATTATATGAATGAATTAGAATGGATCGTACGAATGAACTAGAATGGATACATTCGTGCGAATGAATTAGAATGGATCGTACGAATGAATTAGAATGGATCGTACGAATGAATTAGAATGGATCGTACGAATGAATTAGAATGGATCTTACGAATGAATTAGAATAGATCGTACGAATGAATTAGAATGGATCGTACGAATGAATTAGAATGGATACATTCATGCGAATGAATTAGAATGGATCGGACGAATAAATTAGAATGGATCGTAGGAATGAATTATAATGGATCGTACGAATAAATTAGAATGGATACATTCGTCCGAATGAATTAGAATGGATCATATGAATGAGTAATAGAATAGATTGTACGAATGAATTAGAATTGATCCTACGAATGAATTAGAATGGATCGTGTGAAAGAATTAGAATGGATTGTATGAATGAATTAGAATGGATCGTATGAATGAATTCGAATGGATCGTGCGAATGAATTCGAATGGATCGTACGAATTCATTCTAATTCATTCATACAATCCATTCTAATTCTTTCACACGATCCATTCTAATTCATTCGTACGTTCCATTCTAATTCATTAGCACGATCCATGCTAATTCATTCGTTCGATCAATTCTAATTCATTAGCACGATCCATTCTAATTCATTCGTACGATCCATTCTAATTCATTCGCACGATCCATTCTAATTCATTCATAGGATCCATTCTAATTCATTCATAGAATCCATTCTAATTCATTCGCACGAATGTATCCATTCTAATTCATTCGTACGATCAGTTCTAATTCATTCACAAAATCTATTCTAATTCATTCATACGATCCATTCTAATTCATTCACACGAATGTATCCATTCTAATTCATTCACATGAATGTATCCATTCTAATTCATTCATACGATCCATTCTAATTCATTCGTACGATCCATTCTAATGAACTCATACGATCCATTCTAATACATTCATACGATCCATTCTAATTCATTTGCACGAATATATCCATTCTAATTCATTCGTTTGATCCATTCTAATTCTTTCGTACGATCCATTCTAATTCATTCGTACGATCTATTCTATTTCATTCGTACGATCCATTCTTACACATCCGTACTCCATTCTAATTCATTCGTCTGATCCATTCTAATTCATTCGCACGAATGTATCGATTCTAATTCATTCGTTCGATCAATTCTAATTCATTAGCACGATCCATTCTAATTCATTCGTACGATCCATTCTAATTCATTCACACGATCCATTCTAATTCATTCATAGGATCCATTCTAATTCATTCGTACGATCCATTCTAATTCATTCGTACGATCTATTCTAATTCATTCGCACAATCCATTCTATTTCATTCGTATGATCCATTCTTACTCATTGGTACGATCCATTCTAATTCATTCGCACGAATGTATCCATTCTAATTCATTCATCGAATCCATTCTAATTCATTCGTACAATCTATTATATTTCATTCATATGATCCATTCTTACTCATTCGTATGATCCATTCTAATTCATTCGGACGAATGTATCCATTCTAATTTATTCGTACGATCCATTCTAATTTATTCGTACGATCCATTCTAATTCATTCGTACGATCCATTCTAATTCATTCGTCCGATCCATTCTAATTCATTCGCACGAATGTATCCATTCTAATTCATTCGTACGATCCATTCTAATTCATTCGTACGATCCATTCTAATTCATTCGTAAGATCCATTCTAATTCATTCGTACGATCCATTCTAATTCATTCGTACGATCCATTCTAATTCATTCGTACGATCCATTCTAATTCATTCGCACAAATGTATCCATTCTAATTCATTCGTATAATCCATTCTATTTCATTCGTACGATCCATTCTTACTCATTCGTATGATCCATTCTAATTAATTCGTATGATCCATTCTAATTCATTTGTACGATCCATTCTAATTCATTCGTACGATCCATTCTAATTCATTCGCACGATCCATTCTAATTCATTCATACGATCTATTCTAATTCATTCATACGATCCATTCTAATTCATTCCTACAATCCATTCTAATTCATTCGCCCGATCCATTCTAATTCATTCATACGATCCATTCTATTCGAATGGATCATGTGATCGTACGAATGAATTAGAATGGATCGTACGAATGAATTAGAATAGTTCGTACGAATGAATTAGAATGGATCGTACGAATAAATTAGAATGGATACATTCGTCCGAATGAATTAGAATGGATCATAAGAATGAGTAAGAATGGATGATTTGAATGAAAAAGAATAGATTGTACGAATGAATTAGAATGGATCCTACGAATGAATTAGAATGGATCGTGTGAAAGAATTAGAATGGATTGTATGAATGAATTAGAATGGATCATATGAATGAATTAGAATGGATCGTGCGAATGAATTCGAATGGATCGTACGAATTCATTCTAATTCATTCATACAATCTATTCTAATTCTTTCACACGATCCATTCTAATTCATTCGTACGTTCCATTCTAATTCATTAGCACGATCCATGCTAATTCATTCGTTCGATCAATTCTAATTCATTAGCACGATCCATTCTAATTCATTCGTACGATCCATTCTAATTCATTTGCACGATCCATTCTAATTCATTCATAGGATCCATTCTAATTCATTCATACGATCTATTCTAATTCTTTCGCACGAATGTATCCATTCTAATTCATTCACACGAATGTATCCATTCTAATTCATTCGTACGATCCATTCTAATTCATTCGTACGATCCATTCGAATTCATTCGCACGATCCGTTCTAATTCATTCATATGATCCATTCTAATTTATTCATACAATCCATTCTAATTCTTTCACATGATCCATTCTAATTCATTCGTACGATCCATTCTAATTCATTCGTACCATCCATTCTATTTAATTCGTATGATCCATTCTTACTCATTCGTATGATCCATTCTAATTCATTTGTATGATCCACTCAAATTCATTCGTACGATCCATTCTAATTCATTCGTACGATCCATTCTAATTCATTCGTACGATCCATTCTAATTCATTCGCACGAATGTATCCATTCTAGTTCATTCGTACGATCCATTCTAATTCATTCGTACGATCCATTCTAATTCATTCGCACGATCCATTCTAATTCATTCGTACGATCCATTCTAATTCATTCATACGATCCATTCTAATTCATTCGTACGATCCATTCTAATTCATTCGTACAATCTATTCTAATTCATACGTACGAATGGATACATTCGTGTGAATGAATTAGAATGGATCGTACGAATGAGTAAGAATGGATCGTACGAATGAAATAGAATGGATTGCATGAATGAATTAGAGTGGATCGTACGAATGAATTAGAATGGATCGTGTGAAAGAATTAGAATGGATTGTATGAATGAATTAGAATGGATCGTACAAAGGAATTTGAATGGATCGTACGAATGAATTAGAATGGATTGTACGATTGAATTAGAATAGATCGTACGAATGAATTAGAATGGATCGTACGAATGAATTAGAATGGATCGTGTGAAAGAATTAGAATGGATCGTACGAATGAATTAGAATGGATCGTGCGAATGAATTAGAATGGATCGTACGAATGTATCCATTCTAATTCATTCGTACGATCCATTCTAATTCATTCGCACGAATGTATCCATTCTAGTTCATTCGTACGATCCATTCTAATTCATTCGTACGATCCATTCTAATTCATTCATACGATCTATTCTAATTCATTCTTATAATCCATTCTAATTCTTTCACACGATCCATTCTAATTCATTCGCACGATCCATTCTAATTCATTCGCACAATCCATTCTATTTCATTTGTACGATCCATTCTTACTCATTCGTATGATCCATTCTAATTCATTCGCACGAATGTATCCATAATGGATCATACGAATGAGTAAGAATGGATCGTACGAATGAAATAGAATGGATTGTGCGAATGAATTAGAATGGACCGTACGAATGAATTAGAATGGATACATTCGTGCGAATGAATTAGAATGGATCGGACGAATGAATTAGAATGGATTGTACGAATGAATTAGAATGGATCGTACGAATGAATTATAATGGATCGTACGAATAAATTAGAATGGATACATTCGTCCGAATGAATTAGAATGGATCATACGAATGAGTAAGAATGGATCGTACGAATGAAATAGAATAGATTGTACGAATGAATTAGAATGGATCCTACGAATGAATTAGAATAGATCGTGTGAAAGAATTAGAATGGATTGTATGAATGAATTAGAATGAATTCGTATGATCCATTCGAATTCATTCGCACGATCCATTCTAATTCATTCATACGATCCATTCTAATCCATTCATATAATCCATTCTAATTCTTTCACATGATCCATTCTAATTCATTCGTAGGATCCATTCTAATTCATTCGTAGGATCCATTCTAATTCATTCGTACAATCTATTCTATTTCATTCGTATGATCCATTCTTACTCATTCGTATGATCCATTCTAATTCATTCGGACGAATGTATCCATTCTAGTTTATTCCTACGATCCATTCTAACTCATTCGTACGATCCATTCTAATTCATTCGTACGATCCTTTCTAATTCATTCGTCCGATCCATTCTAATTCATTCGCACGAATGTATCCATTCTAATTCATTCGTACGATCCATTCTAATTCATTCGTACGATCCATTCTAATTCATTCGTAAGATCCATTCTAATTCATTTGTACGATCCATTCTAATTCATTCGTACGATCCATTCTAATTCATTCGCACGAATGTATCCATTCTAGTTCATTCGTACGATCCATTCTAATTCATTCGTACGATCCATTCTAATTCATTCGCACGATCCATTCTAATTCATTCGTACGATCCATTCTAATTCATTCATATGATCCATTCTAATTCATTCGTACGATCCATTCTATTTCATTCGCACAAATGTATCCATTCTAATTCATTCGTACGATCCATTCTAATTCATTCACACGATCCATTCTAATTTATTCGTACGATCCATTCTAATTCATTAGCACGATCTGTTCTTATTCATTCGTACAATCCATTCTAATTCATTCGCACGAATGTATCCATTCTAATTCATTCGTACGATCCATTCTAATTCATTCGTACGATCCATTCTAATTCATTCGTATGATCCATTCTAATTAATTCGTATGATCCATTCTAATTCATTCGTACGATCCATTCTAATTCATTCATACAATCCATTCTAATTCATTCGCACGAATGTATCCATTCTAATTAATTCGTACGATCTATTCTAATTCATTCGTATGATCTATTCTTATTCATTCGCACGATCCAGTCTAATTGATTCGCACGATCCATTCTAATTCATTCGCACGAATGTATCCATTCTAATTCATTCGTATGATCCATTCTAATTCATTAATATGATCCATTCTAATTCATTTGTACGATCCATTCTAATTCATATGCACAAAGGTATCCATTCTAATCCATTCGTAGGATCCATTCTAATCCATTCGTACGATCAATTCTAATTCATTCGAATGATCCATTCTAATTCATTCGCTCGAATGTATCCATTCTAATCCATTCGTACGATCTATTCTAATCCATTCTTACGATCCATTCTAATTCATTCGCATGAAGGTAACCATTCTAATTCATTCATTTGATCCATTCTAATTCATTCGTACGATCCATTCTATTTTATTCGTCTGATCCATTCTAATTCATTCGCACGAATGTATCCATTCTAATTCATTCGTACGATCCATTCTAATTCATTCGTACGATCCATTCTAATTCATTCGTAAGATCCATTCTAATTCATTCGTACGATCCATTCTAATTCATTCGTACGATCCATTCTAATTCATTCGCACGAATGTATCCATTCTAGTTCATTCATACGATCCATTCTAATTCATTCGTACGATCCATTCTAATTCATTCGCACGATCCATTCTAATTCATTCATACGATCCATTCTAATTCATTCAATAGATCCATTCTAATTCATTTGTACGATCCATTCTAATTCATTCATACAATCCATTCTAATTCATTCGTACGATCCATTCTAATTCACTCATACGATCCATTCTAATACATTCATACGATCCATTCTAATTCATTTGCACGAATATATATATTCTAATTCATTCGTACGATCTATTCTAATTCCTTCGTACGATCTATTCTAATTCATTCGTACGATCTATTCTAATTCATTCGTATGATCTATTCTTATTCATTCGCACGATCCGGTCTAATTGATTCGCACGATCCATTCTAATTCATTCGCACGAATGTATCCATTCTAATTCATTCGTACGATCTATTCTAATTCATTAATATGATCCATTCTAATTCATTCGCATGATCCATTCTAATTCATTCGTACGATCCATTCTAATTCATTCGCACGATCTGTTCTTATTCATTCGCACAATCCATTCTAATTCATTCGCACAAATGTATCCATTCTAATTCATTCGTACGATACATTCTAATTCATTCGTACGATCCATTCTAATTCATTTGTATGATCCATTCTAATTCATTCGTATGATCCATTCTAATTAATTCGTATGATCCATTCTAATTCATTCGTACGATCCATTCTAATTCATTCATACAATCCATTCTAATTCATTCGCACTAATGTATCCATTCTAATTACTTCGTACGATCCATTCAAATTCATTCGTATGATCTATTCTTATTCATTCGCACGATCCAGTCTAATTGATTCGCACGATCCATTCTAATTCATTCGCCCGAATGTATCCATTCTAATTCATTCGTACGATCCATTCTAATTCATTAATATGATCCATTCTAATTCATTCGTACGGTCCATTCTAATTCATATGCACAAAGGTATCCATTCTAATCCATTCGTAGGATCCATTCTGATCCATTCGTACGATCCATTCTAATTCATTCGTATGATCTATTCTAATTCATTCGCTCGAATGTATCTATTCTAATCCATTCGTACGATCCATTCTAATCCATTCGTACGATCCATTCTAATTCATTCGCATGAATGTAACCATTCTAATTCATTCATTTGATCCATTCTAATTCATTCGTACGATCCATTCTAATTCATTCGTCCGATCCATTCTAATTCATTCGCTTGAATGTATCCATTCTAATTCATTCGTACGATCCAATCAAATTCATTCATACGATCCATTCTAATTCATTCGTAAGATCCATTCTAATTCATTCGTACGATCCATTCTAATTCATTCGTACGATCCATTCTAATTCATTCGCACCAATGTATCCATTCTCGTTCATTCATACGATCCATTCTAATTCATTCGTACGATCCATTCTAATTCATTTGTACGATCCATTCTAATTCATTCGCTCGAATGTATCCATTCTAATCCATTCGTACGATCCATTCTAATTCATTCGCATGAATGTAACCATTCTAATTCATTCATTTGATCCATTCTAATTTATTCGTACGATCCATTCAAATTCATTCGTCCGATCCATTCTAATTCATTCGCACGAATGTATCCATTCTAATTCATTCGTACGATCCATTCTAATTCATTCGTACGATCCATTCTAATTCATTCGCACGAATGTATCCATTCTCGTTCATTCATACGATCCATTCTAATTCATTCGTACGATCCATTCTAATTCATTCGCACGATCCATTCTAATTCATTCGTACGATCAATTCTAATTCATTTGCACGAATGTATCCATTCTAATTCATTAGTACGATCCTGAATTAGAATGGATCGTACGAATGAATTAGAATGGATACCTTTGTGCATATGAATTAGAATGGATCGTACGAATGAATTAGAATGGATCATATTAATGAATTAGAATGGATCGTACGAATGAATTAGAATGGATACATTCGTGCGAATGAATTAGAATGGATCGTGCACGAATGTATCCATTCTAATTCATTCGTACGATCCATTCTAATTCATTAATATGATCCATTTTAATTCATTCGTACGATCCATTCTAATTCATATGCACAAAGGTATCCATTCTAATCCATTCGTAGGATCCATTCTAATCCATTCGTACGATCCATTCTAATTCATTCGTACGATCCATTTTAATTCATTCGCTCGAATGTATCCATTCAAATCCATTCGTTCGATCCATTCTAATCCATTCGTACGATCCATTCTAATTCATTCGGATGAATGTAACCATTCTAATTCATTCATTTGATCCATTCTAATTCATTCGTACGATCCATTCTAATTCATTCGTCCGATCCATTCTAATTCATTCGCACGAATGTATCAATTCTAATTCATTCGTTCGATCCATTCTAATTCATTCGTACGATCCATTCTAATTCATTCGTAAGATCCATTCTAATTCATTCGTACGATCCATTCTAATTCATTCATACGATCCATTCTAATTCATTCGCACGAATGTATCCATTCTAGTTCATTCGTACGATCCATTCTAATTCATTCGTACGATCCATTCTAATTCATTCGCACGATCCATTATAATTCATTTGTACGATCCATTCTAATTCTTTCACACGATCCATTCTAATTCATTCGTACGATCCATTCTAATTCATTCGTACGATCCATTCTAATTCCTTCGTACGATCCATTCTAATTCATTCGTACGATCCATTCTAATTCATTCATACAATCCATTCTAATTCTTTCACACGATCCATTCTAATTCATTCATACGATCCATTCTAATTCATTCGTGCAATCTATTCTATTTCATTCGTACGATCCAATCTTACTCATTCGTACGATCCATTCTAATTCATTCACACGAATGTATCCATTCGTACGAATGAATTAGAATAGATTGTACGAATGAATTAGAATGGATCGTACGAATGAATTAGAAAGGATCGTACGAAGGAATTAGAATGGATCGTACGAATGAATTAGAATGGATCGTACGAATGAATTAGAATAGATCGTATGAATCAATTAGAATGGATCGTACGAAGGAATTAGAATGGATCGTACGAATGAATTAGAATGGATATATTCGTGCAAATGAATTAGAATGGATCGTATGAATGTATTAGAATGGATCGTATGAGTGAATTAGAATAGATTGTACGAATGAATTAGAATGGATTGTATGAATGAATTAGAATGGATCGTACGAATGAATTAGAATGGATCGTATGAATGAATTACAATGGATCGTACGAATGAATTAGAATGGATCGTGCGAATGAATTAGAATGGATCGTACGAATGAATTAGAATGGATCGTACGAATGAACTAGAATGGATACATTCGTGCGAATGAATTAGAATAGATCGTACGAATGAATTAGAATGGATCGTACGAATGAATTAGAATGGATCTTATGAATGAATTAGAATGGATCGTACGAATGAATTAGAATGGATCGTACGAATGAATTAGAATGGATACATTCGTGCGAATGAAGTAGAATGGATCGGACGAATGAATTAGAATGGATCGTACTAATGAATTAGAATGGATCAAATGAATGAATTAGAATGGTTACATTCATGCGAATGAATTAGAATGGATCGTACGAATGGATTAGAATGGAACGTACGAATGGATTAGAATGGATACATTCGAGCGAATGAATTAGAATGGATCATACGAATGAATTAGAATGGATCATACGAATGGATTAGAATGGATCCTACGAATGGATTAGAATGGATACCTTTGTGCATATGAATTAGAATGGATCGTACGAATGAATTAGAATGGATCATATTAATGAATTAGAATGGATTGTACGAATGAATTAGAATGGATACATTCGTGCGAATGAATTAGAATGGATCGTGCGAATCAATTAGACTGGATCGTGCGAATGAATAAGAATAGATCATACGAATGAATTAGAATGAATCGTACCAATTAATTAGAATGGATACATTCGTGCGAATGAATTAGAATGGATTGTATGAATGAATTAGAATGGATCGTACGAATGAATTAGAATGGATCATACGAATTAATTAGAATGGATCATACGAATGAATTAGAATGGATCGTATGAATGAATTAGAATGGATCATACGAATTAATTAGAATGGATCATACGAATGAATTAGAATGGATCGTACGAATGAATTAGAATGGATCGTATGAATGAATTAGAATGGATACATTCGTGCGAATGAATTAGAATGGATTGTGCGAATGAATAAGAACAGATCGTGCGAATGAATTAGAATAGATCGTACGAATAAATTAGAATGGATCGTGCGAATGAATTAGAATAAATCATACGAATGAATTAGAATAGATACATTTGTGCGAATGAATTAGAATGGATCGTACGAATAAACTAGAATGGATACATTCGTGCGAATGTATTAGAATGGATCATACGAATGAATTAGAATGGATCGTACGAATGAATTAGAATGGATCTTACGAATGAATTAGAATGGCATTCGTACGATCCATTCTAATTCATTCACACGAATGTATCCATTCGTACGAATGAATTAGAATAGATTGTATGAATGAATTAGAATGGATCGTACGAATGAATTAGAATGGATCGTATGAATGAATTAGAATGGATCGTATGAATGAATTAGAATGGATCGTACGAATGAATTAGAATGGATCGTGCGAATGAATTAGAACGGATCATACGAATGAATTAGAATGGATCATACGAATGAGTAAGAATGGATCGTACGAATGAAATAGAATGGATTGTACGAATGAATTAGAATGGATCGTACGAATGAATTAGAATGGATTGTGTGAAAGAATTAGAAGTGATTGTATAAATGAATTAGAATGGATCATATGAATGAATTAGAATGGATCATGCGAATGAATTCGAATGGATCGTATGAATGAATTAGAATGGATACATTCGTGCGAATGAATTAGAATGGATACATTCGTGCGAAAGAAATAGAATAGATCGTATGAATGAATTAGAATGGATCCTATGAATGAATTAGAATGGATCGTGCGAATGAATTAGAATGGATCGTACGAATGAATTAGAATGGATCATGCTAATGAATTAGAATTGATCGAACGAATGAATTAGCATGGATCGTGCTAATGACTTAAAATGGAACGTACGAATGAATTAGAATGGATCGTGTGAAAGAATTAGAATGGATTGTATGAATGAATTAGAATGAATTCGTACGATCCATTCGATTTCATTCGCACGATCCATTCTAATTCATTCATACGATTCATTCTAATTCATTCATACAATCCATTCTAATTCTTTCACACGATCCATTAAAATTCATTCGTAGGATCCATTCTAATTCATTCGTACAATCTATTCTATTTCATTCTAATTCATTCATACGATCCATTCTAATTCATTCATACAATCCATTCTAATTCTTTCACACGATCCATTAAAATTCATTCATAGGATCCATTCTAATTCATTCGTACGATCCATTCTAATTCATTCGTACAATCTATTCTAATTCATTCGTACAATCTATTCTAATTCTTTCACATGATCCATTAAAATTCATTCGTAGGATCCATTCTAATTCATTCGTACAATCTATTCTATTCTATTTCATTCTAATTCATTCGGACGAATGTATCCATTCCAATTTATTCGTACGATCCATTCTAATTCATTCGTATGATCCATTCTAATTTATTCGTACGATCCATTCTAATTCATTCGTACGATCCATTCTAATTCATTCGTATGATCCATTCTAATTAATTCGTATGATCCATTCTAATTCACTCAAACGATCCATTCTAATACATTCATACGATCCATTCTAATTTATTTGCACGAATATATCCATTCTAATTCATTCGTACGATCCATTCTAATTCCTTCGTACGATCCATTCTAATTCATTCGTACGATCTATTCTAATTCATTCGTACGATCCATTTTAATTCATTCGTACGATCCATTCCAATTCCTTCGTACGATCCATTCTAATTCATTCGTACGATCCATTCTAATTCATTCGTACCATATATTCTAATTCATTCGTACGAATGGATACATTCGTGTGAATGAATTAGAATGGATCGTACGAATGAGTAAGAATGGATCGTACGAATGAAATAGAATGGATTGCACGAATGAATTAGAATGGATCGTACGAATGAATTAGAATGGATCGTGTGAAAGAATTAGAATGGATTGTATGAATGAATTAGAATGGATCGTACGAATGAATTAGAATGGATCGTACGAAGGAATTAGAATGGATCGTACGAATGAATTAGAATGGATCGTACGAATAAATTAGAATAGATCGTACGAATGAATTAGAATGGATCGTACGAAGGAATTAGAATGGATCGTACGAATGAATTAGAATGGATCGTACGAAGGAATTAGAATGGATCGTACGAATGAATTTGAATGGATCGTACGAATGAATTAGAATAGATCGTACGAATGAATTAGAATGGATCGTACGATCCTTTCTAATTCATTAGCATGGATCGTGCTAATGAATTAGAATGGAATATACGAATGAATTAGAATGGATCGTAGAATGGATCGTACGAATGAATTAGAATGAATTAGAATGGATCGCACGAATGAATTAGAATAGATCATAGGAATGAATTAGAATGGATCGTGCAAATGAATTAGAATGGATACATTCGTGCGAATGAATTAGAATGGATCGTGCGAATGAATTAGAATGGCTCGTACGAATAAATTAGAATGGATATATTTGAACGAATAAATTAGAATGGATCATACGAATGAATTAGAATGGATCGTATGAATGAATTAGAATGGATAGTGCGAATGAATAACAATCGATCGTATGAATGAATTAGAATGGATCGTACGAATGAATTAGAATGGATCATACGAATGAGTAAGAATGGATCGTACGAATGAATTAGAATGGATCGTACGAATGAATTAGAATGGATCATACGAATAAATTAGAATGGATACATTCGTGCGAATCAATTAGAATGGATCATGCGAATCCATTAGACTGGATCGTGCGAATGAATAAGAATGGATCATACGAATGAATTAGAATGGATCCTACGAATTAATTAGAATGGATACATTCGTGCGAATGAATTAGAATGGATTGTATGAATGAATTAGAATGGATCGTACGAATGAATTAGAATGGATCATACGAATTAATTAGAATGGATCATACGAATGAATTAGAATGGATCGTACGAATGAATTAGAATGGATCGTACGAATGAACTAGAATGGATCGTACGAATGAATTAGAATGGATCTTACGAATGAATTAGAATGGATCGTACGAATGAATTAGAATGGATCGTACGAATAATTAGAATGAATACATTCGTCCAAATGAATTAGAATGGATCATACGAATGAGTAAGAATGGATCGGACGAATGAATTAGAATGGATCGTACGAATGAATTAGAATGGATCAAATGAATGAATTAGAATGGTTACATTCATGCGAATGAATTAGAATGGATCGTACGAATGGATTAGAATGGATCGTACGAATGGATTAGAATGGATACATTCGAGCAAATGAATTAGAATGGATCGTACGAATGAATTAGAATGGATGGTACGAATGGATTTGAATGGATCCTACGAATGGATTAGAATGGATACCTTTGTGCATATGAATTAGAATGGATCGTACGAATGAATTAGAATGGATCATATTAATGAATTAGAATGGATCGTACGAATGAATTAGAATGGATACATTCGTGCACGATCCATTCTAATTCATTCGCACGAATGTATCCATTCGAATTCATTCGTACGATCCATTCTATTTCATTAATATGATCCATTCTAATTCATTCGTACGATCCATTCTAATTCATATGCACAAAGGTATCCATTCTAATTCATTCGTACGATCCATTCTAATTCAGGATCGTACGAATGAATTAGAATGGATACATTCGTGCGAATGAATTAGAATTGATCGCACGAATGAATTAGAATGGATCGTGCGAATGAATTACAATCGATCGTACGAATGAATTAGAATGGATCGTACGAATGAACTAGAATGGATACATTCGTTCGAATGGATTAGAATGGATCGTACGAATGAATTAGAATGGATCATACGAATTAATTAGAATGGATCATATGAATGAATTAGAATGGATCGTACGAATGAATTAAAATGGATCGTACGAATGAACTAGAATGGATCGTACGAATGAACTAGAATGGATACATTCGTGCGAATTAATTTGAATGGATCGTACGAATGAATTAGAATGGATCGTACGAATGAATTAGAATGGATCTTACGAATGAATTAGAATAGATCGTATGAATGAATTAGAATGGATCGTGCGAATGAATTCGAATGGATCGCATGATCCATTCGAATAGAATGGATCGTATGAATGAATTAGAATGGATCGGGCGAATGAATTAGAATGGATCGTATGAATGAATTAGAATGGATCGTATGAATGAATTAGAATGGATCGTGCGAATGAATTAGAATGGATCGTACGAATTAATTAGAATGGATCGTACGAATGAATTAGAATGGATCATACGAATGAATTAGAATGAATCATACGAATGAGTTAGAATGGATCGTACGAATGAAATAGAATGGATGGATCATACGAATGAATTAGAATGGATTGTACGAATGAATTAGAATGGATTGTGCGAATGAATTAGAATGGATCGTATGAATGAATAAGAATGGATCTTACGAATGAATTAGAATGGATCGTGCGAATGAATTAGCATGAATCGTACGAATGTATTAGAATGGATCGTACGAATGAATTAGAATGAATCGTACGATCCATTCTAATTCATTCGTACGATCCATTCTAATTCATTCGCACGAATGTATCCATTCTAGTTCATTCGTACGATCCATTCTAGTTCATTCGTACGATCCATTCTAATTCATTCGTACGATCCATTCTAATTCATTCGTATGATCCATTCTAATTAATTCGTATGATCCATTCTAATTCATTCGTACGATCCATTCTAATTCATTCATACAATCCATTCTAATTCATTCGCACGAATGTATCCATTCTAATTAATTCGTACGATCCATTCTAATTCATTCGTATGATCCATTCTTATTCATTCGCACGATCTAGTCTAATGGATTCGCACGATCCATTCTAATTCATTCGCACGAATGTATCCATTCTAATTCATTCGTACGATCCTTTCTAATTCATTAATATGATCCATTCTAATTCATTCGCACGATCCATTTTAATTCATTCGTACGATCCATTCTAATTCATTCGTACGATCCATTCTAATTCATTCGCACGATCCATTCTAATTCATTCGTACAATCTATTCTATTTCATTCGTACGATCCATTCTTACTCATTCGTATGATCCATTCTAATTCATTCGGATGAATGTATCCATTCTAATTTATTCATACGATCCATTCTAATTCATTCGTACGATCCATTCTAATTCATTCGTACGATCCATTCTAATTTATTCGTCCGATCCATTCTAATTCATTCGCACGAATGTATCCATTCTAATTTATTCGTACGGTCCATTCTAATTCATTCGCACAATCCATTCTATTTCATTTGTACGATCCATTCTTACTCATTCGTATGATCCATTATGGACACATTCGTGCGAATGAATTAGAATGGATCATACGAATGAGTTAGAATGGATCGTACGAATGAAATAGAATGGATTGTGCGAATGAATTAGAATGTATCGTACGAATGAATTAGAATGGATCGTGTGAAAGAATTAGAATGGATTGTATGAATGAATTAGAATAGATCGTATGAATGAATTAGAATGGATCGTACGAATGAACTAGAATGGATACATTCGTGCGAATGAATTAGAATGGATCGTACGAATGAATTAGAATGGATCGTACGAATGAATTAAAATGGATCTTACGAATGAATTAGAATGGATCGTACGAATGCACGATCCATGCTAATTCATTCGTTCGATCAATTCTAATTCATTAGCATGATCCATTCTAATTCATTCGTACGATCCATTCTAATTCTTTCACACGATCAATTCTAATTCATTCATACGATCCATTCTAATTCATTCGTACGATCTATTCTAATTCATTCGTACGATCCATTCTAATTTCATTCGTATGATCCATTCTAATTCATTCGCTCGAATGTATCCATTCTAATCCATTCGTACGATCCATTCTAATCCATTCGTACGATCCATTCTAATTCATTCGCATGAATGTAACCATTCTAATTCATTCATTTGATCCATTCTAATTCATTCGTACGATCAATTCTAATTCATTCGTCCGATCCATTCTAATTCATTCGCACGAATGTATCCATTCTAATCCATTCGTAAGATCCATTCTAATTCATTCGTACGATCCATTCTAATTCATTCGTACGATCCATTCTAATTCATTAATATGATCCATTCTAATTCATTCGTACGATCCCTTCTAATTCATATGCACAAAGGTATCCATTCTAATTCATTCGTACGATCCATTCTAATTCAGGATCGTACGAATGAATTAGAATGGATGCATTCGTGCGAATGAATTAGAATTGATCGTACGAATGAATTAGAATGGATCGTGCGAATGAATTAGAATGGATCATACGAATGAATTAGAATGGATCGTACGAATGAACTAGAATGGATACATTCGTGCGAATGAATTAGAATGGATCGTACGAATGAATTAGAATGGATCGTACGAATGAATTAGAATGGATTGTACGAATGAATTAGAATGGATACATTCGTGCGAATGAATTAGAATGGATCGGACGAATGAATTAGAATGGATCGTACGAATGAATTAGAATGGATCAAATGAATGAATTAGAATGGTTACATTCATGCGAATGAAATAGAATGGATCATACGAATGGATTAGAATGGATCATACGAATGGATTAGAATGGATACATTCGAGCGAATGAATTAGAATGGATCGTACGAATGAAATTAGAATGAATCGTACGAATGAATTAGAATAGATCGTACGAATGAATTAGAATGGATCGTACGAATGAATTAGAATGGATCGTACGAATAAATTAGAACGGATACATTTGTCCGAATAAATTAGAATGGATCATACGAATGAGTAAGAATGGATCGTACGAATGAAATAGAATAGATTGTACGAATGAATTAGAATGGATCCTACGAATGAATTAGAATGGATCGTGTGAAAGAATTAGAATGGATTGTATGAATGAATTAGAATGGATCGTATGAATGAATTAGAATGGATCGTGCGAATAAATTCGAATGGATCGTACGAATTCATTCTAATTCATTCATACAATCCATTCTAATTCTTTCACACGATCCATTCTAATTCATTCGTACGTTCCATTCTAATTCATTAGCACGATCCATGCTAATTCATTCGTTCGATCCATTCAAATTCATTAGCACGATCCATTCTAATTCATTCGTACGATCCATTCTAATTCCTACGTACGATGCATTCTAATTCATTCGTACGATCCATTCTAATTCATTCGTGCAATCCATTCTATTTCATTCGTACGATCCATTCATACTCATTCGTACGATCCATTCTAATTCATTCACACGAATGTATCCATTCGTACGAATGAATTAGAATAGATTGTACGAATGAATTAGAATGGATCGTACAAATGAATTAGAATGGATCGTACGAAGAAATTAGAATGGATCGTACGAATGAATTAGAATGGATCGTACGAATGAATTAGAATAGATCGTACGAATGAATTAGAATGGATCGTACGAAGGAATTAGAATGGATCGTACGAATGAATTAGAATGGATATGTACGTGCAAATGAATTAGAATGGATCGTATGAATGTATTAGAATGGATCGTATGAGTGAATTAGAATGGATCGTACGAATGAATTAGAATGGATTGTATGAATGAATTAGAATGGATCGTACGAATGAATTAGAATGGATCATACGAATTAATTAGAATGGATCATACGAATGAATTAGAATGGATCGTATGAATGAATTAGAATGGATCGTACGAATGAATTAGAATGGATACATTCGTGCGATCCATTCTAATTTTTTCGCACAATCCATTCTATTTCATTCGTACGATCCATTCTTACTCATTGGTACGATCCATTCTAATTCATTCGCACGAATGTATCCATTCTAATTCATTCGTACGAATCCATTCTAATTCATTCGTACAATCTATTCTATTTCATTCGTACGATCCATTCTTACTCATTCGTATGATCCATTCTAATTCATTCGGACGAATGTATCCATTCTAATTTATTCGTACGATCCATTCTAATTCATTCGTACGATCCATTCTAATTCATTCGTACGATCCATTCTAATTCATTCGTCTGATCCATTCTAATTCATTCGCACGAATGTATCCATTCTAATTCATTCGTACGATCTATTCTAATTCATTCATACAATCCATTCTAATTCATTCGCACGAATGTATCCATTCTAATTCATTCGTACGATCAGTTCTAATTCATTCACAAAATCTATTCTAATTCATTCATACGATTCATTCTAATTCATTCACACGAATGTATCCATTCTAATTCATTCATACGATCCATTCCAATTCATTCGTATGATCCATTCTAATTCACTCATACGATCCATTCTAATACATTCATACGATCCATTCTAATTCATTTGCACGAATATATCCATTCTAATTCATTCGTACGATCCATTCTAATTCCTTCGTACGATCCATTCTAATTCATTCGTACGATCCATTCTAATTCATTCGTACGATCCATTCTAATTCATTCGTCCGATCCATTCTAATTCATTCGGACGAATGTATCCAATCTAATTCATTCGTACGATCCATTCTAATTCATTCGCACAAATGTATCCATTCGTACGATCCATTCCAATTCATATGCACAAAGGTATCCATTCTAATTCATTCGTACGATCCATTCTAATTCAGGATCGTACGAATGAATTAGAATGGATACATTCGTGCGAATGAATTAGAATTGATCGTACGAATGAATTTGAATGGATCGTGCGAATGAATTAGAATGGATTGTACGAATGAATTAGAATGGATCGTACGAATGAACTAGAATGGATACATTCGTGCGAATGAATTAGAATGGATCGTACGAATGAATTAGAATGGATCGTACGAATGGATTAGAATGGATCATACGAATGAATTAGAATGGATCGTGCGAATGAATTAGAATGGATCGAACGAATGAATTAGAATGGATATATTCGAGCGAATGAATTAGAATAGATCGTAGGAATGAATTAGAATGGATCATACGAATGAATTAGAATGGATCGTACGAACAAATTAGAATGGATCGTACGAACGAATTAGAATGGATCATATGAACGAATTAGAATGGATCGTACGAATGAATTAGAATGGATACATTCGAGCGAATGAATTAGAATGGATCGTACAAATGAATTAGAATAGATCATAGGAATGAATTAGAATGGATCGTGCAAATGAATTAGAATGGATACATTCGTGTGAATGAATTAGAATGGATCGTGCGAATGAATTAGAATGGATCGTACGCATGAATTAGAATGGATATATTTGAACGAATAAATTAGAATGGATCATACGAATGAATTAGAATGGATCGTACGAATGTATTAGAATGGATACTGCGAATGAATTAGAATTGATCGTACGAATGAATTAGAATGGATCGTACGAATGAATTAGATCGTACGAATGAATTAGAATGGATCGTACGAATGAATTAAAATGGATACATTCGAGCGAATGAATTAGAATAGATCGTAGGAATGAATTAGAATGGATCGTACGAATGAATTAGAATGGATACATTTGTGAGAATGAATTAGAATGGATCATACGAATGAATTAGAATGCATCGTACCAAAGAATTAGAATGGATATATTCGTGCAAATGAATTAGAATGGATCGTACGAATGAATTAGACTAGATCGTACGAATGAATTTGAATGGATACATTTGTGCGAATGAATCTAAATGGATTGTATGAATGAACTACAATGGATCGTACGAATGAATTAGAATGGATCGTACGAATGAATTAGAAAAGCTCATACGAATGAATTAGAATGAATCGTATGAATGAATTAGAATGGTTGCATTTGTGCGAATAAATTAGAATAGATCGTACGAATGAATTAGAATGGATCGTACGAATAAATTAGAATGGATCGTGGGAATGAATTAGAATGGATCGTACGAATGAATTAGTATGGATCCACCGAATGAGTTAGAATGGATCATACGAATAAATTAGAATGGATTGTACGAATGAATTAGAATGGATTGTGCGAATGAATTAGAATGGATTGTATGAATGAATAAGAATGGATCGTACGAATGAATTAGAATGGACCGTGCGAATGAATTAGCATGAATCGTACGAATGTATTAGAATGGATCGTACGAATGAATTAGAATGAATCGTACGATCCATTCTAATTCAATCGTCCGATCCATTCTAATTCATTCGTATGAATGTATCCATTCTAATTCATTCGTACAATCCATTCTATTTCATTCGTATGATCCATTCTATTTCATTCGTACGATCCATTCTAATTCATTCGTATGATCCATTCTAATTCATACGTACGATCCATTCTAATTCATTCGTATGATCCATTCTAATTCATTCGCACGATCCATTCTAATTCATTCATACGATCCATTCTAATTCATTCATACGATCCATTCTAATTCATTCGCCCGATCCATTCTAATTCATTCACACGATCCATTCTATTCGAATGGATCATGCGATCTATTCGAATTCATTCGCACGATCCATTCGAATTCATTCATACGATCCATTCTAATTTATTCATACAATGCATTCTAATTCTTTCACACGATCCATTCTAATTCATTCGTACGATCCATTCTAATTCATTCGTACAATCCATTCTATTTCATTTGTACGATCCATTCTTACTCATTCGTATGATCCATTCTAATTCATTCGTACGATCCATTCTAATTCATTTGTAGGATCCATTCTATTTCATTCGTACAATCCATTCTATTTCATTTGTACGATCCATTCTTACTCATTCGTATGATCCATTCTAATTCATTCGTACAATCCATTCTTACTCATTCGTATGATCGTACGAATGAATTAGAATGGATTGTACGAATGAATTAGAATAGATTGTGCGAATGAATTAGAATGGATTATACGAATGAATTAGAATGGATCGTACGAATGAATTAGAATGGATCTTACGAATGAGTAAGAATGGATCGTACGAATAAATTAGAACGGATCGTACGAATGAATTAGAATGGATCATATGAATAAATTAGTATGGATACATTCGTCCGAATGAATTAGAATGGATCATACGAATGAGTAAGAATGGATCGTACGAATGAAATATAATAGATTGTACGAATGAATTAGAATGGATCCTACGAATGAATTAGAATGGATCGTGTGAAAGAATTAGAATGGACTGTATGAAAGAATAAGAATGAATCATATAAATGAATTAGAATGGATCGTGCGAATGAATTCGAATGGATCATACGAATGAATTAGAATGGATCGTACGAATGAATTAGAATGGATCGTACGAATGAATTAGAATGGATACATTCGTGCGAATGAATTTGAATGGATACATTCGTGCGAAAGAATTAGAATAGATCGTATGAATGAATTAGAATGGATCGTATGAATGGATTAGAATAGATCGTGCGAATGAATTAGAATGGATCGTACGAATGAATTAGAATGGATCGTGCTAATGAATTAGAATTGATCGAACGAATGAATTAGCATGGATTGTGCTAATGAATTAGAATGGAACGTATGAATGAATTTGAATGGATCGTGTGAAAGAATTAGAATGGACTGTATGAATGTCGTACGAATGAATTAGAATGGATATATTCGTGCAAATGAATTAGAATGGATCGTATGAATGTATTAGAATGGATCGTATGAGTGAATTAGAATGGATCGTACGAATGAATTAGAATGGATTGTATGAATGAATTAGAATGGATTGTACGAATGAATTAAAATGGATCATACGAATTAATTAGAATGGATCATACGAATGAATGAGAATGGAACGTACGAATGAATTAGAATGGATCATGTGAAAGAATTAGAATGGCTTGTATGAATGAATTAGAATGAAATCATTCGATCAATTCTAATTCATTAGCACGATCCATTCTAATTCATTCGTATGATCCATTCTAATTCATTCGCACGATCCATTCTAATTCATTCGTACGATCCATTCTAATTCTTTCACACGATCTATTCTAATTCATTCGTACGATCCATTCTAATTCATTCGTACAATCTATTCTAATTCATTCGTACGATCCATTCTACATCATTCGTACGATCTATTCTAATTCCTTCGTACGATCCATTCTAATTCATTCATACAATCCATTCTAATTCTTTCACACGATCCATTCTAATTCATTCGTACGTTCCATTCTAATTCATTAGCACGATCCATGCTAATTCATTCGTACGATCAATTCTAATTCATTAGCACGATCCATTCTAATTCATTCGCACGATCCATTCTAATTCATTCATAGGATCCATTCTAATTCATTCATACGACCTATTCTAATTCTTTCGCACGAATGTATCCATTCTAATTCATTCGCACGAATGTATCCATTCTAATTCATTCGTACGATCCATTCTAATTCATTCGTACGATCTATTCTAATTCATTCATAAGATCCATTCTAATTCTTTCACACGATCTATTCTAATTCATTCGTACGATCCATTCTAATTCATTCATACGATCCATTCTAATTCATTCATACGATCCATTCTAATTCATTCCTACAATCCATTCTAATTCATTCGCCCGATCCATTCTAATTCATTCATACGATCCATTCTATTCGAATGGATCATGCGATCCATTCGAATTAATTCGCACGATCCATTCTAATTCATTCATACGATCCATTCAAATTCATTCATACAATGCATTCTAATTCATTCATACGATCCATTCTAATTCATTTGCACGAATATATCCATTCTAATTCATTCGTACGATCCATTCTAATTCCTTCGTACGATCCATTCTAATTCATTCGTACGATCCATTCTAATTCATTCGTACGATCCATTCTAATTCCTTCGTACGATCCATTCTAATTCATTCGTACGATCCATTCTAATTCATTCGTACGATCCATTCTAATTCATTAATATGATCCATTCTAATTCATTCGTACGATCCATTCTAATTCATATGCACAAAGGTATCCATTCTAATCCATTCGTAGGATCCATTCTAATTCATTCGTATGATCCATTCTAATTCATTCGTATGATCCATTCTAATTCATTCGCTCGAATGTATCCATTCTAATCCATTCGTACGATCCATTCTAATCCATTCGTACGATCTATTCTAATTCATTCGCATGAATATAACCATTCTAATTCATTCATTTGATCCATTCTAATTCATTCGTACGATCCATTCTAATTCATTCGTCTGATCCATTCTAATTCATTCGCACGAATGTATCCATTCTAATTCATACATACGATCCATTCTAATTCATTCGTACGATCCATTCTAATCCATTCGCATAAATGTATCCATTCTAATCCATTCGTACGATCCATTCTAATTCATTCGCATGAATGTATCCATTCTAATACATTCACACGATCCATTCTAATTCATTCGTACGATCCATTCTAATTCATTCGTACGATCCATTGTAATTCATTCGTAAGATCCATTCTAATTCATTCCTACGATCTATTCTAATTGATTCGCTCGAATATATCCATTCTAATTCATTCGTTCGATCCATTCTAATTCATTCGCACGATCCATTCTAATTCATTCGTATGATCCATTCTAATCCATTCGTACGATCCATTCTAATTGATTCGTACGATCCATTCTAATTCATTCGTACGATTCATTCTAATTCATTCGCACGAATGTATCCATTCTAGTTCATTCGTACGATCCATTCTAATTCATTCATACGATCCATTCTAATTCATTCGCACGATCCATTCTAATTCATTCGTACGATCCATTCTAATTCATGCATACGATCCATTCTAATTCATTCGTACGATCCATTCTAATTCATTCATACAATCCATTCTAATTCATTCGTACGATCCATTCTAATTCACTCATACGATTAATTCTAATAAATTCATACGATCCATTCTAATTCATTTGCACGAATATATCCATTCTAATTCATTCGTACGATCCATTCTAATTCCTTCGTACGATCCATTCTAATTCATTCATACGAACTATTCTAATTCATTCGTATAATCCATTCTAATTCATTCGCACGATCCATTCTAATTCATTCGAATGATTCATTCTAATTCATTCGTACGATCCATTCTAATTCATTCGGACGATCCATTCTAATTCATTCATACGATCCATTCTAATTCATTCATACGATCCATTCTAATTCATTCCTACAATCCATTCTAATTCATTCGCCCGATCCATTCTAATTCATTCATACGATCCATTCTATTCGAATGGATCATGCGATCCATTCGAATTCATTCGCACGATCCATTCTAATTCATTCATACGATCCATTCTAATTCATTCATACGATCCATTCTAATTCATTTGTACGATCCATTCGAATTCCTTCGTACGATCCATTCTAATTCATTCGTACGATCTATTCTAATTCATTCGTACAATCCATTCTAATTTATTCATACGATCCATTCTAATTCCTTCGTACGATCCATTCTAATTTATTCATACGATCCATTCTAATTCATTCGTACGATCCATTCTAATTCATTCGTACGATCCATTCTAATTTATTAATATGATCCATTCTAATTCATTCGTACGATCCATTCTAATTCATATGCACAAAGGTATCCATTCGAATCCATTCGTAGGATCCATTATAATCCATTCGTACGATCCATTCTAATTCATTCGTACGATCCATTCTAATTCATTCGCTCGAATGTATCCATTCTAATCCATTCGTACGATCCATTCTAATTCATTCGCATGAATGTAACCATTCTAATTCATTCATTTGATCCATTCTAATTCATTCGTACGATCCATTCTAATTCATTCGTCCGATCCATTCTAATTCATTCACACGAATGTACCCATTCTAATTCATTCATACGATCCATTCTAATTCATTCGTACGATCCATTCTAATTCATTCGCACAAATGTATCCATTCTAATTCATTCGTACGATCCATTTTAATTCATTCGCACGATCCATTCTAATTCATTCGTACGATCCATTCTAATTCTTTCACACGATCCATTCTAATTCATTCGTACGATCCATTCTAATATATTCCTATGATCCATTCTAATTCATTTGCACGAATATATCCATTCTAATTCATTCGTACGATCCATTCTAATTCCTTCGTACGATCCATTCTAATTCATTCGTACGATCTATTCTAATTCATTCGTACGATCCATTCTAATTCATTCGCACGATCCATTCTAATTCCTTCGTACGATCCATTCTAATTCATTCGTACGATCCACTCAAATTCATTCATACAATCCATTCTAATTCTTTCACACGATCTATTCTAATTCATTCGTAGGATCCATTCTAATTCATTCGTACAATCTATTCTATTTCATTCGTACGATCCATTCTTACTCATTCGTATGATCCATTCTAATTCATTTGCCCGAATATATCCATTCTAATTCACTCGTACGATCCATTCTAATTCCTTCGTACGATCCATTCTAATTCATTCGTACGATCTATTCTAATTCATTCGCACGATCCATTCTAATTCATTCGTATGATCCATTCTAATTCTTTCACACGATCCATTCTAATTCATTCGTACGATCCATTCTAATTCATTCGTGCAATCCATTCTATTTCATTCGTACGATCCATTCTTACTCATTCGTACGATCCATTCTAATTCATTCACACGAATGTATCCATTCGTATGAATGAATTAGAATAGATTGTATGAATGAATTAGAATGGATCGTACGAATGAATTAGAATGGATCGTACGAAGGAATTAGAATGGATCGTACGAATGAATTAGAATGGATCGTACGAATGAATTAGAATAGATCGTACGAATGAATTAGAATGGATCGTACGAAGGAATTAGAATGGATCGTACGAATGAATTAGAATGGATATATTCGTGCAAATGAATTAGAAAGGATCGTATGAATGTATTAGAATGGATCGTATGAGTGAATTAGAATGGATCGTACGAAAGAATTAGAATGGATTGTATGAATGAATTAGAATGGATCGTACGAATGAATTAGAATGGATCATACGAATTAATTAGAATGGATCATACGAATGAATTAGAATGGATCGTACGAATGAATTAGAATGGATCATACGAATGAATTAGAATGGATACATTCGTGCGAATGAATTTGAATGGATTGTGCGAATGAATAAGAACAGATCGTGCGAATGAATTAGAATGGATCGTACGAATGAATTAGAATGGATCGTGAGAATGAATTAGAATGGATCGTACGAATGAATTAGAATGGATACATTTGTGCGAATGAATTAGAATGGATCGTACGAATGAATTAGAATGGATACATTTGTGCGAATGAATTAGAATGGATCGTACGAATGAATTAGAATGGATCGTATGAATGAATTAGAATGGATCGTACGAATGAATTAGAATGGATCGTGCGAATGAACTAGAATGGATCGTACGAATGAATTAGAATGGATCGTGTGAAAGAATTAGAATGGATCGTATGAATGAATTAAAAAGGATCGTGCGAATGAATTAGAATGGATCGTACGAATGAATTAGAATGGATACATTTGTGCGAATGAAATAGAATGGATCGTACGAATGAATTAGAATGGATCGTATGAATGAATTAGAATGGATCGTACGAATGAATTAGAATGGATCGTGCGAATGAATTAGAATGGATCGAACGAATGAATTAGAATGGATCGTACGAATGAACTTGAATGGATACATTCGTGCGAATGAATTAGAATGGATCGTACGAATGAATTAGAATGGATCGGACGAATGAATTAGAATGGATCTTACGAATGAATTAGAATGCATCGTACGAATGAATTAGAATGGATCGTACGAATGAATTAGAATGGATCTTACGAATGAATTAGAATGGATCGTACGAATGAATTAGAATGGATCGTACGAATGAATTAGAATAGATCGTACGAATAAATTAGAATGGATCGTATGAATGGTTTAGAATGGATACATTCGTGCGAATGAATTAGAATGGATCGGACGAAAGAATTAGAATGATCGTACGAATGAATTAGAATGAATTAGAATGATCGTACGAATGAATTAGAATGGATCAAATGAATGAATTAGAATGGTTACATTCATGCGAATGAATTAGAATGGATCGTACGAATGAATTAGAATGGATCGTACGAATGGATTAGAATGGATACATTCGTGCGAATGAATTAGAATGGATACATTCGTGCGAAAGAATTAGAATAGATCGTATGAATGAATTAGAATGGATCCTATGAATGAATTAGAATGGATCGTGCGAATGAATTAGAATGGATCATACGAATGAATTAGAATGGATCGTGCAAATGAATTAGAATTGATCGAACGAATGAATTAGCATGGATCGTGCTAATGAATTAGAATGGAACGTACGAATGAATTAGAATGGATCGTGTGAAAGAATTAGAATGGATTGTATGAATGAATTAGAATGAATTCGTACGATCCATTCAAATTCATTCGCACGATCCATTCTAATTCATTCATACGATCCATTCTAATTCATTCATACAATCCATTCTAATACTTTCACACGATCCATTCTAATTCATTCGTAGGATCCATTCTAATTCATTCGTACAATCTATTCTATTTCATTCGTACGATCCATTCTTACTCATTCGTATGATCCATTCTAATTCATTCGGACGAATGTATCCATTCTAATTTATTCGTACGATCCATTCTAATTCATTCATACGATCCATTCTAATTCATTCGTGCGATCCATTCTAATTCATTCGTCCGGTCCATTATAATTCATTCGTACGAATGTATCCATTCTAATTCATTCGTACGATCCATTCTAATTCATTCATACGATCCATTCTAATTCATTCGTAAGATCCATTCTAATTCATTCGTACGATCCATTCTAATTCATTCGTACGATCCATTCTAATTCATTCGCACGAATGTATCCATTCTAATCCATTCGTACGATCCATTCTAATCCATTCGTACGATCCATTCTAATTCATTCGCATGAATGTAACCATTCTAATTCATTCATTTGATCCATTCTAATTCATTCGTACGATCCATTCTAATTCATTAGCACGATCCATGCTAATTCATTCATTCGATCAATTCTAATTCATTAGCACGATCCATTCTAATTCATTCGTACGATCCATTCTAATTCATTCGCACGATCCATTCTAATTCATTCATAGGATCCATTCTAATTTATTCATACGATCTATTCTAATTCTTTCGCACAATATCCATTCTAATTCATTCCACGAATGTATCCCATCTAATTCATTCATACGATCCATTCTAATTCATTCGCACGATCCATTCTAATTCATTCGTACGATCAATTCTAATTCATTCGCACGAATGTATCCATTCTAATTCATTCGTACGATCCATTCTAATTCATTCATAGGATCCATTCTAATTCATTCATACAATCCATTCTAATTCATTCGCACGAATGTATCCATTCTAATTCATTCGTACGATCAGTTCTAATTCATTCTCAAAATCTATTCTAATTCATTCATACGATCCATTCTAATTCATTCAGACGAATGTATCCATTCTAATTCATTCATACGATCCATTCTAATTCATTCGTACGATCCATTCTAACTCCTTCATACGATCCATTCTAATTCATTTGTACGATCTATTCTAATTCATTCGTACAATCCATTCTAATTCATTCGTACGATCCATTCTAATTCCTTCGTACGATCCATTCTAATTCATTCGTACGATCCATTCTAATTCATTCGTACAATCCATTCTAATTCTTTCACACGATCCATTCTAATTCATTCGTACGATCCATTCTAATTCATTCGTGCAATCCATTCTATTTCATTCGTACGATCCATTCTTACTCATTCGTACGATCCATTCTAATTCATTCACACGAATGTATCCATTCGTACGAATGAATTAGAATAGATTGTATGAATGAATTAGAATGGATCGTACGAATGAATTAGAATGGTTCGTACGAAGGAATTAGAATGGATCGTTCGAATGAATTAGAATAGATCGTACGAATGAATTAGAATGGATCGTACGAAGGAATTAGAATGGATCGAACGAATGAATTAGAATGGATATATTCGTGCAAATGAATTAGAATCGATCGTATGAATGTATTAGAATGGATCGTATGAATGAATTAGAATGGATACATTCGTGTGAATGAATTAGAATGGATCGTATGAATGAATTAGAATAGATTTTGTGAATGAATTAGAACTGATCGTACGAATGAATTAGAATGGATACATTCGTGCGAATGAATTAGAATGGATTGTATGAATGAATTTGAATGGATCCTATGAATGAATTAGAATGGATCGTACAAATGAAGTAGAATGGATACATTCGTGCGAATGAATTAGAATTGATCGTACGAATGAATTAGAATGGATCGTGCGAATGAATTAGAATGGATCGTACGAATGAATAAGAATGGATCGTACGAATGTACTAGAATGGATACATTCATGCGAATGAATTAGAATGGATCGTACGAATGAATTAGAATGGATCTCACGAATTAATTAGAATGGATCGTACGAATGAATTAGAATGGATCGTACGAATGAATTAGAATGGATACATTCGTACGAATGAATTAGAATGGATCATACGAATGAATTAGAATGGATCGTACGGAATGAATTAGAATGGATATATTTGAACGAATAAATTAAAATGGATCATACGAATGAATTAGAATGGATCGTACGAATGAATTAGAATGGATAGTGCGAATGAATTAGAATCGATCGTACGAATGAATTAGAATGGATCGTACGAATGAATTAGAATGGATCATACGAATGAGTAAGAATGGATCGTACGAATGAATTAGAATGGATCGTACGAATGAATTAGAATGGATCGTACGAATAAATTAGAATGGATACATTCGTCCGAATGAATTAGAATGGATCATACGAATAAGTAAGAATGGATCGTACGAATGAAATAAAATAGATTGTACGAATGAATTAGAATGGATCCTACGAATGAATTAGAATGGATCGTGTGAAAGAATTAGAATGGATTGTATGAATGAATTAGAATGGATCGTATGAATGAATTAGAATGGATCGTACGAATGGATTAGAATGGATCGTACGAATGAATTAGAATGGATCGTACGAATGAACTAGAATGGATACATTCGTGCGAAGAATTAGAATGGATCGTACGAATGAATTAGAATGGATCGCACGAATGAATTAGAATGGATTTTACGAATGAATTAGAATGGATCGTACGAATGAATTAGAATGGATCGTACGAATGAATTAGAATAGATCGTACGAATGAATTAGAATGGATCTCACGAATGAATTAGAATGGATCGTACGAATGAATTAGAATGGATCATGTGAAAGAATTAGAATGGATTGTATGAATGAATTAGAATGGATCATATGAATGAATTAGAATGGATCGTGCGAATGAATTCGAATGGATCGTACGAATGAATTAGAATGGATCGTACGAATGAATTAGAATGGATACATTCGTGCGAATGAATTAGAATGGATACATTCGTGCGAAAGAATTAGAATAGATCGTTTGAATGAATTAGAATGGATCCTATGAATGAATTAGAATGGATCGTGCGAATGAATTAGAATGGATCGTACGAATGAATTAGAATGGATCATGCTAATGAATTAGAATTGATCGAACGAATGAATTAGCATGGATCGTACGAATGAACTAGAATGGATACATTCGTGCGAATGAATTAGAATGGATCGTACGAATGAATTAGAATAGATCGTATGAATGAATTAGAATGGATCGTATGAATGAATTAGAATGGATCATACGAATGAATTAGAATGGATCATACGAATGAGTAAGAATGGATCATACGAATGAAATAGAATGGATTGTACGAATGAATTAGAATGGATCGTACGAATGAATTAGAATGGATCGTGTGAAAGAATTAGAATGGATTGTACGAATGAATTAGAACGGATCATATGAATGAATTAGAATGGATACATTCGTGCGAATGAATTAGAATGGATCGTACGAATGAATTAGAATGGATCGTACGAATGAATTAGAATGGATCGTACGAATAAATTAGAATGGTTCGTACGAATGGATTAGAATGGATCGTACTAATGGATTAGAATGGATACATTCGAGCGAATGAATTAAAATGGATCATACAAATGAATTAGAATGGATCGTACGAATGGATTAGAATGGATCCTACGAATGGATTAGAATGGATACCTTTGTGTATATGAATTAGAATGGATCGTACGAATAAATTAGAATGGATCATATGAATGAATTAGAATGGATCGTGTGAAAGAATTAGAATTGATTGTATGAATGAATTAGAATAGATCGTATGAATGAATTAGAATGGATCGTACGAATGAATTAGAATGGATCGTACAAATGAATTAGAATAGATCGTACGAATGAATTAGAATGGATACTGTGGGGGAAAATCTTCGTGCCGACCCGAAGACTCTCGCAGCACCAGTCAATTGAATGTTCGTGTTGACGTCGAAGATCGTTGGTCGATCTGTTGATCGAAGTTGAAGCTTTTGATTTGTGAACAGAGAGATGCAATTAGAGAGAGAGTTTGACACGAGAAGTGATCTCGGAGTTCAGCCGAAGCCTACGTCTCCGTGCTATAGGGTGCAACCCGAATTCACTAACACTTATATTGAAGTGATCTCGACAGGCCGAGTATCACTGTAAACACTGATCTTTCTGAAAGAAGATCAAAGGGAGATGGTAGATCGGAAGTTTGAAATCCCAGAGCTCTGGTTCTGAAAGTCAGATGTCAGAGTGGAAATCAGATTTGTGGATTGGGATCCTTTTTACATTCGAAGGCTCTGCTATTTATAGGCATTCCGGGTGGCGAATGGCGGTTTCTGCTGTAGTATCTGGGGATTCTCTAGGTAAAGTTGCGGGCCCTGCGGTTGTCTTCGGGGGTCCACCAGGCAGGGCTGGTGGGTCCCGCTGTAGTCCTCGTGGGCCCACCAGGCAGGGCCGGTGGGTCCCGCTGTAATCCTCGTGGGCTCACCAGGTAGGGCCGCTGGGTCCCGCTGTAACCCTCGTGGGCCCACCAAGCAGGGCCGGTGGGCCCCGCTGTAGTCCTCGTGGGCCCACCAGGCAGGGCCGGTGGGTCCCGCTGTAGTCCTCGTGGGCCCACCAGGCAGGGCCGGTGGGTCCCGTGGTAGATTTATGCCAAAATTTGCACCCACAGTTACCCCCTCCAAGTTAGCTAGAGTGCATTCTAGCTGGCTTGGACTTGGTGCAAAAAATAGCAACTTCCTGTTTTGAAAAACGGACACGAAGAAACTTGTCGCATGTTAGAGAAAAAAGTGACTGATCGGTCAATTTGGACTGATCGGTCAAATTTGACCGATCGGTCAAATTTTGACCGATCGGTCAAATTTTGACCGATCGGTCAAAATTCAACCGGTCAAGAATCGGGTGATCGGTCAAAAAACAGCGTTTTTTAACCGATCCAGTAGTAATTTTGACCGATCAGCTGAAATTTGGCCGATCGGTTAAATTTTGACCGATCGGTCACTTTTGACCGATCGGTCAAATTTTGACCGATCGGGCAAAATTCAACCGGTCAAGAATCGGGTGATCGGTCAAAAAACAGGGTTTTTTGACCGATCCAGTAGTAATTTTGACCGATCAGCTGAAATTTGGCCGATCGGTTAAATTTTGACCGATCGGTCACTTTTGACCGATCGGTCAAATTTTGACCGATCGGGCAAAATTCAACCGGTCAAGAATCGGGTGATCGGTCAAAAAACAGGGTTTTTTGACCGATCCAGTAGTAAATTTGACCGATCAAATAACTTTCGCCGATCGGACATGTTTGTCCGATCGGTGAAAAATATCCGGTCAAGGTTCGAGTGATCGGCAAAAAACCTTGGTTTTTTGCCAGATCCAGTAGAAATTTGACCGATCAGATAACTTTCGCCGATCGGACATGTTTGTCCGATCGGTGAAAAATATCCGGTCAAGGTTCGAGTGATCGGCAAAAAACCTTGGTTTTTTGCCAGATCCAGTAGAAATTTGACCGATCAGATAACTTTCGCCGATCGGACATGTTTGTCCGATCGGTGAAAAATATCCGGTCAAGGTTCGAGTGATCGGCAAAAAACCTTGGTTTTTTGCCAGATCCAGTAGAAATTTGACCGATCAGATAACTTTCGCCGATCGGACATGTTTGTCCGATCGGTGAAAAAATATCCGGTCAAGGTTCGAGTGATCGGCAAAAACCCTTGGTTTTTTGCCAGATCCAGTAGAAATTTGACCGATCAGATAACTTTCGCCGATCGGACATATTTGTCCGATCGGTGAAAAATATCCGGTCAAGGTTCGAGTGATCGGCAAAAAACCTTGGTTTTTTGCCAGATCCAGTAGAAATTTGACCGATCAGATAACTTTCGCCGATCGGACATGTTTGTCCGATCGGTGAAAAAATATCCGGTCAAGGTTCGAGTGATCGGCAAAAAACCTTGGTTTTTTGCCAGATCCAGTAGAAATTTGACCGATCAGATAACTTTCGCCGATCGGACATGTTTGTCCGATCGGTGAAAAAATATCCGGTCAAGGTTCGAGTGATCGGCAAAAAACCTTGGTTTTTTGCCAGATCCAGTAGAAATTTGACCGATCAGATAACTTTCGCCGATCGGACATGTTTGTCCGATCGGTGAAAAATATCCGGTCAAGGTTCGAGTGATCGGCAAAAAACCTTGGTTTTTTGCCAGATCCAGTAGAAATTTGACCGATCAGATAACTTTCGCCGATCGGACATGTTTGTCCGATCGGTGAAAAAATATCCGGTCAAGGTTCGAGTGATCGGCAAAAAACCTTGGTTTTTTGCCAGATCCAGTAGAAATTTGACCGATCAGATAACTTTCGCCGATCGGACATGTTTGTCCGATCGGTGAAAAAATATCCGGTCAAGGTTCGAGTGATCGGCAAAAAACCTTGGTTTTTTGCCAGATCCAGTAGAGATTTGACTGATCGAAGTAAAGTTGTGAACCTGCCCTTCAAAGGATGTTTACTGCTTTGTTCTTCGATATTTTGGCGGAGTTTTGAGCATTGATGGAGCTTGATTCTTCTTGTTTTGAATCCTTGGTTGGCTTGATGGTTGCTTTGAACCGGCGGTCCGGTTTGAACCGGCGGTCCGGTTTACCCAGACCGGTGGCTTGCTTGGACCGTTGGTTCATGTGGACCGGTAGGTCCGACGTTTCGCCTGGTCGCGACTGTTCGCCTGGTTTTGCACTTGCTACGGATGGATGCCACGTGTACCTACAAAAACACACGATTTGATATGGTGAAGACACGTGTCTTCTCGATTTGCGCACCTGTTTTACCCTGGGTACAAAAAGTTTTCACCGGCTGTCATTTCGCCTCACGCTTCCAAAATTTTTCGAAGTCCAGACCCTTGTTCTCTTGATTTTCTGCTCTTGTTCTTGTTCTCGTTCGATCGGTCGAATGGCTTCATCTGGCAGTTCGAAGAAGTCCGGTACAGCTCCCTCGAAGAGAAAGGGGAAGGAAATTGTCGAGGTTCAATCTCCTCCGAGGGGCCGCGGCAAAGGCAAGGCTGCTCTAGCTGAACTTGGCCAACTGGGCAAGAGGCACCAAGGGGTAGGTTTTGCCTCAGCGCCATCAAGGCCAGAATTCATCCCCAAAGTGAAGTTTGTTCTGGGTCCTCTTATGCCCCTGACAGACGAGACGGAGTACATGTACAATGTGGGTGGTGAGTTCACAGATACAAAGAGGAAGAAGTGGCAAGCACTTCTCTCTTACTTCACTGAAGGGAAGGGAGCGCAGCCTTCACTCCCTAGCATCCAGACGGCTTTCGGCATTGACAAGAAGACCGTCTTCACCAATTTTGCCAGCAACGAGAAGGTCATGGGAACCATCGTGACCATCGGCCAAATGAACTGCGGCCTACGTCTGCCTCTGCCACCCTTCGCTGCAAGACTACTGAATACATCTGGCCTTTGCCCGGGGCAAGTCACAGGGAATGCCTGGCGAATCATCTATGCGTTCTGCCGGGTGGAATCAGATTTTCAAGAGGACTTGAGGGCCTGTTACTCCAGCATCCCGGAAGGTGAACCTGCCAGGATTGAGCTCGGATACTTCTTTTTTCATTATCGATGGAATTACAGGAAGGACAGCCCTTTCTATAATTTGACTGGAGTATCTCCCCTGCGGCCGCTCACCGATACGGTCCCTTCGGACAAGTTGTATACTGACTGGCCAATTTCTGTATCTGGCGCCTGGACGTCCATGTCAGTGCCCGACACCCCCCGAGACAGCGTGCACGAGGCGGTGAAAATGTACAGCGCTGGAGGCATCTTTGCCTGGAATTCTGAGAGGGCGGGAGCCATAGATAACTTGTTCCTCGAACTAACCTGTGGAACCAGGTCGTGGAAACAGTTTTCTAACTGTCCTGTGAGATATGGCAAGGCCAATCTCCTCCACAGGTCAAAGGACAGGTACGAGGACAACGAAGTCCTATACTCTGACTATAAAGAGGATCCCAACTCGGGCAAGGTCATCCGGAAGGTTCGGGCCGAGAAGAAAATCTACACTGCGAGGCGCCGGTTACCTACCATGGACGAGAAACTGGTGCTCCAAAGAGGCCCAGTGAAGAAGAAGCGAAAAACTCTCGTCAAGCCTAAGGAAGATGAAGACCAAGACAAGAAGAAAGAAGATGAAGAAGAAGAAAAGAAGAATGAAGAAGAAGAAACTGAGAATGCCAGCCACGACAACAGTGGCAGTGGCGAAGATGAGGACGGGGACGGCGAGGACGATCCGTCTTCTACCCCCTCCAGTGGGGATGATGAGAATGGGGGTGGTGAGGAAGAAATTCCTCCCACCCCCACTGGTGGTGCAACGGGGGAGGATTCGATCCCTATTCCCATTGACGAGGTTAAAGCCCGTCAGATGGAGGAAATTCTCGACACAGAGGGCGACGGCAAAAAGGTGGTTCCCACCTACAAATTTGACGAATTGAAGAGGCCGATGCACCTGAAAATAAAGTTGTCGAGGAGTGGTGGGGTTGGAAGCAACCCCACACCCCTCGATCAGATTCCCCCCGACGTTCCTCGCATTGAGGGAGCAACAATGAGTGGGGGTGTAGAGGTTGAGCAACCCCCTCCCCCCTCTCACTCTCTGCTCAACGAGGTGGAGGCCATGCTGGCCGGGCTCATCCAGCCAGGCGGGTCGCAAGAAGAGAGAGCCTCACCTCCCAGGAATGCTTCCCCCCCTGCTAATTTGGAGAGGGGAAGTCGAGTGGGGGATGGGGCTCCTCAACCTCAACCAGTGCCAACCCCGACTCAGGAGAAATCGACTCCTAAGAGTGGCTCTGATCGTCGGAAAGGCAAAGAGCCGAAGGTCGAAACATCAGGTAATTGAACTTAACTTGCTTTGAATGTCTTGTCTTTGAAGTTCGAAAATAATCTAACACTTTGATTCCCTTTGATTGCAGGTACGCCTGCTGGATTGACTCCAACAATAAAAAACTTGGGTGACGTTGATATCAACCGCCCCACTGCTGTGATCAGAAAACTCATCAACCTTCCGAGTGCCACTTTGGATGAAGCTTTTGATAGAATTAACCTGTTGGTAGGTGCATCTGCTTGATCGATCATTTGAATCGTATCTTTCTTCAGAATAATTCAATTCTTTTGTTCTTTTGCAGAACTCAGCACTTATGAATGTTGCAACCAAACTCTCCTTGAGGGCGGGAGCAAAAGAAGCTGTAGCTGAAATAAATTAGTTGACCACGGAGAGAGATGAGCTGAGAGATCTCCTGACTTCGAAGAAAGCCTCTCTCAAATCCAAGATTGAGGAACTTCGCAAGGGAAGACTGGAGATCAAGGGGCTGAAGGATCGGTGTGAGGCACAGAGTCATGAGCTCGAATCCCTGAAGACTCGACTCTCCAGGGTTGAGGACATGTCCTGTGGCCGCACCATCGAGATTCAAGAGCTGAAGCAACAACTTGCTACTCAGCACGCTGCCTTCACTGCCAGAGAGGAGACTTCCAAAAAGGCAATGGAGCATGCGCTGTCAGAGTGCAAGGTTTACAAGGAAACTGCAGAGAAGGCAGCAGAAGCGCTCAGGACTCATGTAGCTAGCGTCCGATCCTCCAAGGCATCAGTGGCGAGTAAAGCTCGTCCTGGATCTGAAGGGGAGAAGTCGCATGCGAAGAGTGTGGCCAAGCCCTGAGACTTTTCTTCTTCTTTGTTGTTGTACTTGTAAATTTTTGAAATGTAACAGCTCCTTGTATCTGACATATTTTGATGATAATAGAAGACATCTTTTTGGTATTTGAAACTTGCACTTCTTTTGAGTTGAATGTCTTTGAATGTTGAGTTCTGGAATGCTATTTGACATGATTGAGTATTCATAAATTTGAACATAATTTGAATACGCATATACTTGAATGTAAGGGGTTGAGTCGCTACTCAATCACCCAAACTTGTAACTTTGAAAATTGAATTTGAATTCGAATAACATTTGAATGTAAGGGGTCGAGTCGCAACTCAGACTCCCAAACCTGTTAGACGATATCGAATTGATTGAAATTGGATATTGAATTTCGAAGGTCAGTTTAACATTCGCTAGTAAGGGGTCGAGTCGCAACTCTAACACCCAAACATGTTAAGACCTGGTAACTTGAAAATGGTCAGTTTTTAACATTTGCTAGTAAGGGGTTGGGTCGCAACCCTAACACCCAAACTTGTTAAAAGACCTGGTAATTTGAATATGGATAACTTGAAACTGCTTCAGAACTTGGATTGAAAATCAGAACACTTGTACACTTGAACATTTGAAAGAGAGCTTTATTCATCACAGAATTTACATTATGGATAGAACAACTTGAGGTGTCTAGAATTCCAAGCTCGAGGCAATCTATCTCCTTCTGGTGTGATCAGTCTGTAAGAACCTTTGCCTCCAACTGACTCAATGATATATGGACCTTCCCAGTTGGGAGCAAGCTTTCCACTGCTGTGTTCTTTGGTATTGTAGAAAACTGCTCTGAGAACTAAACTACCCACTGGGAATTGTCTCTTGTGGATTTTCTTGTCATAGGCTCTTTTGATCTTCTGTTGATATTTGGCCACACGAAGTGATGCTAGATCTCGTAGTTCTTCAGAGAAGTCTAGATCATTGATCCGAAGTTCTTCATTGACTCCTTCTTCTACAGCTTTGGTCTTCAAAGTACTAGATATATTTTCTGTTGGGAGTATTGCTTCTGACCCATATGTTAGACGGAAGGGTGAGAACCCTGTTGATCTTCTCGGAGTTGTGCGATACCCCCAAAGAACTTCAGGTAGGACTTGCTCCCACAATCCCTTCTTGTCGTTGAGTTTCTTCTTGAGTATATCAAGTATAGATCTGTTTGAGGCTTCAGCTTGACCATTGCATTGAGGATATCTTGGAGTTGAATAGAATAACTTGATACCGTTGTTCAGACAGAACTCTCGGAACTTGTCTGAGTCAAATTGAGCTCCATTGTCAGCAACAAGAACTTGAGGTGTGCCAAATCTTGAGAAGATGTTGTGCCGAATGAATTTGATCACTTCGTCGTCAGTCTCTCGAAAGAGGGGCACAGCTTCGACCCATTTGGTGAAGTAATCAGTAGCCAGCAGTAGATATTTCTTCTTGCTTGGAGATGGAGGGAAAGGACCCAAGAAATCTAACCCCCATTGATGGAAAGGCCAAGGACTTGATAGTTGATGAAGTTCATCTGCAGGGAGATGGATAGCTCGAGCGTGTCGTTGGCAAGGCTCGCATCTTTGAACGACTTGTTGAGCATCCTTTGCCATTGTTGGCCAGTAGTACCCTTGTAGCTTCGTCTTGGCTTCAAGGGATCTTCCTCCTGAATGATTTCCACAAGCTCCAGAGTGGATATCAATCAGGATTGCTTGTGCTTGTTCAGGACCAAGGCACTTGAGTAACATCCCGCTGTGAGATTTGAAGTATAGATCTTCTCCTTGCAAAATGTAGCACGGGAGTTTCCTCTGAAGTCTTCGGGCTTGATTTGGATCTTCCGGCATTTTGCCATGCTTGAAGAAGTCGAAAATTGGTCGCCTCCAGTCTTGAAGTTGATCTCCACCCCCAGATTCTTTTGTAGTAGTAAGGATCTGTTGATCGGGGATGGTCTTGGGCACTTCTTGATAATCGATCTGTATTTGCCTTCCTCCGAGTGAGTCTCCAAGAACTGAGGCAGCATTAGCTAAGGCATCTGCTTCTCGGTTCTCTGCTCTGGGGATTTGAATGAATTCAGCGCTAGTAAAACGTTGTTGAAGACGTCGTACTAAGGCCAAGTAGAGTTGCATTCTTTCTTCTCGAGCTGTGTACTCTCCATTGATTTGCCTTATGATCAATTGGGAGTCGCTGTATATGATGATTTGATCTACCCCCAGAGATTCTGCCATTTCGAGTCCGGAAATGAGTGCTTCATATTCAGCTTCGTTGTTGGTGGCATTAAACCCAAGGAGAGTGGCTTTCTGGAGATGATCGAGTTCGGGGGATATTAAGACTATCCCAGTTCCCGAACCGATCGAACTTGATGCTCCATCAGTATAAAGCTTCCATGGAGGAGTTGCAGAAATAACTTCAAGACTTGGATCAATTTTTGTTGCAGGATTGATCGGAGGAGTATCCTCATCTTCCAAGCGCATGTCGACATCATCTTCCCAAGTGATGGGGTCTTCAACTGGAAAGTCAGCTAGAAAATCAGCAATTGCTTGACCTTTGATAGAAGTGCGAGATTCGAATTGAATCCCCAGAGCACTCATTTCGATCACCCATTTGGTCATTCGACCAGCTCGACCAGCTTTGTCAATGATATCTTTGAGTGAGTGTTCTGAAATGACAGTAATCTGGTGGGAGACGAAGTATGGTTGAAGACGACGCGAAGCAGTGAGCAAGGCCAAGATGACCTTCTCAGTTTTTGAGTAGCGAGTCTCAGCCGGAAGAAGAGTGTGGCTGATGTAGTAGACTGGATGTTCGATGCCTTCTCTTCTACTGACTAAGACCGCGCTGATTGCTTGATCGGTCACGGCAAGGTAGAGCCACAAGTCTTCTTTTGGAAGTGGAGCAGTCAGGATAGGAGCTTGCACCAGATATTTCTTGATACTTTGAAATGCTTCTTCACAGGTTGGACTCCAGCCGGAGGTATCCGCCTTTCGTAGCTTGTCGAAGAGTGGCTTGCACTTGTCTGAGGACTTTGAGATGAATCGATTGAGTGCTGCTAACCTTCCAGTGAGACGTTGAACTTCTTTTCGATTTGTAGGTGAAGGCATATCGATGATGGCTCGAATTTGATCAGGATTGGCTTCAATACCTCTCCTGGTCACAAGATGACCCAGGAATTTACCAGATTGAACTCCGAAAGCGCACTTGGCTGGATTGAGCTTCATTCGATACTTTCGGAGGACTTGGAAGGTTTCAGCCAGATCAGATAGATGTTTGCTCCGAACGGAACTCTTGGTGAGGAGATCATCGACATAGACTTCGACGTTGCGACCGATCTGATTTTCGAACATTTTGGTGACTAGCCTTTGATAGGTGGAACCAGCATTTTTGAGGCTGAATGGCATGACATTGTAGCAATAAAGGCCTCGGCTAGTCACAAAACATGTCTTCTCTTGATCATCAGCGTGGAGTGGAATTTGATTGTATCCGGAATACCCATCCATGAAAGACAATAGCTCGTGGCCAGCAGTGGCGTCGACGAGTCTATCTATCCTTGGCATGGGAAAAGGATCTTTGGGGCAAGCTTTGTTGAGATTGGTAAAGTCGATGCAGACTCTGACTTTCCCATTCTTCTTTGGAACAGCCACTATATTAGAGATCCAAGTTGGATACTCTACTTCTCGGATGAATCCGGCTGCGAGTAGCTTGGTAATTTCTTCTTGAACAGCAATTTGCAGCTCTGGTCGAATGGTGCGAGGCTTTTGCTTGACGGGCTTCACCTCTTCTTTGATCGCAAGTCGGTGACAAGCGTCATCTGGATTGATCCCAGGCATGTCTTCGAAGCACCATGCGAAGACGTCGATATTGGACTGGAGGAAGGATACCATGTCTTGCGCTTCTACGTCGCTAAGACCGGTACCAATAAATGTTTGTCGAGGGAGATCTCCGCTGCCTATGTTGATCGGGATGATTTCTTCAATTGAAGGTGATGCTTCCCATTCGATTGGCGGAGGTTCGGTCAGCGGAATCTCCTTTGATTGCTATTTAGAAGAGGGACCAGCTTCATCTCGTGGCCGCTTTGGAGGAGCAATATTGATCTTTCGATCTGTTTTAGCAGCAGCAGCTTCACAAGATCTTCCAGCTTGCTGATCGCCTCGAATGCAGACGATGCCTTCTCCAGTTGCAAACTTGAGTAGTTGATGGTAAGAGGAGGAGATGGCATTGATCTGATGGAGGAATGGTCGCCCAAGAATGGCGTTATAGCTAGACATTCCTTCGACGATTGCAAACCTCACCGAGACTCGAGTCTCTCGGCTGAGGTCGATAGTAAATCTGGATTCACCCACTGTGATGCTTTGTTCACCATTGAAGCCGGTGATCACAGTCGGGATGACGTCGAGGCTTTGATACTTATGTCCCAGACGTTTGAAACAGTCTGAGAACATAATGTCGATGGAGCTTCCAGTGTCTATGAGGATTCGATTGACGGTGCTTCCGTCGATAATGAGTTTCAAGACCAGAGGGTCTCGATGTGGAGTATGGACTCCTTGAAGATCGGTGTCGTTGAAGACTATGGATGGCCAAGCCAGACCTTCGATGGGCTTCTCGATCCAGGTATCTTCTTTGTTTGCAGTAGATCGAACATGGAAGATGCGTCGAACCTGCCGATCGACTTCCTTCCCTGTCAAAGCTTGATTGTGCAAGGTTCCATGAATGCCAAAGACATTGGCATTCACAGAAATTGGTTGCCGGTTGGAAGAGATTTGATGTATCCAACACACTTCTTTCCCCTTGGCAGAGGTTCGACGTTGATCGTGCCCATTGTTGACGAATTCTTGAAGGTGGCCTTCTCGTAGCAAGTCTTCAAGATGGAATTTCAGCCGAAAACACCGATCGGTGGAATGGCCGTGACTTCGATGGAATTCACAGTAGACTGTTTTGTCTGCTGTGAATTTGGAATTTGGTTGAAGAGGATTGGGCCTCCGAAGATACTCGTCGTGTTGAATACGGTCGAGTATCTGTTCGACTGGCATGTTCCACTCGGTGAAAGTGGTCTTCGTTGGAGATCGACGCCTATCATTCTTTGATCTTTTGTTGGCCGGAGGGGCTGCTGCTTCAGTGTTGTGAGCCTTTGCAGCATATTTAGGTGCTTCTCTTTCAGCAGGCCTTCTCTTAGTTTCTCGCCCTTTTCGAGCGACTTGATCGTCTTCCACCTCAATCTCCCTCTGAATTCGATCGAACATAGCTCCCAGAGAAGGAGGGGGATTACGGATGAAGTCGTTGTAGATGTGTAGATCGAAGCGGAGAGCGTTCTGGAAAGCCAACATGATGGCTTCATCATCCAGATGCCTTCCAGAGAGAGCAGCATGCTCGTTGCGAAACCTCCTCGTGAAGCTGCGGAGAGTCTCATCTGCACCCATCCTTAGTCGATATAGAGAGTCGAGCTTCTTCTCGGGTTTCAGGTTGAGCTGGTAATGCTGCACAAAGAGGTTAGCCAAAACACCGAACTGGGTAATGGACCCAGCTCGGAGATTGTGATACCAGTCGAGTGAAGGCTCGTCGAGACTTCCCGCGAAGGTGCGGCAGAGCACGTTGTTTTCCTCTTCGTGTGGCGTTAGAGCTTGCTTGAAGGCAAGTATATGGAGGCTTGGATCTCCTCGGACGCAGTTGAATTTGGGGAGGGTAGGAGTTCTCCATCCTCTTGGAAATGCTGATTCGAAGAGGCTTCGATGAAGTGGCCCGGCAGAAGAGTAGCCATCCCTACGACCATGTCCTCGACCTAGAGGTGGGTCAAGAGGCAAGATCGCAAGGTCTTGCTCTGGTATTGAAGTGTTTGCCGGTCGAAGTCGATGTCGAAGGTCCGATCCAAGTCCACGTTGGAGTGGAATGGAAGGGGAGACTCTACTCTTTGAAGGAGCGCCTTTCATTTGGTGCTTCCTTGGCAGATTGAGCTTCGATGGTTCTCTTTTGTCGCAGTTACGACCAGATGAAGATTGAGAGGACTCGTCTTCAAGACGATCCCAAACACTCTGCTTCCAAGGAGCAGCAGAGGGAGTTGGGTCGCGTCGAATCCTCTCGAGAGCATCAGTGCCCATTGACCTCCGTTGTTCGGAGTAAATTGAATGTCGAGGAGGATCAACCCTCTCACTTGCGGAGGGGATCGGAATAGCAATTCCAGCTTCGGAAGCTGCCTTCTTCAGAGCATCCCTTTCAGCAGTGAGGGTGGCGTTTTGCTTCGCCAATTGGAGTAGTTGGAAATCGATTGCAGAGATCTGGTAAGTCGATGGAGGATCTTCAGCAGGAGCAGGGACAGTCTGCCCAATTGATTGATGAGGATGAGGGGCGATCGGTCGATCGACTGATCTCCCGCTTCCTGAATGAACCCCCATCTCGGGGACAGCAAGGGGCTGCCCAAAATTGAGCCTTTGACTCATTGAACGAGTCTCAGGACGAGGTTGATGTTGAGTGTTACTTCCTTCTGGTTGACCCTGATGTTTGGTTCTCGCCATTCAGAGTGCGAAGGGTGCAACGAGATTGCCGACGCCCGATCAGTTGTCTGATTAACCGAGGGGACGAGGAAGTTTGACTATATTGATATGGTAGTCGAAGTAGAGAGAACACAACTTTTCGCTCGGATCCCACAGACGGCGCCAAACTGTGGGGGAAAATCTTCGTGCCGACCCGAAGACTCTCGCAGCACCAGTCAATTGAATGTTCGTGTTGACGTCGAAGATCGTTGGTCGATCTGTTGATCGAAGTTGAAGCTTTTGATTTGTGAACAGAGAGATGCAATTAGAGAGAGAGTTTGACACGAGAAGTGATCTCGGAGTTCAGCCGAAGCCTACGTCTCCGTGCTATAGGGTGCAACCCGAATTCACTAACACTTATATTGAAGTGATCTCGACAGGCCGAGTATCACTGTAAACACTGATCTTTCTGAAAGAAGATCAAAGAGAGATGGTAGATCGGAAGTTTGAAATCCCAGAGCTCTGGTTCTGAAAGTCAGATCTCAGAGTGGAAATCAGATTTGTGGATTGGGATCCTTTTTACATTCGAAGGCTCTGCTATTTATAGGCATTCCGGGTGGCGAATGGCGGTTTCTGCTGTAGTATCTGGGGATTCTCCAGGTAAAGTTGCGGGCCCTGCGGTTGTCTTCGGGGGTCCACCAGGCAGGGCTGGTGGGTCCCGCTGTAGTCCTCGTGGGCCCACCAGGCAGGGCCGGTGGGTCCCGCTGTAATCCTCGTGGGCTCACCAGGTAGGGCCGGTGGGTCCCGCTGTAACCCTCGTGGGCCCACCAAGCAGGGCCGGTGGGTCCCGCTGTAGTCCTCGTGGGCCCACCAGGCAGGGCCGGTGGGTCCCGCTGTAGTCCTCGTGGGCCCACCAGGCAGGGCCGGTGGGTCCCGTGGTAGATTTATGCCAAAATTTGCACCCACAGATACATTCATGCGAATGAATTAGAATGGATACATTCATGCAAAAGAATTAGAATAGATCGTACGAATGAATTAGAATGGATACTATGAATGAATTAGAATGGATCGTGCGAATGAATTAGAATGGATCGTACGAATGAATTAGAATGGATCGTGCTAATGAATTAGAATTGATCAAACGAATGAATTAGAATGGATACATTTGTGCGAATGAATTAGAATGGATCGTACGAATGAATTAGAATGGATCGTATGAATGAATTAGAATAGATCGTACGAAGGAATTAGAAGGGATCGTACGAATGAATTAGAATGGATATATTCGTGCAAATGAATTAGAATGGATCGTATGAATGTATTAGAATGGATCGTATGAGTGAATTAGAATGGATCGTGCGAATGAATTAGAATGGATTGTATGAATGAATTAGAATGGATCGTGCGAATGAATTAGAATGGATCGTACGAATGAATTAGAATGGATCCTATGAATGAATTAGAATGGATCGTGCGAATGAATTAGAATGGATCGTACGAATGAATTAGAATGGATCGTGCTAATGAATTAGAATTGATCGAACGAATGAATTAGAATGGATACATTCGTGCGAATGAATTAGAATGGATCGGACGAATGAATTAGAATGGATCGTACAAATGAAATAGAATACATCGTACGAATGAATTAGAATGGATCGTACGAAGGAATTAGAATGGATCGTACGAATGAATTAGAATGGATCGTACGAATGAATTAAAATGGATACATTCGTGCGAATGAATTAGAATGGATCGTGCACGAATGTATCCATTCTAATTCATTCGTACGATCCATTCTAATTCATTAATATGATCCATTCTAATTCATTCGTACGATCCATTCTAATTCATTCACACAATCTATCCTAATTCATTCATACGATCCATTCTAATTCATTCGCACGAATGTATCCATTCTAATTCATTCATACGATCCATTCTACTTCATTCGTACTATCCGTTCTAATTCACTCATACGATCCATTCTAATTCATTCATACGATCCATTCTAATTCATTTGCACGAATATATCTATTCTAATTCATTCGTACGATCCATTCTAATTCCTTCGTACGATCCATTCTAATTCCTTCATACGATCCATTCTAATTCCTTCGTACGATCCATTCTATTTCATTCGTATGATCCATTCTAATTCCTTCGTACGATCCATTCTAATTCCTTCGTATCTATTCTAATTCACTCATACGATCCATTCTAATTCATTCATACGATCTATTCTAATTCATTCATACAATCCATTCTAATTCTTTCACACGATCCATTCTAATTCATTCGTAGGATCCATTCTAATTCATTCGTACAATCTATTCTATTTTATTCGTACGATCCATTCTTACTCATTTGTATGATCCATTGTAATTCATTCGGACGAATGTATCCATTCTAATTTATTCGTACGATCCATTCTAATTCATTCGTACGATCCATTCTAATTAATTCGTATGATCCATTCTTACTCATTCGTATGATCCATTCTAATTCATTCGTACGGTCCATTCTAATTCATTCGTACGATCCATTCTAATTCATTCGCACAATCTATTCTAATTCATTCGTACGATCCATTCTAATTCATTCGTACGATCGTACGAATGAATTAGAATGGATCGTACGGAATGAATTAGAATGGATTGTATGAATGAATTAGAATGGATACATTCGTGCGAATGAATTAGAATGGATCATACGAATGAGTAAGAATGGATCGTACGAATGAAATAGAATGGATTGTACGAATGAATTAGAATGGATCGTACGAATGAGTAAGAATGGATCGTACAAATGAAATAGAATGGATTGTACGAATGAATTAGAATGGATCGTACGAATGAATTAGAATGGATCGTGTGAAAGAATTAGAATGGATCGTATGAATGAATTAGAATGGATCGTGCGAATGAATTCGAATGGATCGCATGATCCATTCGAATAGAATGGATCGTATGAATAAATTAGAATGGATCGGGCGAATGAATTAGAATGGATTGTAGGAATGAATTAGAATGGATCGTATGAATGAATTAGAATGGATCGTATGAATGAATTAGAATGGATCGTGCGAATGAATTAGAATGAATCGTACGAATGAATTAGAATGGATCGTACGAATGAATTAGAAGGGATCATACGAATGAGTAAGAATGGATCGTACGAATGAAATAGAATGGATTGTATGAATGAATTAGAATGGATTCTATGAATGAATTAGAATGGATCATACGAATGAATTAGAATGGATCGTATGAGTGAATTAGAATGGATACGAAGGAATTAGAATGGATCGTACGAAGGAATTAGAATGGATCATACGAATGAAAGAGAATGGATCGTACGAAGGAATTAGAATGGATCGTACGAAGGAATTAGAATGGATCGTACGAATGAATTAGAATGGATATATTCGTGCAAATGAATTAGAATGGATCGTATGAATGAATTAGAATGGATCGTATGAGTGAATTAGAACGGATAGTACGAATGAAGTAGAATGGATCGTATGAATGAATTAGAATGGATACATTCGTGCGAATGAATTAGAATGGATCGTATGAATGAATTAGAATAGATTGTGAGAATGAATTAGAATGGATCGTACGAATGAATTAGAATGGATACATTCGTGCGAATAAATTAGAATGGATTGTATGAATGAATTAGAATGGATCGTACGAATGAATTAGAATGGATCGTATGAGTGAATTAGAATGGATACGAAGGAATTAGAATGGATCGTACGAAGGAATTAGAATGGATCATACGAATGAAATTGAATGGATCGTACGAAGGAATTAGAATGGATCGTACGAAGGAATTAGAATGGATATATTCGTGCAAATGAATTAGAATGGATCGTATGAATGAATTAGAATAGATTGTATGAGTGAATTAGAACGGATAGTACGAATGAAGTAGAATGGATCGTATGAATGAATTAGAAAGGATACATTCGTGCGAATGAATTAGAATGGATCGTATGAATGAACTAGAATAGATTGTGCGAATGAATTAGAATGGATCGTACGAATGAATTAGAATAGATACATTCGTGCGAATAAATTAGAATGGATTGTATGAATGAATTAGAATGGATCGTACGAATGAATTAGAATGGATCGTACGAATGAATTAGAATAGATTGCGCGAGTGAATTAGAATGGATCGTACGAATGAATTAGAATGGATCGTACGAAGGAATTAGAATGGATCGTACGAATGAATTAGAATGGATCGTGCGAATGAATTAGAATGGATCGTACGAATGAATTAGAATGGATCCTGCGAATGAATTAGAATGGATCGTACGAATGAATTAGAATGGATCGTACGAATGAATTAGAATGGATTGTACCAATGAGTAAGAATGGATCGTACGAATGAATTAGAATGGATCGTATGAATGAATTAGAATGGATCGTACGAATGAATTAGAATGGATCGTGCGAATGAATTAGAATGGATCGTACGAATGAATTAGAATGGATCGTACGAATGAACTAGAATGGATACATTCGTGCGAATGAATTAGAATGGATCGTACGAATGAATTAGAATGGATCATACGAATGAGTTAGAATGGATCTTACGAATGAATTAGAATGGATCGTACGAATGAATTAGAATGGATCGTACGAATGAATTAGAATGGATACATTTGTGCGAATGAATTAGAATGGATCGTACGAATGAATTAGAATGGATCGTATGAATGAATTAGAATGGATCGTATGAATGAATTAGAATGGATCGTACGAAGGAATTAGAATGGATCGTACGAATGAATTAGAATGGATATATTCGTGCAAATGAATTAGAATGGATCGTATGAATGTATTAGAATGGATCGTATGAGTGAATTAGAATGGATCGTGCGAATGAATTAGAATGGATTGTATGAATGAATTAGAATGGATCGTACGAATGAATTAGAATGGATCATACGAATTAATTAGAATGGATCATACGAATGAATTAGAATAGATCGTACGAATGAATTAGAATTGAATCGTACGAATGAATTAGAATGGATCGTACGAATGAATTAGAATGGATCGTGCTAATGAATTAGAATTGATCGAACGAATGATTTAGAATGGATCGTGTGAAAGAATTAGAATGGATTGTATGAATGAATTAGAATAGATCGTATGAATGAATTAGAATGGATCGTACGAATGAATTAGAATGGATCGTATGAATGAATTAGAATGGATCGTACGAATGAATTAGAATGGATACATTCGTGCGAATGAATTAGAATGGATACATTCGTGCGAAAGAATTAGAATAGATCGTATGAATGAATTAGAATGGATCCTATGAATGAATTAGAATGGATCGTGCGAATGAATTAGAATGGATCGTGTTGGGGGTAGCTGAAATCTGCCCTGGTATTCGCACCCCCCCTCCGCGCTCACCAAATCACCTTGACAGGGAGTGAGATCCACATTGGGCTGAAGGGGCCTTAGGCTAAAAGCTCGCTCAGGAGCTCGCCCAAGCTCGCACAGGAGCTCGCCCAAGCTCGCGCAGGAGGTCACCCAAGCTCGCGCAGGAGCTCGCCCAGGGAGCGAGCTCCGCATTGGGCTGAAGGGGCCTTAGGCTAAAAGCTCGCTCAGGAGCTCGCCCAAGCTCGCGCAGGAGCTCGCGCAGGAGCTCGCCCAGGGAGCGAGCTCCGCGTTGGGCCGAAGGGGCCTAGGCAAAGAGCTCGCTTAGGAGCTCACCCAAGTTCGCTCAGGAGCTCGATCAAGCTCGCTCAGGAGCTCGCCCAAGTTTGCTCAGGAGCTCGATCAAGCTCGCTCAGGAGCTTGCCTAAGCTCGCTCAGGAGCTCGCCAATTTATCGAAGAGGTCGCTCCCGCGAGGTCCGACTCTTGATAGATGTGGAAGAGAGGGCGGAGCAATAGAGGGCGAGCTCGCCTTGGCTCCCCGTCGGAGGTCGCCCACAGTGCACGAAGACCTCCCAGACTTGAATATTCCAGAATAGCCAGCTGACAGCAACAAGAAACAAGAAAGATGCTCTCCCCCACTCAAACCGCCTGGCAGGCTCGACGACAAAGAATGTCAGGGCGTGAGTACCAAGGACTGTCAGAGACCCACACGAGCCGGATCGTGGGGGTCTAGAAGGCCCTAGAAGAATCTCCACGTGTCGGGCCACGGTAGGCCGCCGATTGCTATAAATGCTCACCCCCAGGCTCCATAGTACAGGTTCGGAACCCTATTCCCTTCCACTTTCGTCCACCACAGCTCGCCGTTGTGCAACTAGATTGACTTGAGCGTCGGAGGGTCTGCGCTCCTAAGGGAGCCAGCCGTTCTCACGCTTTTTTGTCTTGCAGGTAGCCCGCACGGACCAGCGAAAAAATCCCCCGAACAGATCGTACGAATGAATTAGAATGGATGTGCTAATGAATTAGAATTGATCGAACGAATAAATTAGAATGGATACATTCGTGCGAATGAATTAGAATGGATCAGACGAATGAATTAGAATGGATCGTACGAATGAGTAAGAATGGATCGTACAAATGAAATAGAATAGATCGTACGAATGAATTAGAATGGATCGTACGAAGGAATTAGAATGGATCGTACGAATGAATTAGAATGGATATATGCGTGCAAATGAATTAGAATGGATATATTCGTGCAAATGAATTAGAATGGATCGTATGAATGTATTAGAATGGATCATCTGAGTGAATTAGAATGGATCGTACGAATGAATTAGAATGGATCGTATGAATGAATTAGAATGGATACATTCGTGTGAATGAATTAGAATGGATCGTATGAATGAATTAGAATAGATTTTGTGAATGAATTAGAACTGATCGTACGAATGAATTAGAATGGATACATTCGTGCGAATGAATTAGAATGGATTGTATGAATGAATTAGAATGGATCCTATGAATGAATTAGAATGGATCGTGCGAATGAATTAGAATGGATCGTACGAATGAATTAGAATGGATCGTGCTAATGAATTAGAATTGATCGAACGAATGAATTAGAATGGATCGTGCTAATGAATTAGAATGGAACGTACGAATGAATTAGAATGGATCGTGTGAAAGAATTAGAATGGATTGTATGAATGAATTAGAATGAATTCGTACGATCCATTCGAATTCATTCGCACGATCCATTCTAATTCATTCATACGATCCATTCTAATTCATTCATACAATCCATTCTAATTCTTTCACACGATCCATTCTAATTCATTCGTAGGATCCATTCTAATTCATTCGTACAATATATTCTATTTCATTCGTACGATCCATTTTTACTCATTCGTATGATCCATTCTAATTCATTCGGACGAATGTATCCATTCTAATTTATTCGTAGGATCCATTCTAATTCATTCGTACGATCCATTCTAATTCATTCGTCCGATCCATTCTAATTCATTCGCACGAATATATCCATTCTAATTCATTCGTACGATCCATTCTAATTCATTCGTACGATCCATTCTAATTCATTCGTAAGATCCATTCTAATTCATTCGTACGATCCATTCTAATTCATTCATACGATCCATTCTAATTCATTCATACAATCCATTCTAATTCTTTCACACGATCCATTCTAATTCATTCGTAGGATCCATTCTAATTCATTCGTACAATCTATTCTATTTCATTCGTATGATCCATTCTTACTCATTCGTATGATCCATTCTAATTCATTCGGACGAATGTATCCATTCTAATTTATTCGTACGATCCATTCTAATTCATTCGTACGATCCATTCTAATTCATTCGTACGATCCATTCTAATTCATTCGTCCGATCCATTCTAATTCATTCGCATGAATGTATCCATTCTAATTCATTCGTACGATCCATTCTAATTCATTCGTACGATCCATTCTAATTCATTCGTAAGATCCATTCTAATTCATTCGTACGATCCATTCTAATTCATTCGCACGATCCATTCTAATTCATTCGCACGAATATATCCATTCTAATTCATTTGCACGATCCATTCTAATTCATTCCTATGATCTATTCTAATTCATTCGTACGATCCATTCTAATTCATTTTAATTCATTCGTACGATCCATTCTAATTCATTCGTACGATCCATTCTTACTCATTCGTATGATCCATTATGGATACATTCGTGCGAATGAATTAGAATGGATCATACGAATAAGTAAGAATGGATCGTACAAATGAAATAGAATGGATTGTGCGACTGAATTAGAATGGATCGTAGAATGGATCAGAATAGATCGTGTGAAAGAATTAGAATGGATTGTATGAATGAATTAGAATGAATTCATACGATCCATTCGAATTCATTCGCACGATCCATTCTAATTCATTCATACGATCCATTCTAATTCTTTCACACGATCCATTCTAATTCACTCATACGATCCATTCTAATACATTCATACCATCCATTCTAATTCATTTGCACGAATATATCCATTCTAATTCATTCGTACGATCCATTCTAATTCCTTCTACGATCAATTCTAATTCATTCGTACGATCTATTCTAATTCATTCGTACGATCCATTCTAATTCATTCATAGGATCCATTCTAATTCATTCATATGATCCATTCTAATTCTTTCGCACGATCCATGCTAACTCATTCGTTCGATCAATTCTAATTCATTAGCACGATCCATTCTAATTCATTCGTACGATCCATTCTAATTCATTCGTACGATCCATTCTAATTCATTCGTATTATCCTTTCTAATTCATTCGTACGATCCATTCTAATTCATTCATACAATCCATTCTAATTCATTCGTACGATCCATTCTAATTCACTCATACGATCCATTCTAATACATTCATACGATCCATTCTAATTCATTTGCACAAATATATCCATTCTAATTCATTCGTACGATCCATTCTAATTCCTTCGTACGATCCATTCTAATTCATTCGTACGATCTATTCTAATTCATTCGTACGATCCATTCTAATTCATTTCGTACGAATGAATCAGACTGGATCCATTCGTGCGAATGAATTAGAATGGATACATTCGTGCGAAAGAATTAGAATAGATCGTATGAATGAATTAGAATGGATCCTATGAATGAATTAGAATGGATCGTGCGAATGAATTAGTATGGATCGTACGAATGAATTAGAATGGATTGTGCTAATGAATTAGAATTGATCGAACGAATAAATTAGCATGGATCGTGCTAATGAATTAGAATGGATCGTACGAATGAATTAGAATGGATCGTGTGAAAGAATTAGAATGGATTGTATGAATGAATTAGAATGGATCGTACGAATGAATTAGAATGGATCGTACGAAGGAATTAGAATGGATCGTACGAATGAATTAGAATGGATCGTACGAATGAATTAGAGTAGATCGTACGAATGAATTAGAATGGACCGTACGAAGGAATTAGAAAGGATCGTACGAATGAATTAGAATGGATCGTATGAATGAATTAGAATGGATACATTCGTGTGAATGAATTAGAATGGATCGTATGAATAAATTAGAATAGATTTTTTGAATGAATTAGAACTGATCGTACGAATGAATTAGAATGGATACATTCGTGCGAATGAATTAGAATGGATTGTATGAATGAATTAGAATGGATCGTACGAATGAATTAGAATGGATACATTCGTGCGAATGAATTAGAATTGATCATACGAATGAATTAGAATGGATCGTGCGAATGAATTAGAATGGATCGTACGAATGAATTAGAATGGATACATTCGTGCGAATGAATTAGAATGGATACATTCGTGCGAAAGAATTAGAATAGATCGTATGAATGAATTAGAATGGATCCTATGAATGAATTAGAATGGATCGTGCGAATGAATTAGAATGGATCGTACGAATGAATTAGAATGGATTCGTGCGAATGAATTAGAATTGATCATACGAATGAATTAGAATGGATCGTGCGAATGAATTAGAATGGATCGTACGAATGAATTAGAATGGACACATTCGTGCGAATGAATTAGAATGGATACATTCGTGCGAAAGAATTAGAATAGATCGTATGAATGAATTAGAATGGATCCTATGAATGAATTAGAATGGATCGTACGAATGAATTAGAATGGATCGTGCTAATGAATTAGAATTGATCGAACGAATGAATTAGCATGGATCGTGCTAAAGAATTAGAATGGAACGTACGAATGAATTAGAATGGATCGTGTGAAAGAATTAGAATGGATTGTATGAATGAATTAGAATGAATTCGTACGATCCATTCGAATTCATTCACACGATCAATTCTAATTCATTCATATGATCCATTCTAATTCATTCATACAATCCATTCTAATTCTTTCACACGATCCATTCTAATTAAATCGTAGGATCCATTCTAATTCATTCGCACAATCTATTCTATTTCATTCGTACGATCCATTCTTACTCATTCGTATGATCCATTCTAATTCATTCGGACGAATGTATCCATTCTAATTTATTCGTACGATCCATTCTAATTTATTCGTACGATCCATTCTAATTTATTCGCTCGAATGTATCCATTTTAATCCATTCGTACGATCCATTCTAATCCATTCGTACGATTTATTCTAATTCATTCGCATGAATGTAACCATTCTAATTCATTCATTTGATCCATTCTAATTCATTCGTACGATCCATTCTAATTCATTAGCACGATCCATGCTAATTCATTCGTTCGATCAATTCTAACTCATTAGCACGATCCATTCTAATTCATTCGTACGATCCATTCTAATTCATTCGCACGATCCATTCTTATTCATTCATAGGATCCATTCTAATTCATTCATACGATCTATTCTAATTCTTTCGCACGAATATATCCATTCAAATTCATTCGCACGAATGTATCCATTCTAATTCATTCGTACGATCCATTCTAATTCATTCACACGATCCATTCTAATTCATTCGTACGATCAATTCTAATTCATTCGCACGAATGTATCCATTCTAATTCATTCGTACGATCCATTCTAATTCATTCATAGGATCCATTCTAATTCATTCATACAATCCATTCTAATTCATTCGCACGAATGTATCCATTCTAATTCATTCGTACGATCAGTTCTAATTCATTCACAAAATCTATTCTAATTCATTCATACGATCCATTCTAATTCATTCACACGAATGTATCCATTCTAATTCATTCATACGATCCATTCTAATTCATTCGTACGATCCATTCTAATTCCTTCATACGATCCATTCTAATTCATTCGTACGATCTATTCTGATTCATTCGTACAATCCATTCTAATTCATTCGTACGATCCATTCTAATTCCTTCGTACGATCCAGTCTAATCCATTCGTACGATCCATTCTAATTCATTCATACAATCCATTCTAATTCTTTCACACGATCCATTCTAATTCATTCGTACGATCCATTCTAATTCATTCGTGCAATCCATTCTATTTCATTCGAACGATCCATTCCTACTTATTTGTATGATCCATTCTAATTCATTCACACGAATGTATCCATTCGTACGAATGAATTAGAATAGATTATACGAATGAATTAGAATGGATCGTACGAATGAATTAGAATGGATCGTACGAAGGAATTAGAATGGATCGTACGAATGAATTAGAATGGATCGTACGAATGAATTAGAATAGATCGTACGAATGAATTAGAATGGATCATACGAAGGAATTAGAATGGATCGTACGAATGAATTAGAATGGATATATTCGTGCAAATGAATTAGAATGGATCGTATGAATGTATTAGAATGGATCGAATGAGTGAATTAGAATGGATCGTACGAATGAATTAGAATGGATCGTATGAATGAATTAGAATGGATACATTCGTGTGAATGAATTAGAATGGATCGTATGAATGAATTAGAATAGATTTTGTGAATGAATTAGAACTGATCGTACGAATGAATTAAAATGGATACATTCGTGCGAATGAATTAGAATGGATTGTATGAATGAATTAGAATGAATCCTATGAATGAATTAGAATGGATCGTACGAATGAATTAGAATGGATACATTCGTGCGAATGAATTAGAATTGATCGTACGAATGAATTAGAATGGATCGTGCGAATGAATTAGAATGGATCGTACGAATGAATTAGAATGGATACATTCGTGCGAATGAATTAGAATGGATACATTCGTGCGAAAGAATTAGAATTGATTGTATGAATGAATTAGAATGGATCCTATGAATGAATTAGAAAGGATCGTGCGAATGAATTAGAATGGATGGTACGAAAGAATTAGAATGGATCGTGCTAATGAATTAGAATTGATCGAACGAATGAATTAGCATGGATCGTGCTAATGAATTAGAATGGATCGTACGAATGAATTAGAATGGATCAAATGAATGAATTAGAATGGTTACATTCATGCGAATGAATTAGAATGGATCGTATGAATGGATTAGAATGGATCGTATGAATGGATTAGAATGGATACATTCGAGCGAATGAATTAGAATGGATCGTACGAATGAATTAGAATGGATCGTACGAATAAATTAGAATGGATACATTCGTCCGAATGAATTAGAATGGATCATACGAATGAGTAAGAATGGATCGTATGAATGAAATAGAATAGATTGTACGAATGAATTAGAATGGATTGTGCGAATGAATTAGAATGGATCGTACGAATGAATTAGAATAGATCGTACGAATGAATTAGAATGGATCGTGCGAATGAATTCGAATGGATCGTACGAATGAATTAGAATGGATACCTTTGTGCAAATGAATTAGAATGGATCGTATGAATGAATTAGAATGGATCGTATGAGTGAATTAGAACGGATAGTACGAATGAAGTAGAATGGATCGTATGAATGAATTAGAATGGATAAATTCGTGCGAATGAATTAGAATGGATCGTATGAATGAATTAGAATAGATTGTGCGAATGAATTAGAATGGATGGTACGAATGAATTAGAATGGATACATTCGTGCGAATAATTTAGAATGGATCGTACGAATGAATTAGAATGGATCGTGTGAAAGAATTAGAATGGATTGTATGAATGAATTAGAATAGATCGTATGAATGAATTAGAATGGATCATACAAATGAATTAGAATGGATCGTACGAATGAATTAGAATGGATCGTACGAATGAATTAGAATGGATACATTCGTGCCAATGAATTAGAATGGACACATTCGTGCGAAAGAATTAGAATAGATCGTATGAATGAATTAGAATGGATCCTATGAATGAATTAGAATGGATCGTGCGAATGAATTAGAATGGATCGTACGAATGAATTAGAATGGATCGTGTGAAAGAATTAGAATGGATCGTACGAATGAATTAGAATGGATCTTGCGAATGAATTAGAATGGATCATACGAATGAATTAGAATGGATACATTTGTGCAAATGAATTAGAATGGATCGTACAAATGAATTAGAATGGATCATACGAATGAATTAGAATGGATCGTGTGAAAGAATTAGAATGGATCATACGAATGAATTAGAATGGATCGTGCGAATGAATTAGAATAGATCGTATGAATGAATTAGAATGGATACATTCGTGCGAATGAATTAGAATGGATCGGACGAATAAATTAGAATGGATCGTATGAATGAGTAAGAATGGATCGTACGAATGAAACAGAATAGATCGTACGAATGAATTAGAATGGATCGTACGAAGGAATTAGAATGGACCGTACGAATGAATTAGAATGGATATATTCATGCAAATGAATTAGAATGGATCGTATGAATGTATTAGAATGGATCGTATGAGTGAATTAGAATAGATCGTATGAATGAATTAGAATGGATCGTATGAATGAATTAGAATGGATACATTCGTGTGAATGAATTAGAATGGATCGTATGAATGAATTATAATGGATCGTGCGAATGAATTAGAATGGATACATTTGTGCGAATGAATTAGAATGGATCGTACGAATGAATTTAAATGGATCGTATGAATGAATTAGAATGGATCGTACGAATGAATTAGAATGGATCGTGCGAATGAATTAGAATGGATCGTACGAATGAATTAGAATGGATCGTACGATTGAACTAGAATGGATACATTCGTGCGAATAAATTAGAATGGATCATACGAATGAATTGGAATGGATCGTACGAATGAATTAGAATGATCTTACGATTGAATTAGAATGGATCGTACGAATGAAATAGAATGGATCGTACGAATAAATTAGAATGGATCGTATGAATGGTTTAGAATGGATATATTCGTGCGAATGAATTAGAATGGATCGGACGAATGAATTAGAATGGATCGTACAAATGAATTAGAATGGATCAAATGAATGAATTAGAATGGTTACATTCATGCGAATGAATTAGAATGGATCGTACGAATGGATTAGAATGGATACATTCGTGCGAATGAATTAGAATGGATCATACGAATGAGTAAGAATGGATCGTACGAATGAAATAGAATAGATTATACGAATGAATTAGAATGGATTCGTACGAATGAATTAGAATGGATACATTCGTGCGAATGAATTAGAATGGATCATACCAATGAGTAAGAATGGATCGTACGAATGAAATAGAATGGATTGTGCGAATGAATTAGAATGAATCGTACGAATGAATTAGAATGGATCGTACGAATGAATTAGAATGTATCATACGAATTAATTAGAATGGATCATACAAATGATTTAGAATGGATACATTCGTGCGAATGAATTAGAATGGATCATACGAATAAGTAAGAATGGATCGTACGAATGAAATAGAATGGATTGTACGAATGAATTAGAATGGATTCGTACGAATGAATTAGAATGGATACATTCACGCGAATGAATTAGAATGGATCTGATGAAGACCTGATCAGCACCTTCAGTTCGTATCCGTTTGGGACTTGTTAGACGTTATTTCAGTTTTTGGCCGTTTTTCCCTGTTTTTGCCCTTATGTCAGCATTTAGTTTTATTTCTGTTCTTGCCCAGTTCATGGGGGATGTCCATGATCTCATCCGAGGGCTTTTCGGATTGAATCCGGGTCTTCTCGGGTGAGTTTCAGCATGATATTAATAAAATTATGGGTGTGTGTGTTTGCGGGGCACCGACGGACGAGATTAGATCTCGAAACCGACGGTTAGATGGCGAAATAACTTAAATTTGATGATGTGGCATCAATTGGGCTTCAATTAGGGCTATGTGGGCTTCAATTAGGGCTTTTCCGTCCCTTGCCCGTGCGGAAACCGAGCCAATCCGCCCCCTCTTCCGTCCCCTAACTTCTCTCTCTCTTTTCCCCTTATTTCTCTCTCTTTTCCTTTCCTTTTTGGCCCATTGCATCCCCACCATTCCCCCTTGATTTCCCTTTGATCTTGGCCATCCAAAAAGAAACCCTAGTTCTACAAAAAGGGAAAGATTGAAGGAGATTTCAGATTTTGAAGAATTGCTGAACTTGTGCCTCTTCGTGAGCGCTTCCGGGTGAGACTCGAGTCCCCGACCCTCGCCGATTCCACGACTTCGCCTCGTGAAGGCTTTGGGCTTCGTTTTCCGAAGGTTCCGGCTTCTCCCGACGTCCGGCCTTGCTCCGTGTGCAGGATCGTCGGCGCATCCTTGCAATCGACCCACGGCGGGAAACCCCAGGCAGTATCTTTCCTTTTCCTTTATTTTCCCATCGCATCCTCTTCCTTTTCATTAGTTTCCATTGCCTCCGCTCCGCATCGCAGCCGTCATCATCCCTTTCATCGCTAGTTGAAGCCATAACGTTTGCCATTTATTATAATTGCCATCTATCGTCTGTCGGTTACCTTTGCAAACACCCGTAGGCCTTTCTTTTATAAAATCTGATGCATGCCTGTCTTGCAATTTTAATATCTTCTGCTGTGATTGAATTTTATATATGCTGAATTTTAGTTATTGTGATAATATTGCCTTTTACTGTTAGATCTGAAATCTGTTTTATGTTGATGTCATATCCCTTTAATTCTGCGTAAAGTAACTCTTGATTGCTGTCCTTTTGAGGCATATAACGTTATATTGACAACTAAACCCTAGCTATTGACCAAAGAAAACCCTAAAAGGGTTCGGGATTGTAGTGTGCCTTATTGGTGCCTGCATCAAATTGGTATCAGAGCTCGAAAGAACTTGTTCGGGTTTCTTTTGAGTGCTGAATTTCAGCAAACCCTAATCTTTTCTTTGCTGATTTTGCATAGGTCATCGTCTTGCGTGCTTGATTTGCATTTAGTGTTAGGTTTACGTCTAGCGTTAGGATTGCATCGTGTATCTGACGCCATGTCCTGTCGTCGCGTCCGATCCCACCCTTATTCGCTTGACCCATTAGATACCCACACCTATAAACAATTTGTCAGGCTATATAAATCTCTTGAGCCATGTCCTACCCTTTTCCCGAGATCTTCGATGGAACGTAGATACTCCTCTTCGATTCGAGATCAAGCCCATGACCTGGATCTATCTTCTAAACCTTTTGTTCAATGGGTTTTACGGAGTCCTTCAGTGCCAACCTTGAAAATCAGATATATCGAAACCCAGCTCTTACTTGATGATATTGAGGATGAGTTGGCATGGAGGGAGAAGCAGAACCAGAGGCTTGCCCGATACAGCAGGCCACCACCTCCAGCAGAGCCTCCACCTCCTGTGGAGTACCCGGTTCCACCAGTGGCCCCACTTGAGAAGCATCCGCCTCCTGTGGAGCTTCCTCGGCCAATGCCTACGGAGGAGCCACCTCTTCCGTCAGCGACTACAGAGGAGTTCCTTCCGCCTTCTCCAGTGCCTACAGTGGTGCCACCTCCTCCTTCAGTGGCTTCAGAGGAGCTCTTTCCACCTTCAGCAGTGCCTACAGAGGAGCCACTTCCTCCGGTAGTGACTACGGAGAGGCTTCTCCTACCTTTCATAGAGCTTACAGATGAGGCACCTCCTTCGGCAGTTCTTCCTACAGCAGAGACACCCGTGGAGCCTCCGACTTCCGTGGAGCTTCCATCACAGCTACAGTCAGAGCCAGTTGGGGAGCTTCAGACAGCTAAGCCACTTGCGCGCTTTGACTTTGTCGGGACTGACCGACCACCTACAGCTCGTGCGCTTCTGTTTTTGTACTTCAGTACCTTCTGGCCCTCGCTCGACGCCAGCACTCCCTTCGCGAGAGGCCCAGAGGTTGTTGACTGCCCGAGACATCACTTGTTGGGAATTCATCATCAGATTCAGACACAGCGACGTTCCCACGGTGGTGGTCTCCCTCCTGCTACCGGCGATGTCTTCCGGCGTAAACTCGAGGACGAGTTTTTCGCAGCGGAAGCGATTGATGAAGACCTGATCAGCACCTTCAGTTCGTATCCGTTTGGGACTTGTTAGACGTTATTTCAGTTTTTGGCCGTTTTTCCCTGTTTTTGGCCTTATGTCAGCATTTAGTTTTATTTCTGTTCTTGCCCAGTTCATGGGGGATGTCCATGATCTCATCCGAGGGCTTTTCGGATTGAATCCGGGTCTTCTCGGGTGAGTTTCAGCATGATATTAATAAAATTATGGGTGTGTGTGTTTGCGGGGCACCGACGGACGAGATTAGATCTCGAAACCGACGGTTAGATGGCGAAATAACTTAAATTTGATGATGTGGCATCAATTGGGCTTCAATTAGGGCTATGTGGGCTTCAATTAGGGCTTTTCCGTCCCTTGCCCGTGCGGAAACCGAGCCAATCCGCCCCCTCTTCCGTCCCCTAACTTCTCTCTCTCTTTTCCCCTTATTTCTCTCTCTTTTCCTTTCCTTTTTGGCCCATTGCATCCCCACCATTCCCCCTTGATTTCCCTTTGATCTTGGCCATCCAAAAAGAAACCCTAGTTCTACAAAAAGGGAAAGATTGAAGGAGATTTCAGATTTTGAAGAATTGCTGAACTTGTGCCTCTTCGTGAGCGCTTCCGGGTGAGACTCGAGTCCCCGACCCTCGCCGATTCCACGACTTCGCCTCGTGAAGGCTTTGGGCTTCGTTTTCCGAAGGTTCCGGCTTCTCCCGACGTCCGGCCTTGCTCCGTGTGCAGGATCGTCGGCGCATCCTTGCAATCGACCCACGGCGGGAAACCCCAGGCAGTATCTTTCCTTTTCCTTTATTTTCCCATCGCATCCGCTTCCTTTTCATTAGTTTCCATTGCCTCCGCTCCGCATCGCAGCCGTCATCATCCCTTTAATCGCTAGTTGAAGCCATAACGTTTGCCATTTATTATAATTGCCATCTATCGTCTGTCGGTTACCTTTGCAAACACCCGTAGGCCTTTCTTTTATAAAATCTGATGCATGCCTGTCTTGCAATTTTAATATCTTCTGCTGTGATTGAATTTTATATATGCTGAATTTTAGTTATTGTGATAATATTGCCTTTTACTGTTAGATCTGAAATCTGTTTTATGTTGATGTCATATCCCTTTAATTCTGCGTAAAGTAACTCTTGATTGCTGTCCTTTTGAGGCATATAACGTTATATTGACAACTAAACCCTAGCTATTGACCAAAGAAAACCCTAAAAGGGTTCGGGATTGTAGTGTGCCTTATTGGTGCCTGCATCAGGATCATACCAATGAGTAAGAATGGATCGTACGAATGAAATAGAATGGATTATGCGAATGAATTAGAATGGATCGTACGAATGAATTAGAATGGATCGTACGAATGAATTGGAATGGATCATACGAATTAATTAGAATGGATCATACGAATGAATTTGAATGGATCGTACGAATGAATTAGAATGGATCGTACGAATGAATTAGAATGGATCGTACGAATGAATTAGAATGGATCATACGAATTAATTAGAATGGATCGTACGAATGAATTAGAATGGATCGTATGAATGAATTAGAATGGATCGTACGAATGAATTAGAATGGATCGTACGAATGAATTAGAATGGATACATTTGTGCGAATGAATTTGAATGGATCGTACGAATGGATTAGAATGGATCGTACGAATGGATTAGAATGGATATATTCGTGCGAATGAATTAGAATGGATTGTATGAATGAATTAGAATGGATCATACGATCCATTCAAATTCATTCGCACGATCCATTCTAATTCATTCGTACAATCCATTCTAATTCATTCATACGATCCATTCTAATTCATTCGTACGATCCATTCTAATTCATTCGTATATTCCATTCTAATTCATTCGTACGATCTATTCTATTTCATTCGTACGATCCATTCTTACTCATTCGTATGATCCATTCTAATTCATTCGGACGAATGTATCCATTCTAATTTATTCGTACGATCCATTCTAATTCATTCGTACGATCCATTCTAATTCATTCGTACGATCCATTCTTACTCATTCGTATGATCCATTCTAATTCATTCGTACGATCCATTCTAATTCATTCGTAGGATCCATTCTAATTCATTCACACAATCTATTCTAATTCATTGTACGATCCATTCTAATTCATTCGTACGATCGTACGAAAGAATTAGAATGGATCGTATGGAATGAATTAGAATGGATTGTATGAATGAATTAGAATGGATACATTCGTGCGAAGGAATTAGAATGGATCATACGAATGAGTAAGAATGGATCGTACGAATGAAATAGAATGGATTGTACGATTGAATTAGAATGGATCGTTTAAATGAATTAGAATGGATCGTACGAATGAATTAGAATGGATCATATGAATGAGTAAAAATGGATCGTACAAATGAAATAGAATGGATTGTACGAATGAATTAGAATGGATCGTACGAATGAATTAGAATCGATCGTGTGAAAGAATTAGAATGCATTGTATGAATGAATTAGAATGGATCGTATGAATGAATTAGAATGGATCGTGCGAATGAATTTGAATGGATCGCATGATCCATTCGAATAGAATGGATCGTATGAATGAATTAGAATGGATAGGGCGAATGAATTAGAATGGATTGTAGGAATGAATTAGAATGGATCGTATGAATGAATTAGAATGAATCGTATGAATGAATTAGAATGGATCGTGCGAATGAATTAGAATGGATCGTACGAATGAATTAGAATGGATCGTACGATTGAATTAGAATGGATCATACGAATGAATTAGAATGGATCATACGAATGAGTAAGAATGGATCGTACGAATGGATTAGAATAGATTGTGCGAATGAATTAGAATGGATCGTACGAATGAATTAGAATGGATACATTCGTGCGAATAAGATAGAATGGATTGTATGAATGAATTAGAATGGATCGTACGAACGAATTAGAATGGATCGTACGAATGAATTAGAATGGATCGAACGAATGAATTAGAATAGATTGCGTGAATGAATTAGAATGGATCGTGCGAATGAAATCGAATGGATACAAATGAATTAGAATGGATCATACGAATGAATTAGAATGACGATCCATTCTTACTCATTCGTATGATCCATTCTAATTTATTCGCACGAATTTATTCATTCTAATTCATTCGTACGTCTAATTCATTCGTACGGTCCATTCTAATTCATTTGCACAATCCATTCTATTTCATTCGTACGATCCATTCTAATTCATTCGTACGATCCATTCTAATTCATTCGTCTGATTCATTATAATTCATTCGCACGAATGTATCCATTCTAATTCATTCGTATGATCCATTCTAATTCATTCGTACGATCCATTCTAATTCATTCGTAAGATCCATTCTAATTCATTCGTACGATCCATTCTAATTCATTCGTACGATCCATTCTAATTCCTTCGTACGATCCATTCTAATTCATTCGTACGATCTATTCTAATTCATTCGCACGATCTGTTCTTATTCATTCGCACGATCTGTTCTAATTCATTCGTACGATCCATTCTAATTGATTCCCCCGATCCATTCTAATTTATTCGTAGGATCCATTCTAATTCATTCGCACAATCCATTCTAATTCATTCGTACAATCCATTCTAATTCATTCGTATGATCCATTCTAACTCATTCGGTGGATCCATTCTAATTCATTCGTACGATCCATTCTAATTCATTCCCACGATTCATTCTAATTTATTCGTACGATCCATTCTAATTCATTCGTACGATCTATTCTAATTCATTCGCACGAATGTAGCCATTCTAATTCATTCATACGATTCATTCTATTTCATTCGTATGAGCTATTCTAATTCATTCGTACGATCCATTCTAATTCATTCTTACGATCCATTGTAATTCATTCATACAATCCATTTAGATTTATTCGCACGAATGTATCCCGAATGAGTAAGAATGGATCGTATGAATGAAATAGAATAGATTGTACGAATGAATTAGAATGGATTCGTACGAATGAATTAGAATGGATTATGCGAATGAATTAGAATGGATCATACGAATGAATTATAATGGATCGTACGAATTAATTAGAATGGATACATTCGTGCGAATGAATTAGAATGGATTGTATGAATGAATTAGAATGGATCGTACGAATGCATTAGAATGGATCATACGAATTAATTAGAATGGATCATACGAATGAATTAGAATGGATCGTATGAATGAATTAGAATGGATACATTCGTGCGAATCAATTAGAATGGATCATACGAATGAATTAGAATGGATCGTGCGAATGAATTAGAATGGATCGTACGAATGAATTAGAATGGATACATTTGTGCGAATGAATTAGAATGGATCGTACGAATGAATTAGAACGGATAGTATGAATGAATTAGAATGGATCGTACGAATGAATTAGAATGGATCGTGCGAATGAATTAGAATGGATCGTACGGATGAATTAGAATGGATCGTACGAATGAACTAGAATGGATACATTCGTGCGAATGAATTAGAATGGATCGTACAAATGAATTAGAATGGATCGTACGAATGAATTAGAATGGATCTTACAAATGAATTAGAATGGATCGTACGAATGAATTAGAATGGATCGTACGAATGAATTAGAATGGATACATTCGTGCAAATGAATTAGAATGGATCGGACGAATGAATTAGAATGGATCGTACGAATGAATTAGAATGGATCGTACGAATGAATTAGAATGGATCGTACGAATAAATTAGAATGGATACATTCGTCCGAATGAATTAGAATGGATCAGACGAATGAGTAAGAATGGATCATACGAATGAGTAAGAATGGATCATACGAATGAAATAGAATTGATTGTACGAATGAATTAGAATGGATTCTACGAATGAATTAGAATGGTCGTGTGAAAGAATTAGAATGGATTGTTTGAATGAATTAGAATGGATCGTATGAATGAATTAGAATGGATCGTGCGAATGAATTCGAATGGATCGTACGAATTCATTCTAATTCATTCATACAATCCATTCTAATTCTGTCACACGATCTATTCTAATTCATTCGTAGGATCCATTCTAATTCATTCGTACAATCTATTCTATTTCATTCGTACGATCCATTCTTACTTATTCGTATGATCCATTCTAATTCATTGACGAATGTATCCATTCTAATTTATTCGTACGATCCATTCTAATTCATTCGTACGATCCATTCTAATTCATTCGTCCGATCCATTCAAATTCATTCGCACGAATGTATCCATTCTAATTCATTCGTACGGTCCATTCTAATTCATTCGCACAATCCATTCTATTTTATTCGTAGGATCCATTCCTACTCATTCGTATGATCCATTATGGATACATTCGTGCGAATGAATTAGAATGGATCATACGAATGAGTAAGAATGGATCGTACGAATGAAATAGAATGGATTGTGCGAATGAATTAGAATGGTTCGTACGAAGGAATTAGAATGGATCGTGTGAAAGAATTAGAATGGATTGTATGAATGAATTAGAATAGATCGTATGAATGAATTAGAATGGATCGTACGAATGAATTAGAATGGATCGTACGAATGAACTAGAATGGATACATTCGTGCGAATGAATTAGAATGGATCGTACGAATGAATTAGAATGAATCGTACGAATGAATTAGAATGGATCTTACGAATGAATTAGAATGGATCGTACGAATGCACGATCCATGCGAATGAATTAGAATAGATCGTACGAATGAACTAGAATGGATACATTCGTGCGAATGAATTAGAATGGATCGTACGAATGAATTAGAATTGATCGTATGAATGAATTAGAATGGATTGTACGAATGAATTAGAATGGATATATTCGTGCGAATGAATTAGAATGGATACATTCGTGCGAAAGAATTAGAATAGATCGTATGAACGAATTAGAATGGATCCTATGAATGAATTAGAATGGATCGTGCGAATGAATTAGAATGGATCGTACGAATGAATTAGAATGGATCGTGCTAATGAATTAGAATTGATCGAACGAATAAATTAGAATGGATACATTCGTGCGAATGAATTAGAATGGATCGGACGAATGAATTAGAATGGATCGTACGAATGAATTAGAATGGATCGTACGAAGGAATTAGAATGGATCGTATGAATGAATTAGAATGGATCGTACGAATGAATTAGAATAGATCGTACGAATGAATTAGAATGGATCGTATGAATGAATTAGAATGGATACATTCGTGCGAATGAATTAGAATGGATACATTCATGCGAAAGAATTAGAATAGATCGTATGAATGAATTAGAATGGATCCTATGAATGAATTAGAATGGATCGTGCGAATGAATTAGAATGGATCGTACGAATGAATTTGAATGGATCGTGCTAATGAATTAGAATTGATCGAACGAATGAATTAGCATGGATCGTGCTAATGAATTAGAATGGAACGTACGAATAAATTAGAATGGATCGTGTGAAAGAATTAGAATGGATTGTAAGAATAAATTAGAATGAATTCATACGATCCATTCGAATTCATTCGCACGATCCATTCTAATTCATTCATACGATCCATTCTAATTCATTCGTACGATCCATTCTAATTCATTCGCACAAATGTATCCATTCTAATTCATTCGTACGATCCATTCTAATTCATTCGCACGATCCATTCTAATTCATTCGTACGATCCATTCTATTTCATTTGCACAAATGTATCCATTCTAATTCATTCGTACGATCCATTCTAATTCATTCGCACGATCTATTCTAATTCATTCGTACGATCCAATCTAATTCTTTCACACGATCCATTCTAATTCATTCGTACGATCCATTCTAATTCATTCGCACGATCCATTCTAATTCATTCGTATGATCCATTCTAATTCATTTGCACAAATGTATCCATTCTAATTCATTCGTACGATCCATTCTAATTCATTCGCACGATCTATTCTAATTCATTCGTACGATCCAATCTAATTCTTTCATACGATCCATTCTAATTCATTCGTACGATCCATTGTAATTCATTCGCACGATCCATTCTAATTCATTCATAGGATCCATTCTAATTCATTCATACGATCTATTCTAATTCTTTCGCACGAATGTATCCATTCTAATTCATTCGCACGAATATATCCATTCTAATTCATTCGTATGATCCATTCTAATTCATTCGTACGATCCATTCTAATTCATTCGTACGATCCATTCTAATTCATTCATACAATCTATTCTAATTCCTTCATACAATCCATTCTAATTCTTTCACACGATCCATTCTAATTCATTCGTACGATCCATTCTAATTCACGAGTAAGTAAGAATGGATCGTACGAATGAAATAGAATGGATTGTGCGAATGAATTAGAATGGACCGTATGAATGAATTAGACGTACGAATGAATTAGAATGGATACATTCGTGCGAATAAGTTAGAATGGATCATACGAATGAGTAAGAATGGATCGTCATTCTAATTCATTCGTATGATCAATTCTAATTCATTTGTATCCATTCTATTTCATTCGCACGATCCATTCTAATTCATTCGCGCAATCTATTCTAATTCATTCGTACGATCCATTCTAATTCATTCGTACAATCTATTCTATTTCATTCGTACGATCCATTCTTACTCATTCGTATGATCCATTCTAATTCATTCGGACGAATGTATCCATTCTAATTTATTCGTACGATCCATTCTAATTCATTCGTACGATCCATTCTAATTCATTCGCTCGAATGTATCCATTCTAATCCATTCGTACGATCCATTCTAATCCATTTGTACGATCCATTCTAATTCATTCATTTGATCCATTCTAATTCATTCGTACGATCCATTCTATTTTATTAGCACGATCCATGCTAATTCATTTGTTCGATCAATTCTAATTCATTAGCACGATCCATTCTAATTCATTCGTACGATCCATTCTAATTCATTCGCAAGATCCATTCTAATTCATTCATAGGATCCATTCTAATTCATTCATATGGTCTATTCTAATTCTTTCGCACGAATGTATCCATTCTAATTCATTCGTACGAATGTATCCATTCTTATTCATTCGTACGATCCATTCTAATTCATTCGCACGATCCATTCTAATTCATTCGTACGATCAATTCTCATTCAATCGCACGAATATATCCATTCTAATTCATTCATACGATCCATTCTAATTCATTCATAGGATCCATTCTAATTCATTCATACAATCCATTCTAATTCATTCGCACGAATGTATCCATTCTAATTCATTCGTACGATCAGTTCTAATTCATTCACAAAATCTATTGTAATTCATTCATACGATCCATTCTAATTCATTCACACGAATGCATCCATTCTAATTCATTCATACGATCCATTCTAATTCATTCGTACGATCCATTCTAATTCACTCATACGATCCATTCTAATACATTCATACGATCCATTCTAATTCATTTGCACGAATATATCCATTCTAATTCATTCGTACAATCCATTCTAATTCCTTCGTACGATCCATTCTAATTCATTCGTACGATCTATTCTAATTCATTCGTACGATCCATTCTAATTCCTTCGTACGATCCATTCTAATTTATTCGTACGATCCATTCTAATTCATTCGTACAATCTATTCTAATTCATTCGTACGAATGGATACATTCGTGTGAATGAATTAGAATGGATCGTACGAATGAGTAAGAATGGATCGTACGAATGAAATAGAATGGATTGCACGAATGAATTAGAATGGATCGTACGAATGAATTAGAATGGATCGTGTGAAAGAATTAGAATGGATTGTATGAATGAATTAGAATGGATCGTACGAATGAATTAGAATGGATCGTACGAAGGAATTAGAATGGATCGTACGAATGAATTAGAATGGATCGTACGAATGAATTAGAATAGATCGTACGAATGAATTAGAATAGATCGTACGAAGGAATTAGAATGGATCGTACGAATGAATTAGAATAGATATATTCGTGCAAATGAATTAGAATGGATCGTATGAATGTATTAGAATGGATCGTATGAGTGAATTAGAATGGATCGTACGAATGAATTTGAATGGATCGTATGAATGAATTAGAATGGATACATTCGTGTGAATGAATTAGAATGGATCGTATGAATGAATTAGAATAGATTTTGTGAATGAATTAGAACTGATCGTACGAATGAATTAGAATGGATACATTCGTGCGAATGAATTAGAATGGATTGTTTGAATGAATTAGAATGGATCGTACGAATGAACTAGAATGGATACATTCGTGCAAATGAATTAGAATGGATCATACGAATGAATTAGAATGGATCTTACGAATGAATTAGAATGGATCGTACGAATGAATTAGAATGGATCGTACGAATGAATTAGAATGGATACATTGTGCGAATAAATTAGAATGGATCGGATGAATGAATTAGAATGGATCGTACGAATGAATTAGAATGGATCATACGAATGAATTAGAATAGATCGTACGAATAAATTAGAATGTATACATTCGTCCGAATGATTTAGAATGGATCATACGACTGAGTAAGAATGGATCATACGAATGAAATAGAATAGATTGTACGAATGAATTAGAATGGATCCTACGAAAGAATTAGAATGGATCGTGTGAAAGAATTAGAATGGATTGTATGAATGAATTAGAATGGATCGTATGAATGAATTAGAATGGATCGTGCGAATGAATTCGAATGGATCGTACGAATTCATTCTAATTCATTCATACAATCCATTCTAATTCTTTCACACGATCCATTCTAATTCATTCGTACGTTCCATTCTAATTCATTAGCACGATCCTTGCAAATTCATTCGTTCGATCAATTCTAATTCATTAGCACGATCCATTCTAATTCATTCGCACGATCCATTCTAATTCATTCGCACCATCTATTCTAATTCATTCATAGGATCCATTCTAATTTATTCATACAATCCATTCTAATTCATCCGCACGAATGTATCCATTCTAATTCATTCGTACGATCAGTTCTAATTCATTCACAAAATCTATTCTAATTCATTCATACGATCCATTCTAATTCATTCACACGAATGTATCCATTCTAATTCATTCATACGATCCATTCTAATGCATTCGTACGATCCATTCTAATTCACTCATACGATCCATTCTAATACATTCATACGATCCATTCTAATTCATTTGCATGAATATATCCATTCTAATTCCTTCGTACGATCCATTCTAATTCATTCGTACGATCTATTCTATTTCATTCGTACGATCCATTCTTACTCATTCGTACGATCCATTCTAATTCATTCGTCCGATCCATTCTAATTCATTCGCACGAATGTATCCATTCTCATTCATTCGTTCGATCAATTCTAATTCATTAGCACGATCTATTCTAATTCATTCGTATGATCCATTCTAATTCATTCGCACGATCCATTCTAATTCATTCATAGGATCCATTCTAATTCATTCGTACGATCCATTCTAATTCATTCGTACGATCCATTCTAATTCATTCGCACAATCCATTCTATTTCATTCGTACGATCCATTCTTACTCATTGGTATGATCCATTCTAATTCATTCGCACGAATGTATCCATTCTAATTCATTCGTACGAATCCATTCTAATTCATTCGTACAATCTATTCTATTTCATTCGTACGATCCATTCTTACTCATTCGTATGACTCATTCTAATTAATTCGGACGAATGTATCCATTCTAATTTATTCGTACGATCCATTCTAATTCATTCGTACGATCCATTCTAATTCATTAGTACGATCTATTCTAATTCAATCGTCCGATCCATTCTAATTCATTCGCACGAATGTATCCATTCTAATTCATTCGTACGATCCATTCTAATTCATTCGTACGATCCATTCTAATTCATTCGTAAGATCCATTCTATTTCATTCGTACGATCCATTCTAATTCATTCGTACGATCCATTTTAATTTATTCGTACGATCCATTTTAATTCATTCGCACGAATGTATCCATTCTATTTTATTCGAACGATCCATTCTTACTCATTCGTATGATCCATTCTAATTCATTCGTATGATCCATTCTAATTCATTCGTACGATCCATTCTAATTCATTCGTACGATCAATTCTAATTCATTCGCACGATCCATTCTAATTCATTCATACGATCCATTCTAATTCATTCATACGATCCATTCTAATTCATTCCTACAATCCATTCTAATTCATTCGTCCGATCCATTCTTATTCATTCATACGATCCATTCTATTCGAATGGATCATGCGATCCATTCGAATTCATTCGCACGATCCATTCTAATTCATTCATACGATCCATTCTAATTCATTCATACAATGCATTCTAATTCTTTCACGCGATCCATTCTAATTCATTCGTACGATCCATTCTAATTCATTCGTACAATCCATTCTCTTTCATTTGTATAATCCATTCTTACTCATTCATATGATCCATTCTAATTCATTCGTACGATCCATTCTAATTCATTTGTACGATCCATTCTAATTCATTCGTACAATCCAATCTATTTCATTCGTACGATCCATTCTTACTCATTCCTATGATCCATTCTAATTCATTCGCACGAATGTATCCATTATAATTCATTCATACAATCCATTCTAATTCATTCCGTTCGATCCATTCTAATTCATTCGTACGATCGTACGAATGAATTAGAATGGATCGTACGAATGAATTAGAATGGATCGTACGAATGAATTAGAATGGATCATACGAATGAGTAAGAATGGATCGTACGAATGAATTAGAATGGATCGTACGAATGAATTAGAATGGATACATTCATCCGAATGAATTAGAATGGATCATACGAATGAGTAAGAATGGATCGTATGAATGAAATAGAATAGATTGTACGAATGAATTAGAATGGATCCTACGAATGAATTAGAATGGATCGTGTGAAAGAATTAGAATGGATTGTATGAATGAATTAGAATGGATCGTTTGAATGAATTAGAATGGATCGTGCGAATGAATTTGAATGGATCGTACGAATTCATTCTAATTCATTCATACAATCCATTCTAATTCTTTCACACGATCCATTCTAATTCATTCGTACGTTCCATTCTAATTCATTAGCACGATCCATGCTAATTCATTCGTTCGATCAATTCTAATTCATTAGCACGATCCATTCTAATTCATTCGTACGATCCATTCTAATTCATTCGCAGGATCCATTCTAATTCATTCATAGGATCCATTCTAATTCATTCATACGATCTATTCTAATTCTTTCTCACGAATGTATCCATTCTAATTCATTCGCACGAATGTATCCATTCTAATTCATTCGTACGATCCATTCTAATTCATTCGTACGATCCATTCGAATTCATTCGCACGATCCATTCTAATTCTTTCACACGGTCCATTCTAATTCATTCGTACGATCCATTCTAATTCATTCGTACAATCCATTCTATTTCATTCGTACGATCCATTCTTACTCATTCGTATGATCCATTCTAATTCATTCGTACGATCCATTCTAATTCATTCGTACGATCCATTCTAATTCATTCGTACGATCCATTCTAATTCATTCGCACGAATGTATCCATTCTAGTTAATTCGTACGATCCATTCTAATTCATTCGTACGATCTATTCTAATTTATTCGCACGATCCATTCTAATTCATTCGTACGATCCATTCTAATTCATTCATACGATTCATTCTAATTCATTCGTACGATCCATTCTAATTCATTCGTACAATCTATTCTAATTCATTCGTACGAATGGATACATTCGTGTGAATGAATTAGAATGGATCGTACGAATGAGTAAGAATGGATCGTACGAATGAAATAGAATGGATTGCACGAATGAATTAGAATGGATCGTACGAATGAATTAGAATGGATCGTGTGAAAGAATTAGAATGGATTGTATGAATGAATTAGAATGGATCGTACGAAGGAATTAGAATGGATCGTACGAATGAATTAGAATGGATCGTACGAATGAATTAGAATAGATCGTACGAATGAAATAGAATGGATCATACGAATGAATTAGAATGGATCGTGTGAAAGAATTAGAATGGATCGTACGAATGAATTAGAATGGATCGTGCGAATGAATTAGAATGGATCGTACGAATGAATTAGAATGGATCGTGCTAATGAATTAGAATTGATCGAGCGAATGAATTAGCATGGATCGTGCATTCGTACGATCCATTCTAGTTCATTCGTAAGATCCATTCTAATTCATTCGTACGATCCATTCTAATTCATTCGTACGATCCATTCTAATTCATTCGCACGAATGTATCCATTCTAGTTCATTCGTACGATCCATTCTAGTTCATTCATACGATCTATTCTAATTCGTTCATACAATCCATTCTAATTCTTTCACACGATCCATTCTAATTCATTCGTACGATCCATTCTAATTCATTCGCACAATCCATTCTATTTCATTCGTACGATCCATTTTTACTCATTCGTATGATCCATTCTAATTCATTCGCACGAATGTATCCATAATGGATCATACGAATGAGTAAGAATGGAATGTACGAATGAAATAGAATGGATTGTGCAAATGAATTAGAATGGACCGTACGAATGAATTAGAATAGATACATTCGTGCGAATGAATTAGAATGGATCGGACGAATGAATTCGAATGGATCGTACGAATGAATTAGAATGGATCGTACGAATGAATTAGAATGGATCGTACGAATAAATTAGAATGGATACATTCGTCCGAATGAATTAGAATGGATCATACGAATGAGTAAGAATGGATCGTACGAATGAAATAGAATAGATTGTACGAATGAATTAGAATGGATCCTACGAATGAATTAGAATAGATCGTGTGAAAGAATTAGAATGGATTGTATGAATGAATTAGAACGAATTCGTACGATCCATTCGAATTCATTCGCACGATCCATTCTAATTCATTCATACGATCCATTCTAATTCATTCATACAATCCATTCTAATTCTGTTACACGATCCATTCTAATTCATTCGTAGGATCCATTCTAATTCATTCATACAATCTATTCTATTTCATTCGTACGATCCATTCTTAATCATTTGTATGATCCATTCTAATTCATTCGGACGAATGTATCCATTCTAATTTATTCGTACGATCCATTCTAATTCATTCGTACGATCTATTCTAATTCATTCGTACGATCCATTCTAATTCATTCGTCCGATCCATTCTAATTCATTCGCACGAATGTATCCATTCTAATTCATTCGTAGGATCCATTCTAATTCATTCGTACGATCCATTCTAATTCATTCGTAAGATCCATTCAAATTCATTTGTACGATCCATTCTAATTCATTCGTACGATCCATTCTAATTCCTTCGTACGATCCATTATAATTCATTCGTACGATCTATTCTAATTCATTCGTACGATCTATTCTAATTCATTCGCACGATCCATTCTAATTCATTCATAGGATCCATTCTAATTCATTCATACGATCTATTCTAATTCTTTCGCACGAATGTATCCATTCTAATTCATTCGCACGAATATATCCATTCTAATTCATTCGTACGATCCATTCTAATTCATTCATACGATCCATTCTAATTCATTCGTACGATCCTATCTAATTCACTCATACGATCCATTATAATACATTCATACGATCCATTCTAATTCATTTGCACGAATATATCCATTCTAATTAATTCGTACGATCCATTCTAATTCATTCGTATGATCCGTTCTAATTTATTCGCACGAATGTATCATTCTAATTCATTCATACGAATCCATTCTAATTCATTCGTACGATCCATTCTAATACATTCATACGATCCATTCTAATTCATTTGCACGAATATATCCATTCTAATTAATTCGTACGATCCATTCTAATTCCTTCATACGATCCATTCTAATTCATTCGTACGATCTATTCGAATTCATTCGTACGATCCATTCTAATTCATTCGTACGATCCATTCTAATTCCTTCGTACGATCCATTCTAATTCATTCGCACGAATGTATCCATTCTAGTTCATTCGTACGATCCATTCTAATTCATTCGTACGATCCATTCTAATTCATTCATACGATCTATTCTAATTCATTCATACAATCCATTCTAATTCTTTCACACGATCTATTCTAATTCATTCGTATGATCCATTCTAATTCATTCGTACGATCCATTCTAATTCATTCGTACGATCCATTCTAATTCATTCATACAATCCATTCTATTTCGTTCGTACGATCCATTCTTACTCATTCATATGATCCATTCTAATTCATTCGCACGAATGTATCTATTCTAATTCATTCATACAGTCCATTCTAATTCATTCCGTACGATCCATTCTAATTTATTCGTACGATCGTACGAATGAATTAGAATGGATCGTACGAATGAATTAGAATAGATTGTACGAATGAATTAGAATGGATCCTACGAATGAATTAGAATGGATCGTGTGAAAGAATTAGAATGGATCGTACAAATGAATTAGAATGGATTAGAATGGATCGTGCGAATGAATTAGAATGGATCGTACGAATGAATTAGAATGGATTGTATGAATGAATTAGAATGGATCTTACGAATGAATTAGAATGGATCGTACGAATGAATTAGAATGGATCCTACGAATGAATTAGAATGGATACATTCGTGCGAATGAATTAGAATGGATCGGACGAATGAATTAGAATGGATCGTACGAATGAATTAGAATGGATCGTACGAATGAATTAGAATGGATCGTACGAATAAATTAGAATGGATACATTCGTCCGAATGAATTAGAATGAATCATACGAAAGAGTAAGAATGGATCGTACGAATGAAATAGAATAGATTGTACGAATGAATTAGAATGGATCCTACGAATGAATTAGAATGGATCGTGTGAAAGAATTAGAATGGATTGTATAAATGAATTAGAATGGATCGTATGAATGAATTAGAATTGATCGTGCGAATGAATTCGAATGGATCGTACGAATTCATTCTAATTCATTCATACAATCCATTCTAATTTTTTCACACGATCTATTCTAATTCATTCGTAGGATCCATTCTAATTCATTCATACAATCTATTCTATTTCATTCGTACGATCCATTCTTACTCATTCGTATGATCCATTCTAATTCATTCGGACAAATGTATCCATTTTAATTTATTCGTACGATCCATTCTAATTCATTCGTACGATCCATTCTAATTCATTCGTCCGATCCTTTCTAATTCATTCGCACGAATGTATCCATTCTAATTCATTCGTACGGTCCATTTTAATTCATTCGCACAATCCATTCTATTTCATTCGTACGATCCATTTTTACTCATTCGTATGATCCATTATGGATACATTCGTGCGAATGAATTAGAATGGATCATACGAATGAGTAAGAATGGATCGTACGAATGAAATAGAATGGATTGTGCGAATGAATTAGAATGGATCGTACGAAAGAATTAGAATAGATTGTATGAATGAATTAGAATAGATCGTATGAATGAATTAGAATGGATCGTACGAATGAACTAGAATGGATACATTCGTGCGAATGAATTAGAATGGATCGTACGAATGAAGTAGAATGGATCGTACGAATGAACTAGAATGGATCTTACGAATGAATTAGAATGGATCGTACGAATGCACGATCCATGCTAATTCATTCGTTCGATCAATTCTAATTCATTAGCACGATCCATTCTAATTCATTCGTACGATCCATTCTAATTCATTCGCACGATCCATTCTAATTCATTCGTACGTTCCATTGTAATTCATTCGTACGATACATTCTAATTCCTTCGTACGATCCATTCTAATTCATTCATACAATCCATTCTAATTCTTTCACACGATCCATTCTAATTCATTCGTACGATCCATTCTAATTCATTCGTGCAATCCATTCTATTTCATTCGTACGATCCATTATTACTCATTCGTATGATCCATTCTAATTCATTCACACGAATGTATCCATTCGTACGAATGAATTAGAATAGATTGTACGAATGAATTAGAATGGATCGTACAAATGAATTAGAAAGGATCGTATGAATGAATTAGAATGGATCGTACGAATGAATTAGAATGGATCGTGCGAATGAATTAGAAAGGATCGTACGAATGAATTAGAATGGATCGTACGAATGAACTAGAATGGATACATTCGTGCGAATGAATTAGAATGGATCGTACGAATGAATTAGAATGGATCCTACGAATGAATCGTACGAATGAATTAGAATGGATCGTGTGAAAGAATTAGAATGGATTGTATGAATGAATTAGAATAGATCGTATGAATGAATTAGAATGGATCGTACGAATGAATTAGAATGGATCGTACGAATGAACTAGAATGGATATATTCGTGCGAATGAATTAGAATGGATTGTACGAATGAATTAGAATGGATCGTACGAATGAATTAGAATGGATCTTACGAATGAATTAGAATGGATCGTATGAATGCACGATCCATACGAATGAATTAGAATAGATCGTACGAATGAACTAGAATGGATACATTCGTGCGAATGAATTAGAATGGATCGTACGAATGAATTAGAATGGATCTTACGAATGAATTAGAATGGATCGTACGAATGAATTCGAATGGATCGTACGAATGAATTAGAATGGATACATTCGTGCGAATGAATTAGAATGGATCGGACGAATGAATTAGAATGGATCGTACGAATGAATTAGAATGGATCGTACGAATGAATTAGAATGGATCGTACGAATAAATTAGAATGGATACATTCGTCCGAATGAATTAGAATGGATCATACGAATGAGTAAGAATGGATCATACGAATGAAATAGAATAGATTGTACGAATGAATTAGAATGGTTTCGTACAAATGAATTAGAATGGATACATTCGTGCGAATGAATTAGAATGGATTGTATCAATGAGTAAGAATGGATCGTACGAATGAAATAGTATGGATTGTGCGAATGAATTAGAATGGATCATACGAATGAATTAGAATAGATCGTACGAATTAATTAGAATGGATACATTCGTGCGAATGAATTAGAATGGATTGTATGAATGAATTAGAATGGATCGTACGAATGAATTAGAATGGATCATACGAATTAATTAGAATGGATCATACGAATGAATTAGAATGGATCGTACGAATGAATTACAATGGATCGTGTGACATTCTAATACATTCATACGATCCATTCTTATTCATTTGCATGAATATATCCATTCTAATTCATTCGTACGATCCATTATAATTCTTTCGTACGATCCATTCTAATTCATTCGTACAATCTATTCTAATTCATTCGTACGATCCATTCTAATTCATTCGTACGATCCATTCTAATTCATTCGTACGATCCATTCTAATTCATTCGTACGATCCATTCTAATTCATTCGTACGATACATTCTAATTCATTTGTACAATCTATTCTAATTCATTCGTATGAATGGACACATTCGTGTGAATGAATTAGAATGGATCATACGAATGAGTAAGAATGGATCGTACGAATGAAATAGAATGGATTGCACGAATGAATTAGAATGGATCGTACGAATGAATTAGAATGGATCATGTGAAAGAATTAGAATGGATTGTATGAATGAATTAGAATGGATCGTACGAAGGAATTAGAATGGATCGTACGAATGAATTAGAATGGATCGTACGAATGAATTAGAATAGATCGTACGAATGAATTAGAATGGATCATATGAATGAATTAGAATGGATCGTGTGAAAGAATTAGAATGGATCGTGCGAATGAATTTGAATGGATCGTGCGAATGAATTAGAATGGATCGTACGAATGAATTAGAATGGATCGTACGAATGAATTAGAATGGATCGTACGAATAAATTAGAATGGATACATTCGTCCGAATGAATTAGAATGGATCATATGAATAAGTAAGAATGGATCGTACGAATGAAATAGAATAGATTGTACGAATGAATTAGAATGGATTCGAACGAATGAATTAGAATGGATACATTCGTGCGAATGAATTAGAATTGATCGTACCAATGAGTAAGAATGGATCGTAAGAATGAAATAGAATGGATTGTGCGAATGAATTAGAATGGACCATACGAATGAATTACAATGGATCGTACGAATTAATTAGAATGGATACATTCGTGCGAATGAATTAGAATGGATTGTATGAATGAATTAGAATGGATCGTACGAATGAATTAGGATGGATCATACAAATTAATTAGAATGGATCATATGAATGAATTAGAATGGATCGTATGAATGAATTAGAATGGATCGTACGAATGAATTAGAATGGATACATTCGTGCAAATGAATTAGAATGGATTGTGCGAATGAATAAGAACAGATCGTGCGAATAAATTAGAATGGATCATACAAATGAATTAGAATGGATCGTGCGAATGAATTAGAATGGATCGTACGAATGAATTAGAATGGATACATTTGTGCGAATGAATTAGAATGGATCGTACGAATGAATTAGAATGGATCATATGAATGAATTAGAATGGATCGTACGAATGAATTAGAATGGATCGTGCGAATGAATTAGAATGGATCGTACGAATGAATTAGAATCGATACATTCGTGCGAATGAATTAGAATGGATCGTACGAATGAATTAGAATGGATCGTACGAATGAATTATAATGGATCGTACGAATGAATTAGAATGGATACATTCGTGCGAATGAATTAGAATGGATCGGACGAATGAATTAGAATGGATCGTACGAATGAATTAGAATGGATCGTACGAATGAATTAGAATGGATCGTACGAATAAATTAGAATGGATACATTCGTCCGAATGAATTAGAATGGATCATATGAATGAGTAAGAATGGATCGTACGAATGAAATAGAATAGATTGTACGAATGAATTAGAATGGATCCTACGAATGAATTAGAATGGATCGTGTGAAAGAATTAGAATGGATTGTATGAATGAATTAGAATGGATCGTATGAATGAATTAGAATGGATCGTGCGAATGAATTCGAATGGATCGTACGAATTCATTCTAATTCATTCATACAATCCATTCTAATTCTTTCACACGATCTATTCTAATTCATTCGTAGGATCCATTCTAATTCATTCGTACAATCTATTCTATTTTATTCGTACGATCCATTCTTACTCATTCGTATGATCCATTCTAATTCATTCGGACGAATGTATCCATTCTAATTTATTCGTACGATCCATTCTAATTCATTCGTACGATCCATTCTAATTCATTCGTCAGATCCATTCTAATTCATTCGCATGAATGTATCCATTCTAATTCATTCGTACGGTCCATTCTAATTCATTCGCACAATCCATTCTATTTCATTCGTACGATCCATTCTTACTCATTCGTATGATCCATTATGGATACATTCGTGCGAATGAATTGGAATGGATCATACGAATGAGTAAGAATGGATCGTACGAATGAAATAGAATGGATTGTGCGAATGAATTAGAATGGATCATACGAATGAATTAGAATGGATCGTGTGAAAGAATTAGAATGGATTGTATGAATGAATTAGAATAGATCGTATGAATGAATTAGAATGGATCGTACGAATGAATTAGAATGGATCGTACGAATGAACTAGAATGGATACATTCGTGCGAATGAATTAGAATGGATCGTACGAATGAATTAGAATGGATCGTACGAATGAATTAGAATGGATCTTACGAATGAATTTGAATGGATCGTACGAATGCACGATCCATGCGAATGAATTAGAATAGATCGTACGAATGAACTAGAATGGATACATTCGTGCGAATGAATTAGAATGGATCGTACGAATGAATTAGAATGTATCGTACGAATGAATTAGAATGGATCGTACGAATGAATTAGAATGGATCGTACGAATGAATTAGAATGGATACATTCATGCGAATGAATTAGAATGGATACATTCGTGCGAAAGAATTAGAATAGATCGTATGAATGAATTAGAATGGATCCTATGAATGAATTAGAATGGATCGAGCGAATGAATTAGAATGGATCGTACGAATGAATTAGAATGGATCGTGCTAATGAATTAGAATTGATCGAACGAATGAATTAGAATGGATACATTCGTGTGAATGAATTAGAATGGATCGGACGAATGAATTAGAATGGATCGTACGAATGAAATAGAATAGATCATACGAATGAATTAGAATGGATCGCACGAAGGAATTAGAATGGATCGTACGAATGAATTAGAATGGATATATTCGTGCAAATGAATTAGAATGGATCGTATGAATGTATTAGAATGGATCGTATGAGTGAATTAGAATGGATCGTACGAATGAATTAGAATGGATCGTATGAATGAATTAGAATGGATACATTCGTGTGAATGAATTAGAATGGATCGTATGAATGAATTAGAATAGATTTTGTGAATGAATTAGAACTGATCGTACGAATGAATTAGAATGGATACATTCGTGCGAATGAATTAGAATGGATTGTATGAATGAATTAGAATGGATCGTATGAATTAATTAGAATGGATCGTACGAATGAATTAGAATGGATCGTGCGAATGAATTAGAATGGATCGTACGAATGAATTAGAATGGATACATTTGTGCGAATGAATTAGAATGGATCGTACGAATGAATTAGAATGGATCGTGCGAATGAATTAGAATGGATCGTATGAATGAATTAGAATGGATCGTACGAATGAACTAGAATGGATACATTCGTGCGAATGAATTAGAATGGATCGTACGAATGAATTAGAATGGATCGTACGAATGAATTAGAATGGATCTTACGAATGAATTAGAATGGATCGTACGAATGAATTAGAATGGATCGTACGAATGAATTAGAATGGATACATTCGTGCGAATGAATTAGAATGGATCGGACGAATGAATTAGAATGGATCGTATGAATGAATTAGAATGGATCGTACGAATAAATTAGAATGGATACATTCGTCCGAATGAATTAGAATGGATCATACGAATGAGTAAGAATGGATCGTACGAACGAAATAGAATAAATTGTACGAATGAATTAGAATGGATCAAACGAATGAATTAGAATGGATCGTGTGAAAGAATTAGAATGGATTGTATGAATGAATTAGAATGGATCGTATGAATGAATTAGAATGGATCGTGCGAATGAATTCGAATGGATCATACGAATTCATTCTAATTCATTCATACAATCCATTTTAATTCTTTCACACGATCTATTCTAATTCATTCGTAGGATCCATTCTAATTCATTCGTACAATCTATTCTATTTCATTCGTACGATCCATTCTTACTCATTCGTATGATCCATTCTAATTCATTCGGACGAATGTATCCATTCTAATTTATTCGTACGATCCATTCTAATTCATTCGTACGATCCATTCTAATTCATTCGTATGATCCATTCTAATTCATTCGTCCGATCCATTCTAATTCATTCGCACGAATGTATCCATTCTAATTCATTCGTACGATCCATTCTAATTCATTCGCACAATCCATTCTATTTCATTCGTACGATCCATTCTTACTCATTCGTATGATCCATTATGGATACATTCGTGCGAATGAATAAGAATTGATCATACGAATGAGTAAGAATGGATCGTACGAATGAAATAGAATGGATTGTGCGAATAAATTAGAATGGATCGTACGAATGAATTAGAATGGATCGTGTGAAAGAATTAGAATGCATTGTATGAATGAATTAGAATAGATCATATGAATGAATTAGAATGGATCGTACGAATGAACTAGAATGGATACATTCGTGCGAATGAATTAGAATGGATCGTACGAATGAATTAGAATGGATCGTACGAATGAATTAGAATGGATCTTACGAATGAATTAGAATGGATCGTACGAATGCACGATCCATGCGAATGAATTAAAATAGATCGTACGAATGAACTAGAATGGATACATTCGTGCGAATGAATTAGAATGGATCGTACGAATGAATTAGAATGGATCGTATGAATGAATTAGAATGGATCTTATGAATGAATTAGAATGGATCGTACGAATGAATTAGAATGGATCGTACGAATGAATTAGAATAGATACATTCGTGCGAATGAATTAGAATGGATCGGACGAATGAATTAGAATGGATCGTACGAATGAATTAGAATGGATCGTACGAATGAATTAGAATGGATCGTACGAATAAATTAGAATGGATACATTTGTCCGAATGAATTAGAATGGATCGTACGAATGAATTAGAATGGATCGTATGAATGAATTAGAATGGATCGTATGAATGAATTAGAATGGATCGTGCGAATGAATTAGAATGGATCGTACGAATGAATTAGAATGGATCGTACGAATGAACTAGAAAGGATACATTCATGCGAATGAATTAGAATGGATTGTACGAATGAATTAGAATGGATCGTACGAATGAATTAGAATGGATCTTACGAATGAATTAGAATGGATCGTACGAATGAATTAGAATGGATCGTACGAATGAATTAGAATGGATACATTCGTGCGAATGAATTAGAATGGATCGGACGAATGAATTAGAATGGATCGTACGAATGAATTAGAATGGATCTTACGAATGAATTAGAATGGATCGTACGAATAAATTAGAATGGATACATTTGTCCGAATGAATTAGAATGGATTATACGAATGAGTAAGAATGGATCGTACGAATGAAATAGAATAGATTATACGAATGAATTAGAATGGATCCTACGAATGAATTAGAATGGATCGTGGGAAAGAATTAGAATGGATTGTATGAATGAATTAGAATGGATCGTATGAATGAATTAGAATGGATCGTGCGAATGAATTCGAATGGATCGTACGAATTCATTCTAATTCATTCATACAATCCATTCTAATTCTTTCACACGATCTATTCTAATTCATTCATAGGATCCATTCTAATTCATTCGTACAATCTATTCTATTTCATTCGTACGATCCATTCTTACTCATTCGTATGATCCATTCTAATTCATTCGGACGAATGTATCCATTCTAATTTATTCGTACGATCCATTCTAATTCATTCGTACGATCCATTCTAATTCATTCGTACGATCCATTCTAATTCATTCGTCCGATCCATTCTAATTCATTCGCACGAATGTATCCATTCTAATTCATTCGTACGGTCCATTCTAATTCATTCGCACAATCCATTCTATTTCATTCGTATGATCCATTATTACTCATTCGTATGATCCATTATGGATACATTCGTGCGAATGAATTAGAATGGATCATACGAATGAGTAAGAATGGATCGTACGAATGAAATAGAATGGATTGTGCGAATGAATTAGAATGGATCGTACGAATGAATTAGAATGGATCGTGTGAAAGAATTAGAATGGATTGTATGAAAGAATTAGAATAGATCGTATGAATGAATTAGAATGGATCGTACGAATGAATTAGAATGGATCGTACGAATGAACTAGAATGGATACATTCGTGCGAATGAATTAGAATGGATCGTACGAATAAATTAAAATGGATCTTACGAATGAATTAGAATGGATCGTACGATTGCACGATCCATGCGAATGAATTAGAATAGATCGTACGAATGAACTAGAATGGATACATTCATGCGAATGAATTAGAATGGATCGTACGAATGAATTAGAATGGATCATATGAATGAATTATAATGGATCGTACGAATGAATTAGAATGGATCATACGAATGAATTAGAATGGATCGTACGAATGAATTAGAATGGATACATTCGTGCGAATGAATTAGAATGGATACATTCGTGATAAAGAATTAGAATAGATCGTATGAATGAATTTGAATGGATCCTATGAATGAATTAGAATGGATCGTGCGAATGAATTAGAATGGATCATACGAACGAATTAGAATGGATCGTGCTAATGAATTAGAATTGATCGAATGAATGAATTAGCATGGATCGTGCTAATGAATTAGAATGGAACGTACGAATAAATTAGAATGGATCGTGTGAAAGAATTACAATGGATTGTATGAATGAATTAGAATGAATTCGTACGATCCATTCGAATTCATTCACACGATCCATTCTAATTCATTCATACGATCCATTCTAATTCATTCATACAATCCATTCTAATTCTTTCACACGATCCATTCTAATTCATTCGTAGGATCCATTCTAATTCATTCGTACAATGTATTCTATTTCATTCGTACGATCCATTCTTACTCATTCGTATGATCCATTCTAATTCATTCGGACAAATGTATCCATTCTAATTTATTCGTACGATCCATTCTAATTCATTTGAACGATCCATTATAATTCATTCGTATGATCCATTCTAATTCATTCGTCCGATCCATTCTAATTCATTCGCACGAATGTATCCATTCTAATTCATTCGTACGATCCATTCTAATTTATTCGTACGATCCATTCTAATTCATTCGTAAGATCCATTCTAATTCATTCGTACGATCCATTCTAATTCATTCGTACGATCCATTCTAATTCATTCGCATGAATGTATCCATTCTAGTTCATTCGTACGATCCATTCTAATTCATTCGTATGATCCATTCGAATTCATTCGCACGATCCATTCTAATTCATTCATACGATCCATTCTAATTCATTTATACGATCCATTCTAATTCATTCGTACGATCCATTCTAATTCATTCGCACAAATGTATCCATTCTAATACATTTATACGATCCATTCTAATTCATTCGCACGATCCATTCTAATTCATTCGTACGATCCATTCTAATTCATTCGCACGATCTGTTCTTATTCATTCGCACAATCCATTCTAATTCATTCGCACGAATGTATCCATTCGAATTCATTCGTACGATCCATTCTAATTCATTCGTACGATCCATTCTAATTCATTCGTATGATCCATTCTAATTAATTCGTATGATCCATTCTAATTCATTCGTACGATTCATTCTAATTCATTCATACAATCCATTCTAATTCATTCGTACGATCCATTCTAATTCACTCATACGATCCATTCTAATACATTCATACGATCCATTCTAATTCATTTGCACGAATATATCCATTCTAATTCATTCGTACGATCCATTCTAATTCCTTCGTACGATCCATTCTAATTCATTCGTACGATCTATTCTAATTCATTCGTACGATCCATTCTAATTCATTTGTACGATCCATTCTAATTCCTTCGTACGATCCATTCTAATTCATTCGTACGATCCATTCTAATTCATTCGTACAATCTATTCTAATTCATTCGTACGAATGGATACATTCGTGTGAATGAATTAGAATGGATCGTACGAATGAGTAAGAATGGATCGTACGAATCCATTCTAATTCATTCGCACAATCCATTCTATTTCATTCGTATGATCCATTCTTACTCATTGGTACGATCCATTCTAATTTATTCGCACGAATGTATCCATTCTAATTCATTCGTACGAATCCATTCTAATTCATTCGTACAATCTATTCTATTTCATTCATACGATCCTTTCTTACTCATTCGTATGATCCATTCTAATTCATTCGGACGAATGTATCCATTCTAATTTATTCGTATGATCCATTCTAATTCATTCGTACGATTCATTCTAATTCATTCGTACGATCCATTCTAATTCATTCGTCCGATCCATTCTAATTCATTCGCACGAATGTATCCATTCTAATTCATTCGTACGATCCATTCTAATTCATTCGTACGATCCATTCTAATTCATTCGTATGATCCATTCTAATTAATTCGTATGATCCATTCTAATTCATTCGTACGATCCTTTCTAATTCATTCATACAATCCATTCTAATTCATTCGCACGAATGTATCCATTCTAATTAATTCATACGATCAATTCTAATTCATTCGTATGATCCATTCTAATTCATTCGCACAATCCATTCTATTTCATTCGTACGATCCATTCTTACTCATTGGTACGATCCATTCTAATTCATTCGCACGAATGTATCCATTCTAATTCATTCGTACGATCCATTCTAATTCATTCGTACGATCCATTCTAATTCATTCGTACGATCCATTCTAATTCATTCGCACGATCTGTTCTTATTCATTCGCACAATCCATTCTAATTCATTCGCATGAATGTATCCAATCTAATTCATTCGTACGATCCATTCTAATTCATTCGTACGATCCATTCTAATTCATTCGTATGATCCATTCTAATTAATGCGTATGATCCATTCTAATTCATTCGTACGATCCATTCTAATTCATTCATACAATCCATTCTAATTCATTCGCATGAATGTATCCATTCTAATTAATTCGTACGATCCATTCTAATTCATTCGTATGATCTATTCTAATTCATTCGCACAATCCATTCTATTTCATTCATACGATCCATTCTTACTCATTGGTACGATCCATTCTAATTCATTCGCACGAATGTATCCATTCTAATTCATTCGTACGAATCCATTCTAATTCATTCGTACAATCTATTCTATTTCATTCGTACGATCCATTCTTACTGATTCGTATGATCCATTCTAATTCATTCGGACGAATGTATCCATTCTAATTTATTCGTACGATCCATTCTAATTCATTCGTACGATCCATTCTAATTCATTCGTCCGATCCATTCTAATTCATTCGCACGAATGTATCCATTCTAATTCATTCGTACGATCCATTCTAATTCATTCGTACAATTGAATTAGAATGGATAATACGAATGAGTAAGAATGGATCGTATGAATGAATTAGATTGGATCGTACGATCCATTCTAATTCATTAGCATGGATCGTGCTAATGAATTAGAATGGAATATACGAATGAACTAGAATGGATCGTAGAATGGATCGTACGAATGAATTAGAATGAATTAGAATGGATCGTACGAATGAATTAGAATAGATCAAAGGAATGAATTAGAATGGATCGTGCAAATGATATAGAATGGATACATTCGTACGAATGAATTAGAATGGATCGTATGAATGAATTAGAATGGATCTTACGAATTTGAATGAATCGTACGATCCATTCTAATTCATTCATACAATCCATTCTAATTCATTCGCACGAATGTATCCATTCTAATCCATTCGTATGATCCATTCTAATCCATTCGTACGATCCATTCTAGTTCATTCGCATGAATGTAACCATTCTAATTCATTCACACGATCGTATGAATTAGAATGGATACATTCGTGCGAATGAATTAGAATGGATCGTGTGAATCCATTAGATTGGATCGTGCAAATGAATAAGAATGGATCATACGAATGAATTAGAATGGATCGTACGAATTAATTAGAAAGGATACATTCGTGCGAATGAATTTGAATGGATTGTATGAATGAATTAGAATGGATCGTACGAATGAATTAGAATGGATCATACGAATTAATTAGAATGAATGGATCGTACGAATGAATTAGAATGGATCATACGAATGAACTAGAATGGATCGTACGAATGACCTAGAATGGATACGTTCGTGCGAATGAATTAGAATGGATCGTACGAATGAATTAGAATGGATCGTACGATTCATTCTAATTCATTTGTACGATCCATTCTAATACATTCGTACGATTCATGCTAATTCATTCGCACGATCCATTCTAATTCATTCGTACGATCTATTCTTATTCATTCATACGATCCATTCTAATTCATTCGCACAATCCATTCTTATTCATTCGTACAATCCATTCTAATTCATTCATATGATCCATTCTAACTCATTCGATCGATCCATTCTAATTCATTCGTACGATCCATTCTAATTCATTCCCACGATCCATTCTAATTTTTTCGTACGATCCATTCTAATTCATCCGTACGATCTATTCTAATTCATTCGCACGAATGTAACCATTCTAATTCATTCATACGATTCATTCTAATTCATTCGTATGAGCTATTCTAATTCATTCGTACGATCCATTCTAATTCATTCGTACGATCCATTGTAATTCATTCATATAATCCATTTAGATTCATTCGCACAAATGTATCCATTCAAATTCATTCGTACGATCCAGTCTAATTCATTCGTACGATCTATTCTAATTCATTCGCACGAATATATCCATTCTAATTCTTTCGTACGATGCATTTTAATTCATTCATACGATCCATTCTAATTCACTCATTTGATCCATTCTAATTCATTCGTACGATCCATTCTAATTCATTCGTCCGATCCATTCTAATTCATTCGCACGAATGTATCCATTCTGATTCATTCGTCTGATCCATTCTAATTCATTCGTACGATCCATTCTAATTCATTCGTAAGATCCATTCTAATTCATTTGTATGATCCATTCTAATTCATTCGTACGATCCATTCTAATTCATTCACACGAATGTATCCATTCTAGTTCATTCGTACGATCCATTCTAATTCATTCGTACGATCCATTCTAATTCATTCGCACGATCCATTCTAATTCATTCGTACGATCAATTCTAATTCATTCGCACGAATGTATCCATTCTAATTCATTCGTACGATCCTGAATTAGAATGGATCGTACGAATGAATGGATCGTGCGAATGAATTAGAATGGAATATAAGAATGAATTAGAATGGATCATACGAATTAATTAGAATGGATCATACGAATGAATTAAAATAGATCGTACGAATGAATTAGAATGGATCGTACGAATGAATTAGAATGGATCGTGCGAATGAATTAAAATGGATCGTACGAATGAATTAGAATGGATACATTTGTGCGAATGAATTAGAATAGATCGTACGAATGAATTAGAATGGATCGTATGAATGAATTAGAATGGATCGTACGAATGAATTAGAATGGATCGTGCGAATGAATTAGAATGGATCGTATGAATGAATTCGAATGGATCGTGTGAAAGAATTAGAATGGATCGTACGAATGAATAAGAATGGATCGTGCGAATGAATTAGAATGGATCGTACGAATGAATTAGAATGGATACATTCGTGCGAATGAATTAGAATGGATCGGACGAATGAATTAGAATGGATCGTACGAATGAGTAAGAATGGATCGTACAAATGAAATAGAATAGATCGTACGAATGAATTAGAATGGATCGTACGAAGGAATTAGAATGGATCGTACGAATGAATTAGAATGGATATATTCGTGCAAATGAATTAGAATGGATCGTATGAATGTATTAGAATGGATCGTATGAGTGAATTAGAATGGATCGTACGAATGAATTAGAATGGATCGTATGAATGAATTAGAATGGATATATTCGTGTGAATGAATTAGAATGGATCGTATGAATGAATTAGAATAGATTTTGTGAATGAATTAGAACTGATCGTACGAATGAATTAGAATGGATACATTCGTGCGAATGAATTAGAATGGATTGTATGAATGAATTAGAATGGATCCTATGAATGAATTAGAATGGATCGTACGAATGAATTAGAATGGATACATTCGTGCGAATGAATTAGAATTGATCGTACGAATGAATTAGAATGGATCATGCGAATGAATTAGAATGGATCGTACGAATGAATTAGAATGGATACATTCGTGCGAATGAATTAGAATAGATACATTCGTGCGAAAGAATTAGAATAGATCGTATGAATGAATTAGAATGGATTGTATGAATGAATTAGAATGGATCGTATGAATGAATTAGAATGGATCATGCGAATTAATTTGAATGGATCGTACGAATTCATTCTAATTCATTCATACAATCTATTCTAATTCTTTCACACGATCCATTCTAATTTATTCGTACGTTCCATTCTAATTCATTAGCACGATCCATGCTAATTCATTCGTTTGATCAATTCTAATTCATTAGCACGATCCATTCTAATTCATTCGTACGATCCATTCTAATTCATTTGTACGATCTATTCTAATTCATATGCACAAAGGTATCCATTCTAATCAATTCGTAGGATCCATTCTAATCCATTCGTACGATCCATTCTAATTCATTCGTACGATCCATTCTAGTTCATTCGCTCGAATGTATCCATTCTAAGGCATTCGTACGATCCATTCTAATCCATTCGTACGATCCATTCTAATTCATTCGCATGAATGTAACCATTCTAATTCATTCATTTGATCCATTCTAATTCATTCGTACGATCCATTCTAATTCATTCGTCCGATCCATTATAATTCATTCGCACGAATGTATCCATTCTAATTCATTCGTACGATCCATTCTAATTCATTCGTACGATCTATTCTAATTCATTCGTAAGATCCATTCTAATTCATTCTTACGATTCATTCTAATTCATTCGTACGATCCATTCTAATTCATTCGCACGAATGTATCCATTCTAATTCATTCATACGATCCATTCTACTTCATTCGTACTATCCGTTCTATTTCACTCATACGATCCATTCTAATTCATTCATAAGATCCATTCTAATTCATTTGCACGAATATATCCATTCTAATTCATTCGTACGATCCATTCTAATTCCTTCGTACGATCCATTCTAATTCCTTCGTATGATCCATTCTATTTCATTTGTATGATCCATTCTAATTCCTTCGTACGATCCATTCTAATTCCTTCGTATCCATTCTAATTCACTCATACGATCCATTCTAATTAATTCATACGATCCATTCTAATTCATTCATACAATCCATTCTAATTCATTCGCACGAATGTATCCATTCTAATTCATTCGTACGATCAGTTCTAATTCTTTCACAAAATCTATTCTAATTTATTCATACGATCCATTCTAATTCATTCACACGAATGTATCCATTCTAATTCATTCATACGATCCATTCTAATTTATTCGTACGATCCATTCTAATTCACTTATACGATCCATTCTAATACATTCATACGATCCATTCTAATTCATTTGCACGAATATATCCATTCTAATTCATTCGTACGATCCATTCTAATTCCTTCGTACGATCCATTCTAATTCATTCGTACGATCTATTCTAATTCATTCGTCCGATCCATTCTAATTCATTTGCACGAATGTATCCATTCTAATTCATTCATACGATCCATTCTAATTCATTCGTACGATCCATTCTAATTCATTCATTTGATCCATTCTAATTCATTCGTACGATCCATTCTAATTCATTCGTCCGATCCATTCTAATTCATTCGCACGAATGTATCCATTCTAATTCATTCTTACGATCCATTCTAATTCATTCGTACGATTCATTCTAATTCATTCGTAAGATCCATTCTAATTCATTCGTACGATCCATCTAATTCATTCGTACGATCCATTCTAATTCATTCGCACGAATGTATCCATTCTAGTTCATTCGTACGATCCATTCTAATTCATTCGCACGATCCATTCTAATTCATTCATACGATCAATTCTAATTCATTCGCACGAATGTGGATTCATTCGTACAATCCTGAATTAGAATGGATCGTACGAATGAATTAGAATTGATACCTTTGTGCATATGAATTAGAATGGATCGTACGAATGAATTAGAATGGATCATATTAATGAATTAGAATGGATCGTACGAATGAATTAGAATGGATACATTCGTGCGAATGAATTAGAATGGATCGTGCGAATCAATTAGACTGGATCGTGCGAATGAATAAGAATAGATCATACGAATGAATTAGAATGGATCGTATGAATTAATTAGAATGGATACATTCGTGCGAATGAATTAGAATGGATTGTATGAATGAATTAGAATGGATCGTACGAATGAATTAGAATGGATCATACGAATGAATTAGAATGGATCGTACGAATTAATTAGAATGGATACTGTTCGGGGGATTTTTCGCTGGTCCGTGCGGGCTGCCTGCAAGGCAAAGAAAAGAGAACGTGAGAACGGCTGGCTCCCTTAGGAGCGCAGACCCTCCGACGCTCAAGTCAGTCACAGTGGCACAACGGCGAGCTGTAATGGACCAAAGAGGAAGGAAAAAGGATTTCGAACCTGTACTATGGAGCCTGGGGGTGAGCATTTATAGCAATCGGCGGCCTATCGTACCCCGACACGTGGAGATTCTTCCAGGGCTTTCTAGACCCCCACGATCTGACCCGCGTGGGTCTGACAGTCCTTGGTACTCGCGCCCTGACATTCTGTCGTCAAGCCTGCCAGACGGTTGGAGTGGGGGAGGGAATCTTTCTTGTCGTGGCCAGGTGGCCATTCTGGAGTATTCAAGTCTGGGCGGTCTCGGGTGGGGGGAGCAAAGGTAAGCTCGCCCGGCACCGCTCCGTCCTTTCGTCCATATTTATCAAGAGTCAGACCTCGTGGGAACAACCTCTTCGATAAACAGGGGTCGGGGCGAGCTTGGGCGAGCTCCGGAGCGAGCTAAGCGAGCTCCTGAACGAGCTTGGCGAGCTCCTTAGCGAGCTAAGCGAGCTCCTGAACGAGCTTGGCGAGCTCCTTAGCGAGCTTAGGCGAGCTCAGGGGCGAGCTTGGCGGGCTCCCGGGCGAATTCCCCACCCCTTGGAATCCTAGGGTCTATGAGATCCATAGGCAAGGGCGAACTTGGGCGAGCTCTGGCGAGCTCCTTGCGAGCTGCCTTGGGCGAGCTCTGGCGAACTCCTTGCGAGCTGCCTTGGGCGAGCTCTGGCGAGCTCCTTGCGAGCTGTGGGGCGAGCTCCTTGCGAGCTGTTCGGGCGAGCTCCTTGCGAACTGTGGGCGAGCTCCTTGCGAGCTGTTCTGATGCATGACGATCTAATTCCCGCTGCTTCTGCCAGCGCGTTCTCGTGTGGGCTGGGCGAGCTCCCGAACGAGCTTGGACGACCTCCTGAGAGAGTTTGATCGTCTCCCGAGCGAGCTCTTGGCCTTCGGTCTCTTCAGCCCAATATGGATCTCGCGCCACTGTCAAGATGATTCGATGAGTACGGGGGAGCGAACTCCTGCGGGGCCTAGGAGGGGCGAGCTGCACTCAGATACAAGGTGTCCATCCAGCTCCCCGCGGGAGCGAGCTCCTGATGGGCTGGGAGGGGTGAGCTGCACTCAGATACAAGGTGTCCATCCAGCTCCCTGCTGGGGCGAGCTCCTGATGGGCTGGGAGGGGCGAGCTGCACTCAGATACAAGGTGTCCATCCAGCTCCGAGCTCCTGATGGGTTGGGAGGGCGAGCTCCCTGCGAGCTTAAATGCGGCATGCTCGGCTTCCGAGGGTTCCAGCTCCTGGACGGGCTTCCTCGAGAACTCTATCTCCGATGTGCTCTGCAAGGCTATCCAAGATATGTGGTTTCTGGCTAACCCCAACAGATACATTCGTGCGAATGAATTAGAATGGATCAAACGAATGAATTAGAATAGATCGTACGAATGAATTAGAATGGATCGTACGAAGGAATTAGAATAGATCGTACGAATGAATTAGAATGGATATACTCGTGCAAATGAATTAGAATAAAATAGAATGGATCGTGCGAATGAATTAGAATGGATCGTGCTAATGAATTAGAATTGATCGAACGAATGAATTAGCATGGATCGTGCTAATGAATTAGAATGGAACGTACGAATGAATTAGAATGGATCGTACGAATGAATTAGAATGGATCGTATGAATGAATTAGAATGGATCGTACGAAGGAATTAGAATGGATCGTACGAATGAACTAGAATGGATTAGAATGGATCGTACGAATGAATTAGAATGGATCGTACGAATGAATTAGAATGGATCGTATGAATGAATTAGAATGGATCATACGAATTAATTAGAATGGATCGTACAAATGAATTAGAATGGATCGTACGAATGAATTAGAATGGATACATTCGTGCGAATGAATTAGAATGGATTGTGCGAATGAATAAGAACAGATCGTGCGAATGAATTAGAATGGATCGGGCGAATGAATTAGAATGGATTTTACGAATGAATTAGAATGGATCAAATGAATGAATTAGAATGGTTACATTCATGCGAATGAATTAGAATGGATCGTACCAACGAGTAAGAATGGATCGTACGAATGAATAGAATGGATCGTATGAATGAATTAGAATGGATACATTCGTGTGAATGAATTTAGAATGGATCGTATGAATGAATTAGAATAGATTTTGTGAAAGAATTTGAATGGATTAGAATGGATTGTATGAATGAATTAGAATGGATACATTCGTGCGAATGAATTAGAATGGATCATACGAATGAGTAAGAATGGATCGTACGAATGAAATAGAATGGATTGTACGAATGAATTAGAATGGATCGTACAAATGAATTAGAATGGATCGTACGAAAGAATTAGAATGGATCGTACGAATGAATTAGAATGGATCGTGTGAAAGAATTAGAATGGATTGTATGAAAGAATTAGAATAGATCGTATGAATGAATTAGAATGGATCGTACGAATGAATTAGAATGGATCGTACGAATGAACTAGAATGGATACATTCGTGCGAATGAATTAGAATGGATCGTACGACGGAATTAGAATGGATCGTACGAATGAATTAGAATGGATCGTACGAATGAATTAGAATAGATCGTACGAATGAATTAGAATGGATCGTACGAAGGAATTAGAATGGATCGTACGAATGAATTAGAATGGATATATTAGTGCAAATGAATTAGAATGGATCGTATGAATGAATTAGAATGGATCGTACGAATGAATTAGAATGGATCGTCCGAATGAATTAGAATGGATCGTACGAATGAATTAGAATGGATCGTACGAATGAACTAGAATGGATACATTCGTGCGAATGAATTAGAAAGGATCGTACGAATGAATTAGAATAGATCCTATGAATGAATCGTACGAATGAATTAGAATGGATCGTGTGAAAGAATTAGAATGGATTGTATGAATGAATTAGAATAGATTGTATGAATGAATTAGAATGGATCATACGAATGAATTAGAATGTATCGTACGAATGAACTAGAATGGATACATTCGTGATCGTACGAATGAATTAGAATGGATATATTCGTGCAAATGAATTAGAATGGATCGTATGAATGAATTAGAATGGATCGTATAAGTGAATTTGAACGGATAGTACGAATGAAGTAGAATGGATCGTATGACTGAATTAGAATGGATAAATTCGTGCGAATATATTAGAATGGATCGTATAAATGACGATCCATTCTAATTCATTCGTACGATCCATTCTAATTCATTCGCACAAATGTATCCATTCTAATTCATTCGTACGATCCATTCTAATTCATTCGTACGATCCATTCTAATTCATTCGTACGATCCATTCTAATTCATTCGCGAATGTATCCATTCTAATTCATTCGTACGATCTGTCGGGGGAGATTTTCGCTGGTCCTTGCTAGCCACCTGCAAGACAAAGAAGAGAACGTGAGAACGGCTGGCTCCCTTCGGAGCGCAGACCCTCCGACGCTCAAGTCAGTTCCGGTAGCCCAACAGCGAGCTGTTGGATACCAAAGTGGTAGGGAAAAGGATTTCGGACCTCTACTATGGAGCCTGGGGGTGAGCATTTATAGCAATCGGCGGCCTACCGTGGCCCGACACGTGGAGATTCTTCCAGAGCCTTCTAGACCCCCACGATCCGGCTCGCGTGGGTCTCTGACAGTCCTTGGTACTCACGCCCTGACATTCTTTGTCGCCGAGCCTGCCAGGCGGTTTGAGTGGGGGAGGGAATCTTTCTTGTCGTGGCCAGGTGGCCATTCTGGAATGTTCAAGTCCGGGCGGCCTCAGGGAGGAAGCAAAGGCCAGCTCGCCCGGTACTGCTCCGTCCTTTCGCCCATATTTATCAAGAGTCGGACCTCGCGGGGGCAACCTCTTCGATAAACAGGGGTCGGGGCGAGCTTGGGCGAGCTCCTGAGAGAGCTTAGGCGAGCTCACGAGAGAGCTTAGACGAGCTCACGAGAGAGCTCAGGCGAGCTCCTGAACGAGCTTGACGAGCTCCTGAGCGAGCTTAGGCGAGCTCCTGAGAGAGCTTAGGCGAGCTCCTGATCGAGCTTGACGAGCTCCTGAGAGAGCTGGGGCGAGCTCCTGAGAGAGCTTAGGCGAGCTCCTGAACGAGCTTGGGCGAGCTCCTGCATGAGCTAGGTGCGCTTGCGGTGCCGATGTCTTTATTGTGCATGACGGTCTAATTCCCGCTACCACTGCAAGCGAGTTCTTGCGCGGGCTTGGCGAGCTCCTGGGCGAGCTTAGGCGAGCTCCTGAGCGAGCTTAGGCGGGCTCCGGGGCAAGCTTAGGCGAGCTCCAGCGAGCTTAGGCGAGCTCCTATGAGTGTCCTTGGCATAGGCCCCTTCAGCCCAATGCGGATCTCGCTCCCTGTCAAGGTGATTTGGTGAGCACGGGGGGGGGGCGAACTCGAGGGCAGATTTCAGCTACCCCCAACATTACCCCCTCCTGAGGGAGCGACCAAGGAGGCTTTGTAGCTTGCTCAGGAGTCCTATTGCACACTACGGTCGAATTGGGAGCTCTAGTTACTTGCGACCTCCACCTGGGGAGATGCGGGCACCAACCGTGTGCTGTCTGCGCCGAGAGCTTTGACTGTCAGTACTTCACAAACGCTGGGCGGGCCATGAGCATCAGCCACGAGCGATCTCCTTCCGATGCGAGCTTGTCACATACGGCCAGGGTCTGCTTCGGGCGAGCTTGGGCACCTGCCGTGGGCGGTCTGTGCCGAGCTTTGACTGCCAGTACTTCACAAACGCTGGGCGGGCCACGAGCATCAGCCACGAGCGATCTCCTTCCGATGCGAGCTTGTCACATGCGGCCAGGGTCTGCCTCGAGCGAGCTGTGGGCACCTGCCGTGGGCGGTCTGCGCCGAGAGCTTTGACTGCCAGTATTTCTCAAACGCTGGGCGGGCCGGGAGCGTCAGCCGCGAGCGATCTCCTTTCGGTGCGAGCTTGTCACACGCGGTCAGGGTCTGCTTCGGGCGAGCTTGGGCACCTGCCGTGGGCGGTCTGCGTCGAGAGTTTTGACTCTTAGTACTTCTCAAACACTGGGCGGGCCACGAGCATCAGCCACGAGCGATCTCCTTCCGATGCGAGCTTGTCACATGCGGCCAGGGTCTGCTTCGAGCGAGCTTGGGCACCTGCCGTGGGCGGTCTGCGCCGAGAGCTTTGACTGCCAGTACTTCACAAACGCTGGGCGGGCCACGAGCATCAGCCACGAGCGATCTCCTTCCGATGCGAGCTTGTCACATGCGGCCAGGGTCTGCCTCGAGCGAGCTGCGGGCACCTGCCGTGGGCGGTCTGCGCCGAGAGCTTTGACTGCCAGTATTTCTCAAACACTGGGCGGGCCGGGAGCATCAGCCGCGAGCGATCTCCTTCCGGTGCGAGCTTGTCACACACGGTCAGGGTCTGCCTCGAGCGAGCTGCGGGCACCTGCTGTGGGCGGTCTGCGCCGAGAGCTTTGACTGCCAGTACTTCACAAACGTCGGGCGGGCCACGAGCATCAGCCACGAGCGATCTCCTTCCGATGCGAGCTTGTCACATGCGGTCAGGGTCTGCCTCGAGCGAGCTGCGGCCACCTGCCGTGGGCGGTCTGCGCCGAGAGCTTTGACTGCCAGTATTTCTCAAACGCTGGGCGGGCCGGGAGCGTCAGTCGCGAGCGATCTCCTTCCGGTGCGTGCTTGTCACACGCGGTCAGGGTCTACGTCGGGCGAGCTGCGGGCACCAGCCGTGGGCGATTTTGTGACTTGGGTATCGCCCCAAATCTCCAACGGTCGCTCCACCTTAAAGTATCGCCCCAAATCTCGAGAGTGATACCCCGGGCGAGGCAGCTAATTCGATTCAACCTTTTTTTACTTTAAAGTATATGCAAACGAAAAACTCGGCATGCTCACTAAAACCCAATTAGTCTTTGAGCCCGGAAAACGAAAAGCGAACCAAAAGACTTCAACAACTTCCCTACACTCAGAGACTTAAACCATTTTTATTTTAAAAGGAAACTAATAAGTGCTAGCTGCCCCCTGCCCGGTTAATTTCCCTCGATGATCCTGTTCGGCGGGCTCGCCCTTCGAGGGGTATGCCAATGCCAGGATGCTTCCGTTCATGGCAGGTGAATGCGAAGGATCCTGGTTAGGTTTAGAGTCCACTAGGCAACGGACTTCCCCGGGAATCTCAAGGTCGCCACTGGCTGCCTCTAAGGATCCCGGTCTTGCTTTAAGTCCGCACGACGGCGGACTGCCCCGGGAAGCTCAAGGTCGCCCACTGGCTGCCTCTGAGGATCCCGGTCTTGCTTTAAGTCCGCACAACGGCGGACTACCCCGGGAAGCTCAAGGTCGCCCACTGGCTGCCTTTGAGGATCCCGGTCTTGCTTTAAGTCCGCATAACGGCGGACTACCCCGGGAAGCTCAAGGTCGCCCACTGGCTGCCTCTGAGGATCCCGGTCTTGCTTTAAGTCCGCACAACGGCGGACTACCCCGGGAAGCTCAAGGTCGCCCACTGGCTGCCTCTGAGGATCCCGGTCTTGCTTTAAGTTCGCACAACGGTGGACTGCACATTATAGATCATGCGGGCTCTTTTCTGCGCTGAGCTTCCGAGCTAACTTCTTTGCTGAAACCTCCGTCGTTCGGTGAAATCCCGCTCCCCGGGTCCCGGAGGCAGGCGCCAGTTCGCCGGCCTTCCAGCGACCACCGGGGGGGGCTTCCGCGGGCTATACGGCCGGAGCTGCGGGCGGTCCGGGCGAAGGTGCCACCTGTGGCACCTCCCGCCTCCCCACGGTCTTAACGAAGAGAGGTCGCAGAGCCGGAGGAGGTCGCTGCTCGACTGCCTCTCCCTTCCGGTCTAACACCGCATCCTCGAGCCTGATGTGCTGCTGGACAAGGGCGAATAGCTCCACGATCGTGCGGGGATCCTTGATTACCAGGGCGTCATGAAGCTTGCTTCCCTCGGGGAGGGCGTTCCGGAATGCGCTCACCGTCGTGAGATCTTGGCCGACAGCGTCCTCCAGAGCGAGGTAGGCGCTTCGGAAGCGCATCGCAAAGCTTCGAAGAGTTTCGCGGTCTCCCATGGTCAAAGTGAAGAGGGACTCGATCCTCTTAGGGGGCTGTCTGTTGCAACGGTACTGCTCCAGAAACAACCTAGAGAGAGTTGGGAAGTCTGGAATGGTTCCCGATGGCAATTTGTGGAGCCAATTCAACGCCGAGCCCGTCAAGCTGCTCGGGAAAGCTCGGCACAAGACGTGGTCTTGGTCCCGGAAAAACAGAAGCTTTCTGTAGGCCAAGAGATGGTCAACGGGATCCTGCGACCCGTCGAACAATACAAACTTCGGGGGGGTCCAGTGGTGCGGGAACCCTCCTTGGTGCACCTCGCTTGTGAAGGGCGAGCTACCCTCGTGGGCGGCGAGGTCCTCCAGCAGGTCTACCGTCGCGTTAGGTCGCTGCCAGTGCCTGGGGAAAACTCCCACAGGCTGCTGCGCAGGTCCTAGGCGGCCGAGCACGCTCCCTCGAGGGAGGTTTGGATCCGCCCCGCGGCGACCCTCGGGGGCTGCCGCTCGGCGGCCTCCTCGCTGTTCACCCACGGATTCCTTCAGCGCGGCGGTTGGTCCGTGGGAGGCCGTTGCCTCTCGAGCTTCGGAAGGCATAGCCACCGCGGGCTCTTTCCCACGTTGCCGATGGCGCGGGTCGCGATCCCGCTCTAGAGATCTTGCCTCCGACTCGTTAGAATCGGCGCTCCGGCTACGGCGGTGAGGGATGGTCGCCCGCGAGGTCGCCTGGTTGCTAGACCGTTGGGTCACCAGCTTCTGCAGCCTCGTAAGCGGGGTTTCTGGCACCCCGCGCACGGCCGCTCTCTCGACCGGGGGTTCCTGGCGGGAACCCTGCCGCGCCGGAACGGTCGTGGGCGGACGCGATGTTGGTGGTCGCACCGGAGGTGCCGTATTCGCCAGCCCGGAGCATCGGCTGGCCGCCGAAACCTTGCGCGGGTCCTCGGTCGCCCGGGTCCCCTTGTTGCCGGAGCCATCTTTGGGGTTACGAGAGCGAACGGCGCTCAACCGCGTGGCCGTGGGCGTTCTCGCAGGAACCAGTCGAAGATCCCACAGACGGCGCCAAATATCGGGGGAGATTTTCGCTGGTCCTTGCTAGCCACCTGCAAGACAAAGAAGAGAACGTGAGAACGGCTGGCTCCCTTCGGAGTGCAGACCCTCCGACGCTCAAGTCAGTTCCGGTAGCACAACGGCGAGCTGTTGGATACCAAAGTGGTAGGGAAAAGGATTTCGGACCTCTACTATGGAGCCTGGGGGTGAGCATTTATAGCAATCGGCGGCCTACCGTGGCCCGACACGTGGAGATTCTTCCAGAGCCTTCTAGACCCCCACGATCCGGCTCGCGTGGGTCTCTGACAGTCCTTGGTACTCACGCCCTGACATTCTTTGTCGCCGAGCCTGCCAGGCGGTTTGAGTGGGGGAGGGAATCTTTCTTGTTGTGGCCAGGCGGCCATTCTGGAATGTTCAAGTCCGGGCGGTCTCAGGGAGGAAGCAAAGGCCAGCTCGCCCGGCACTGCTCCGTCCTTTCGCCCATATTTATCAAGAGTCGGACCTCGCGGGGGCAACCTCTTCGATAAACAGGGGTCGGGGCGAGCTTGGGCGAGCTCCTGAGAGAGCTTAGGCGAGCTCACGAGAGAGCTTAGACGAGCTCACGAGAGAGCTCAGGCGAGCTCCTGAACGAGCTTGACGAGCTCCTGAGCGAGCTTGGGCGAGCTCCTGAGAGAGCTTAGGCGAGCTCCTGATCGAGCTTGACGAGCTCCTAAGAGAGCTGGGGCGAGCTCCTGAGAGAGCTTAGGCGAGCTCCTGAACGAGCTTGGGCGAGCTCCTGCATGAGCTAGGTGCGCTTGCGGTGCCGATGTCTTTGTTGTGCATGACGGTCTAATTCCCGCTACCACTGCAAGCGAGTTCTTGCGCGGGCTTGGCGAGCTCCTGGGCGAGCTTAGGCGAGCTCCTGAGCGAGCTTAGGCGGGCTCCTGGGCAAGCTTAGGCGAGCTCCAGCGAGCTTAGGCGAGCTCCTATGAGTGTCCTTGGCATAGGCCCCTTCAGCCCAATGCGGATCTCGCTCCCTGTCAAGGTGATTTGGTGAGCACGGGGGGGGGGGGGCGAACTCGAGGGCAGATTTCAGCTACCCCCAACACGATCCATTCTAATTCATTCGTACGATCCATTCTAATTCATTCGTACGATCCATTCTAATTCATTCATACGATCTATTCTAATTCATTCATACAATCCATTCTAATTCTTTCACACGATCCATTCTAATTCATTCGTACGATCCATTCTAATTCATTCGCACAATCCATTCTATTTCATTCCTACGATCCATTCTTACTCATTCGTATGATCCATTCTAATTCATTCGCACGAATGTATCCATAATGGATCATACGAATGAGTAAGAATGGACCGTACGAATGAAATAGAATGGATTGTGCGAATGAATTAGAATGGACCGTACGAATGAATTAGACGTACAAATGAATTAGAATGGATACATTCGTGCGAATAAATTAGAATGGATCATACGAATGAGTAAGAATGGATCGTCATTCTAATTCATTCGTATGATCCATTCTAATTCATTTGTATCCATTCTATTTCATTCGCACGATCCATTCTAATTCATTCGTGCAATCTATTCTAATTCATTCGTACGATCCATTCTAATTCATTTGTACGATCTATTCTAATTAGTTCATACAATCCATTCTAATTTATTCGCACGAATGTATCCATTCTAATTCATTCGTACGATCCATTCTAATTCATTCGCACAATCTATTCTAATTCATTCATACGATCCATTCTAATTCATTCGCACGAATGTATCCATTCTAATTCATTCATACGATCCATTCTACTTCATTCGTACGATCCATTCTAATTCATTCGCATGAATGTAACCATTCTAATTCATTCATTTGATCCATTCTAATTCATTCGTACGATCCATTCTAATTCATTCGTCCGATCCATTCTTACTCATTCATATGATCAATTCTAATTCATTCGCACGAATGTATCCATTCTAATTCATTCGTACGATCCTGAATTAGAATGGATCGTACGAATGAATTAGAATAGATACCTTTGTGCATATGAATTAGAATGGATTGTACGAATGAAATAGAATGAATTCGTACGATCCATTCGAATTCATTCATACGATCCATTCTAATTCATTCATACAATCCGTTCTAATTCTTTCACACGATCCATTCTAATTCATTCGTAGGATCCATTCTAATTCATTCGTACAATCTATTCTATTTCATTCGTACTATCCACTCTTACTCATTCGTATGATCCATTCTAATTCATTCGGACGAATGTATCCATTCTAATTTATTCGTACGATCCATTCTAATTCATTCGTACGATCCATTCTAATTCATTCGTCCGATCCATTCTAATTCATTCGCACGAATGTATCCATTCTAATTCATTCGTACGATCCATTCTAATTCATTCGTACGATCCATTCTAATTCATTCGTAAGATCCATTCTAATTCATTCGTACGATCCATTCTAATTCATTCGTACGATCCATTCTAATTCATTTGCACGAATGTATCCATTCTAGTTCATTCGTACGATCCATTCTAATTCATTCGTACGATCCATTCTAATTCATTCGCACGATCCATTCTAATTCATTCGTATCATCCATTCTAATTCATTCATACGATCCATTCTAATTCATTCGCACAAATGTATCCATTCTAATTCATTCGTACAATCCATTCTAATTCATTCGTACGATCAATTCTAATTCATTCGCACGAATGTATCCATTCAAATTCATTCGTACGATCCATTCTAATTCATTCGTACGATCCATTCTAATTAATTCGTATGATCCATTCTAATTCATTCGTATGATCCATTCTAATTCATTCGTACGATCCATTCTTACTCATTCGTACGATCCATTCTAATTCTTTCGTACGATCCATTCTAATTCATTCGCATGATCCATTCTAATTCTTTCATACAATCCATTCTAATTCTTTCGTGCGAATGAATTAGAATGGACACCTTTGTGCATTTGAATTAGAATGGATCGTACGAATGAATTAGAATCGATCATATTAATGAATTAGAATGGATCGTATGAATGAATTAGAATGGATACATTCGTGCGAATGAATTAGAATGGATCGTGCGAATCAATTAGACTGGATCGTGCGAATGAATAAGAATAGATCATACGAATGAATTAGAATGGATCGTACGAATTAATTAGAATGGATACATTCGTGCGAATGAATTAGAATGGATTGTATGAATGAATTAGAATGGATCGTACGAATGAATTAGAATGGATCATACGAATTAATTAGAATGGATCGTACGAATGAATTAGAATGGATTGTACGAATTAAATAGAATGGATACATTTGTGCGAAAGAATTAGAATGGATCGTACGAATGAATTAGAATGGATCGTATGAATGAATTAGAATGGATCGTATGAATGAATTAGAATGGATCATGCGAATGAATTAGAATGGATCGTACGAATGAATTAGAATGGATCGTGTGAAAGAATTAGAATGGATCGTACGAATGAATTAGAATGGATCGTGCGAATGAATTAGAATGGATCGTATGAATGAATTAGAATGGATACATTTGTGTGAATGAATTAGAGTGGATCGTACGAATGAATTAGAATGGATCGTATGAATGAATTAGAATGGATCGTACGAATGAATTAGAATGGATCATGCGAATGAATTAGAATGGATCGTACGAATGAATTAGAATGGATCGTACGAATGAACTAGAATGGATACATTCGTGCGAATGAATTAGAATGGATCGTACGAATGAATTAGAATGGATCGTACGAATGAATTAGAATGGATCGTACGAATGAATTAGAATGGATACATTCGTGCGAATGAATTAGAATGGATCAGACGAATGAATTAGAATGGATCGTACAAATGAATTAGAATGGATCGTACGAATGAATTAGAATGGATCATACGAATGTGTAAGAATGGATCGTACGAATGAAATAGAATAGATTGTATGAATGAATTAGAATGGATTCGTACGAATGAATTTGAATGGATACATTCGTGCGAATGAATTAGAATGGATCATACCAATGAGTAAGAATGGATCGTATGAATGAAATAGAATGGATTGTGAGAATGAATTAGAATGGATCGGACGAATGAATTAGAATGGATCGTGTGAAAGAATTAGAATGGATTGTATGAATGAATTAGAATAGATCGTATGAATGAATTAGAATGGACCGTATGAATGAATTAGAATGGATCGTACGAATGAATTAGAATAGATCGTACGAATGAATTAGAATGGATACTTTCGTGTGAAAGAATTAGAATAGATCGTATGAATGAATTAGAATGAATCCTATGAATGAATTAGAATGGATCGTCCGAATGAATTAGAATGGATCGTGCGAATGAATTAGAATGGATCGTGCTAATGAATTAGAATTGATCGAACGAATGAATTAGCATGGATCGTGCTAATGAATTAGAATAGAACGTACGAATGAATTATAATGGATCGTGTGAAAGAATTAGAATGGATTGTATGAATGAATTAGAATGAATTCGTACGATCCATTCGAATTCATTCGCACGATCCATTCTAATTCATTCATACGATCCATTCTAATTCATTCGCACAAATGTATCCATTCTAATTCATTCGTACGATTTATTCTAATTCATTCGCACGATCCATTCTAATTCATTCATACGATCCATTCTAATTCATTAGCACGATCCATGCTAATTCATTCGTTCGATCAATTCTAATTCATTAGCACGATCCATTCTAATTCATTCGTACGATCTATTCTAATTCATTCGCACGATCCATTCTAATTCATTCGTACAATCCATTCTAATTCTTTCACACGATCCATTCTAATTCATTCATACGATCCATTCTAATTCATTCGCACGATCCATTCTAATTCATTCGTACGATCCATTCTAATTCATTTATACGATCCATTCTAATTCATTCGTATGATCCATTCTAATTCATTCGCACAAATGTATCCATTCTAATTCATTCGTACGATCCATTCTAATTCATTCGCACGATCCATTCTAATTCATTCGTACGATCCATTCTAATTCATTCGCACGATCTGTTCTTAGTCATTCGCACAATCCATTCTAATTCATTCGCACGAATGAATCTATTCTAATTCATTCGTACGATCCATTCTAATTCATTCGTATGATCCATTCTAATTAATTCGTATGATCCATTCTAATTCATTCGTACGATCCATTCTAATTCATTCATACAATCCATTCTAATTCATTCGTATGATCCATTCTAATTCACTCATACGATCCATTCTAATACATTCATACGATCCATTCTAATTCATTTGCACGAATATATCCATTCCAATTCATTCGTACGATCCATTCTAATTCCTTTGTACGATCCATTCTAATTCATTCGTACGATCTATTCTAATTCATTCGTACGATCCATTCTAATTCATTCGCACGATCCATTCTAATTCAATCATAGGATCCATTCTAATTCATTCATACGATCTATTCTAATTCTTCCGCACGAATGTATCCATTCTAATTCATTCACACGAATGTATCTATTCTAATTCATTCGTACGATCCATTCTAATTCATTCGTACGATCCATTCTAATTCATTCGTACGATCTATTCTAATTCATTCATACAATCCATTCTAATTCTTTCACACGATCCATTCTAATTCATTCGTACGATCCATTCTAATTCATTCGCACAATCCATTCTATTTCATTCGTACGATCCATTCTTACTCATTGGTACGATCCATTCTAATTCATTCGCACGAATGTATCCATTCTAATTCATTCGTACGAATCCATTCTAATTCATTCGTACGAATCCATTCTAATTCATTCGTACAATCTATTCTATTTCATTCGTATGATCCATTCTTACTCATTCGTATGATCCATTCTAATTCATTCGGACGAATGTATCCATTCTAATTTATTCGTACGATCCATTCTAATTCATTCGTACGATCCATTCTAATTCATTCGTACGATCAATTCTAGTTCATTCGCCCAATCCATTCTAATTCATTCGCACGAATGTATCCATTCTAATTCATTCGTACGATCCATTCTAATTCATTCGTACGATCCATTCTAATTCGTTCATTAGATCCATTCTAATTCATTCGTACGATCCATTCTAATTCATTCGTACAATCCATTCTAATTCATTCGCACGAATGTATCCATTCTAGTTCATTCGTACGATCCATTCTAATTCATTCGTACGATCCATTCTAATTCATTCGCACGATCCATTCTAATTCATTCGTACGATCCATTCTAATTCATTCCTACGATCCATTCTAATTCATTCGTACGATCCATTCTAATTCATTCGCACAAATGTATCCATTCTAATTCATTCGTACGATCCATTCTAATTCATTCCCACGATCCATTCTAATTCATTCGTACGATCCATTCTAATTCTTTCACACGATCCATTCTAATTCATTCGTACGATCCATTCTAATTCATTCGCACGATCTGTTCTTATTCATTTGCACAATCCATTCTAATTCATTCGCACGAATGTATCCATTCTAATTCATTCATATGATCCATTCTAATTCATTCGTACGATCCATTCTAATTCATTCGTACGATCAATTCTAATTCATTCGTACGAATGTATCCATTCTAATTCATTCGTACGATCCTGAATTAGAATGGATCGTACGAATGAATTAGAATGGATCGTACGAATGAATTAGAATGGATCAAATTAATGAATTAGAATGGATCGTACGAATGAATTAGAATGGATACATTCGTGCGAATGAATTAGAATGGATCGTGCACGAATGTATCCATTCTAATTCATTCGTACGATCCATTCTAATTCATTAATATGATCCATTCTAATTCATTCCTACGATCCATTCTAATTCATATGCACAAAGGTATCCATTCTAATCCATTCGTAGGATCCATTCTAATCCATTCGTATGATCCATTCTAATTCATTCGAACGATCCATTCTAGTTCATTTGCACGAATGTATCCATTCTAATTCATTAATATGATCCATTCTAATTCATTCGTACGATCCATTCTAATTCATATGCACAAAGGTATCCATTCTAATCCATTCGTACGATCCATTCTAATCCATTCGTACGATCCATTCTAATTCATTCGTACGATCCATTCTAATTCATTCGCTCGAATGTATCCATTCTAATCCATTCGTACGATCCATTCTAATCCATTCGTACGATCCATTCTAATTCATTCGCATGAATGTAACCATTCTAATTCGTTCATTTGATCCATTCTAATTCATTCGTACGATCCATTCTAATTGATTCGTCCGATCCATTCTAATTCATTCGCACGAATGTATCCATTCTAATTCATTCGTATGATCCATTCTAATTCATTCGTAAGATCCATTCTAATTCATTCGTACGATCCATTCTAATTAGAATGGATCATACGAATTAATTAGAATGGATCGTACGAATGAATTAGAATGGATCGTACGAATGAATTAGAATGGATACATTCATGCGAATGAATTAGAATGGATTGTGCGAATGAATAAGAACAGATCGTGCGAATGAATTAGAATGGATCGTACGAATGAATTAGAATGGATCGTGCGAATGAATTAGAATGGATCGTACGAATGAATTAGAATGGATACATTTGTGCGAATGAATTAGAATGGATCGTACGAATGAATTAGAATGGATCGTATGAATGAATTAGAATGGATCGTACGAATGAATTAGAATGGATCGTGCGAATGAATTAGAATGGATCGTACGAATAAATTAGAATGGATCGTGTGAAAGAATTAGAATGGATCGTACGAATGAATTAGAATGGATCGTGCGAATGAATTAGAATGGATCGTACGAATAAATTAGAATGGATACATTTGTGCGAATGAATTAGAATGGATCGTACGAATGAATTAGAATGGATCGTATGAATGAATTAGAATGGATCGTACGAATGAATTAGAATGGATCGTGCGAATGAATTAGAATGGATCGTATGAATGAACTAGAATGGATACATTCGTGCGAATGAATTAGAATGGATCGTACGAATGAATTAGAATGGATCGTACGAATGAATTAGAATGGTTCTTACGAATGAATTAGAATGGATCGTACGAATAAATTAGAATGGATCGTACGATTGAATTAGGATGGATACATTCGTGCGAATGAATTAGAATGGATCGTACGAATAAATTAGAATGGATCGTATGAATGGTTTAGAATGGATACATTCGTGCGAATGAATTAGAATGGATCGGACGAATAAATTAGAATGGATCGTACGAATGAATTATAATGGATCAAATGAATGAATTAGAATGGTTACATTAATGCGAATGAATTAGAATGGATCGTACGAATGGATTAGAATGGATCGTACGAATGGATTAGAATGGATACATTCGTGCGAATGAATTAGAATGGATCGTGCGAATGAATTTGAATGGATCGTACGAATGAATTTGAATGGATCGTGCTAATGAATTAGAATTGATCGTACGAATGAAATAGAATGGATTGTACGAATGATTTAGAATGGATCGTACGAATGAATTAGAATGGATCGTACGAATGAATTAGAATGGATACATTCGTGCGAATGAATTAGAATGGATCAGACGAATGAATTAGAATGGATCGTACAAATGAATTAGAATGGATCATACGAATGAATTAGAATGGATCATACGAATGTGTAAGAATGGATCGTACGAATGAAATAGAATAGATTGTATGAATGAATTAGAATGGATTCGTACGAATGAATTAGAATGGATACATTCGTGCGAATGAATTAGAATGGATCATACCAATGAGTAAGAATGGATCGTATGAATGAAATAGAATGGATTGTGCGAATGAATTAGAATGGATCGGACGAATGAATTAGAATGGATCGTGTGAAAGAATTAGAATGGATTGTATGAATGAATTAGAATAGATCGTATGAATGAATTAGAATGGACCGTACGAATGAATTAGAATGGATCGTACGAATGAATTAGAATGGATCGTACGAATGAATTAGAATGGATACATTCGTGTGAAAGAATTAGAATAGATCGTATGAATGAATTAGAATGAATCCTATGAATGAATTAGAATGGATCGTGCGAATGAATTAGAATGGATCGTGCGAATGAATTAGAATGGATTGTGCTAATGAATTAGAATTGATCGAACGAATGAATTAGCATGGATCGTGCTAATGAATTAGAATGGAACGTACGAATGAATTAGAATGGATCGTGTGAAAGAATTAGAATGGATTGTATGAATGAATTAGAATGAATTCGTACGATCCATTCGAATTCATTCGCACGATCCATTCTAATTCATTCATACGATCCATTCTAAATCATTCGCACAAATGTATCCATTCTAATTCATTCGTACGATTTATTCTAATTCATTCGCACGATCCATTCTAATTCATTCGTAAGATCCATTCTAATTCATTAGCACGATCCATGCTAATTCATTCGTTCGATCAATTCTAATTCATTAGCACGATCCATTCTAATTCATTCGCACGATCCATTCTAATTCATTCGTACGATCCATTCTAATTCTTTCACAGGATCCATTCTAATTCATTCGTACGATCCATTCTAATTCATTCATACGATCCATTCTAATTCATTCGTATGATCCATTCTAATTCATTCGCACAAATGTATCCATTCTAATTCATTCGTACGATCCATTCTAATTCATTCGCACGATCCATTCTAATTCATTCGTACGATCCATTCTAATTCATTCGCACGATCTGTTCTTATTGATTCGCACAATCCATTCTAATTCATTCGCACGAATGAATCTATTCTAATTCATTCGTACGATCCATTCTAATACATTCATACGATGCATTCTAATTCATTTGCACGAATATATCCATTCTAATTCATTCGTACGATCCATTCTAATTCCTTTGTACGATCCATTCTAATTCATTCGTACGATCTATTCTAATTCATTCGTACGATCCATTCTAATTCATTCGCACGATCCATTCTAATTCAATCATAGGATCCATTCTAATTCATTTATACGATCTATTCTAATTCTTCCGCACGAATGTATCCATTCTAATTCATTCACACGAATGTATCTATTCTAATTCATTCGTACGATCCATTCTAATTCATTCGTACGATCTATTCTAATTCATTCATACAATCCATTCTAATTCTTTCACACGATCCATTCTAATTCATTCGTACGATCCATTCTAATTCATTCGCACAATCCATTCTATTTCATTCGTACGATCCATTCTTACTCATTGGTACGATCCATTCTAATTCATTCGCACGAATGTATCCATTCTAATTCATTCGTACGAATCCATTCTAATTCATTCGTACAATCTATTCTATTTCATTCGTACGATCCATTCTTACTCATTCGTATGATCCATTCTAATTCATTCGGACGAATGTATCCATTCTAATTTATTCGTACGATCCATTCTAATTCATTCGTACGATCCATTCTAATTCATTCATACGATCCATTCTAGTTCATTCGTCCAATCCATTCTAATTCATTCGCACGAATGTATCCCTTCTAATTCATTCGTACGATCCATTCTAATTCATTCGTACGATCCATTCTAATTCGTTCGTTAGATCCATTCTAATTCATTCGTACGATCCATTCTAATTCATTCGTACGATCCATTCTAATTCATTCGCACGAATGTATCCATTCTAGTTCATTCGTACGATCCATTCTAATTCATTCGTACGATCCATTCTAATTCATTCGCACGATCCATTCTAATTCATTCGTACGATCCATTCTAATTCATTCCTACGATCCATTCTAATTCATTCGTACGATCCATTCTAATTCATTCGCACAAATGTATCCATTCTAATTCATTCGTACGATCCATTCTAATTCATTCCCACGATCCATTCTAATTCATTCGTACGATCCATTCTAATTCTTTCACACGATCCATTCTAATTCATTCGTACGATCCATTCTAATTCATTCGCACGATCTGTTCTTATTCATTCGCACAATCCATTCTAATTCATTCGCACGAATGTATCCATTCTAATTCATTCATACGATCCATTCTAATTCATTCGTACGATCCATTCTAATTCATTCGTACGATCAATTCTAATTCATTCGCACGAATCTATCCATTCTAATTCATTCGTACGATCCTGAATTAGAATGGATCGTACGAATGAATTAGAATGGATCGTACGAATGAATTAGAATGGATCATATTAATGAATTAGAATGGATCGTACGAATGAATTAGAATGGATACATTCGTGCGAATGAATTAGAATGGATCGTGCACGAATGTATCCATTCTAATTCATTCGTACGATCCATTCTAATTCATTAATATGATCCATTCTAATTCATTCGTACGATCCATTCTAATTCATATGCACAAAGGTATCCATTCTAATCCATTCGTAGGATCCATTCTAATCCATTCGTATGATCCATTCTAATTCATTCGAACGATCCATTCTAATTCATTCGCACGAATGTATCCATTCTAATTCATTAATATGATCCATTCTAATTCATTCATACGATCCATTCTAATTCATATGCACAAAGGTATCCATTCTAATCCATTTGTAGGATCCATTCTAATCCATTCGTACGATCCATTCTAATTCATTCGTCCAATCCATTCTAATTCATTCGCTCGAATGTATCCATTCTAATCCATTCGTACGATCCATTCTAATCCATTCGTACGATCCATTCTAATTCATTCGCATGAATGTAACCATTCTAATTCGTTCATTTGATCCATTATAATTCATTCGTACGATCCATTCTAATTGATTCGTCCGATCCATTCTAATTCATTCGCACGAATGTATCCATTCTGATTCATTCGTACGATCCATTCTAATTGATTCGTCCGATCCATTCTAATTCATTCGCACGAATGTATCCATTCTAATTCATTCGTACGATCCATTCTAATTCATTCGTACGATCCATTCTAATTCATTCGTAAGATCCATTCCAATTCATTCGTACGATCCATTCTAATTAGAATGGATCATACAAATTAATTAGAATGGATCGTACGAATGAATTAGAATGGATCGTACGAATGAATTAGAATGGATACATTCATGCGAATGAATTAGAATGGATTGTGCGAATGAATAAGAACAGATCGTGCGAATGAATTAGAATGGATCGTACGAATGAATTAGAATGGATCGTGCGAATGAATTAGAATGGATCGTACGAATGAATTAGAATGGATACATTTGTGCGAATGAATTAGAATGGATCGTACGAATGAATTAGAATGGATCGTATGAATGAATTAGTATGGATCGTACGAATGAATTAGAATGGATCGTGCGAATGAATTAGAATGGATCGTACGAATGAATTAGAATGGATCATGTGAAAGAATTAGAATGGATCGTAAGAATGAATTAGAATGGATCGTGCGAATGAATTAGAATGGATCGTACGAATAAATTAGAATGGATACATTTGTGCGAATGAATTAGAATGGATCGTACGAATGAATTAGAATGGATCGTATGAATGAATTAGAATGGATCATACGAATGAATTAGAATAGATCATGCGAATGAATTAGAATGGATCGTATGAATGAACTAGAATGGATACATTCGTGCGAATGAATTAGAATGGATCGGACGAATGAATTAGAATGGATCGTACGAATGAATTATAATGGATCAAATGAATGAATTAGAATGGTTACATTAATGAGAATGAATTAGAATGGATCGTACGAATGGATTAGAATGGATCATACGAATGGATTAGAATGGATACATTCGTGCGAATGAATTAGAATGGATCGTGCGAATGAATTTGAATGGATCGTACGAATGAATTAGAATGGATCGTGCTAATGAATTAGAATTGATCGTACGAATGAAATAGAATGGATTGTACGAATGATTTAGAATGGATCGTACGAATGAATTAGAATGGATCGTACGAATGATTTAGAATGGATATATTCGTGCGAATGAATTAGAATGGATCATACGAATATTCGTGCGAATGAATTAGAATGGATATATTCGTGCGAACGAATTAGAATGGATCGTGTGAAAAAATTAGAATGGATTGTATGAATGAATTAGAATAGATCGTATGAATGAATTAGAATGGGTCGTACGAATGAATTAGAATGGATCGTACGAATGAATTAGAATGGATCGTACGAATGAATTAGAATGGATATATTCGTGCAAATGAATTAGAATGGATCGTATGAATGAATTAGAATGGATCATACGAATGAATTAGAATGGATCGTACGAATGAATTAGAATGGATCGTACGAATGAATTAGAATGGATCGTACGAATGAACTAGAATGGATACATTCGTGCGAATGAATTAGAATGGATCGTACGAATGAATTAGAATAGATCCTATGAATGAATCGTACGAATGAATTAGAATCGATCGTGTGAAAGAATTAGAATGGATTGTATGAATGAATTAGAATAGATCGTATGAATGAATTAGAATGGATCGTACGAATGAATTAGAATGGATCGTACGAATGAACTAGAATGGATACATTCGTGATCGTACGAATGAATTAGAATGGATATATTCGTGCAAATGAATTAGAATGGATCGTATGAATGAATTAGAATGGATCGTATGAGTGAATTAGAACGGATAGTACGAATGAAGTAGAATGGATCGTATGAATGAATTAGAATGGATAAATTCGTGCGAATGAATTAGAATGGATCGTATGAATGACGATCCATTCTAATTCATTCGTACGATCCATTCAAATTCATTCGCACAAATGTATCCATTCTAATTCATTCGTACGATCCATTCTAATTCATTCGTACGATCCATTCTAATTCATTCGTACGATCCATTCTAATTCATTCGCGAATGTATCCATTCTAATTCATTCGTACGATCCATTCTAATTCATTCGTACGATCCATTCTAATTCATTCATACGATCTATTCTAATTCATTCATACAATCCATTCTAATTCTTTCATACGATCCATTCTAATTCATTCGTACGATCCATTCTAATTCATTCGCACAATCCATTCTATTTCATTCCTACGATCCATTCTTACTCATTCGTATGATCCATTCTAATTCATTCGCACGAATGTATCCATAATGGATCATACGAATGAGTAAGAATGGATCGTACGAATGAAATAGAATGGATTGTGCGAATGAATTAGAATGGACCGTACGAATGAATTAGGCGTACGAATGAATTAGAATGGATACATTCGTGCGAATAAATTAGAATGGATCATACGAATGAGTAAGAATGGATCGTCATTCTAATTCATTCGTATGATCCATTCTAATTCATTTGTATCCATTCTATTTCATTCGCACGATCCATTCTAATTCATTCGTAAGAATGGATCGTACGAATGAAATAGAATGGATTGTGCGAATGAATTAGAATGGATCGTACGAATGAATTAGAATGGATCGTGTGAAAGAATTAGAATGGATTGTATGAATGAATTAGAATAGATCGTATGAATGAATTAGAATGGGTCGTACGAATGAATTAGAATGGATCGTACGAATGAATTAGAATGGATCGTACGAATGAATTAGAATGGATACATTCGTGCGAATGAATTAGAATGGATACATTCGTGCGAAAGAATTAGAATAGATCGTATGAATGAATTAGAATGGATCCTATGAATGAATTAGAATGGATCGTGCGAATGAATTAGAATGGATCGTACGAATGAATTTGAATGGATCGTGCTAATGAATTAGAATTGATCGAACGAATGAATTAGCATGGATCGTGCTAATGAATTAGAATGGAACGTACGAATGAATTAGAATGGATCGTGTGAAAGAATTAGAATGGATTGTATGAATGAATTAGAATGAATTCGTACGATCCATTCGAAATCATTCGCACGATCCATTCTAATTCATTCATACGACCCATTCTAATTCATTCGTACGATCCATTCTAATTCATTCGTACAAATGTATCCATTCTAATTCATTCGTACGATCCATTCTAATTCATTCGCACGATCCATTCTAATTCATTCGTACGATCCATTCTAATTCATTAGCACGATCCATGTTAATTCATTCGTTCGATCAATTCTAATTCATTAGCATGATCCATTCTAATTCATTCGTACGATCCATTCTAATTCATTCGCACGATCCATTCTAATTCATTCATAGGATCCATTCTAATTCATTCATATGATCTATTCTAATTCTTTCGCACGAATGTATCCATTCTAATTCATTCGCACGAATGTATCCATTCTAATTCATTCGTACGATCCATTCTAATTCATTCGTACGATCCATTCTAATTTATTCGTACGACCTATTCTAATTCATTCATACGATCTATTCTAATTCATTCATACAATCCATTCTAATTCTTTCACACGATCCATTCTAATTCATTCGTATGATCCATTCTAATTCATTCGCACAATCCATTCTATTTCATTCGTACGATCCATTCTTACTCATTGGTACGATCTATTCTAATTCATTCGCACGAATGTATCCATTCTAATTCATTCGTACAATCCATTCTATTTCATTCGTACGATCCATTCTTACTCATTCGTATGATCCATTCTAATTCATTCGTATGATCCATTCTAATTCATTCGTACGATCCATTCTAATTCATTCGTACGATCCATTCTAATTCATTCGCACGATCCATTTTAATTCATTCATACGATCCATTCTAATTCATTCATACGATCCATTCTAATTCATTCGCCCGATCTATTCTAATTCATTCATACGATCCATTCTATTCGAATGGATCATGGGATCCATTCGAATTCATTCGCACGATCCATTCTAATTCATTCATACGATCCATTCTAATTCATTCATACAATGCATTCTAATTCTTTCACACGATCCATTCTAATTCATTCGTACGATCCATTCTAATTCATTCATACAATCCATTCTATTTCATTTGTACGATCCATTCTTACTCATTCGTATGATCCATTCTAATTCATTCGTACGATCCATTCTAATTCATTTGTACGATCCATTCTAATTCATTCGTAAAATCCATTCTATTTCACTCGTACGATCCATTCTTGCTCATTCGTATGATCCATTCTAATTCATTCGCACGAATGTATCCATTCTAATTCATTCATACAATCCATTCTAATACATTCCGTACGATCCATTCTAATTCATTCGTACGATCGTACGAATGAATTAGATTGGATCGTACGAATGAATTAGAATAGATTGTGCGAATGAATTAGAATGGATCGTACGAATGAATTAGAATGGATCGTACGAATGAATTAGAATGGATCATACGAATGAGAAAGAATGGATCGTACGAATGAATTAGAATGGATCGTACGAATGAATTAGAATGGATTGAACGAATAAATTAGAATGGATACATTCGTCCGAATGAATTAGAATGGATTATACGAATGAGTAAGAATGGATCGTACGAATGAAATAGAATAGATTGTACGAATGAATTAGAATGGATCCTACGAATGAATTAGAATGAATCGTGTGAAAGAATTAGAATGGATTGTATGAATGAATTAGAATGGATCGTATGAATGAATTAGAATGGATCGTGCGAATGAATTCGAATGGATCGTACGAATTCATTCTAATTCATTCATACAATCCATTCTAATTCTTTCACACGATCCATTCTAATTCATTTGTACGTTCCATTCTAATTCATTAGCACGATCCATGCAAATTCATTCATTCGATCAATTCTAATTCATTAGCACGATTCATTCTAATTCATTCGTACGATCCATTCTAATTCATTCGCATGATCCATTCTAATTCATTCATAGGATCCATTCTAATTCATTCATACGATCTATTCTAATTCATTCGCACGAATGTATCATTTCTAATTCATTCGGACGAATGTATCCATTCTAATTCATTCGTACGATCCATTCTAATTCATTCGTACGATCCATTCGAATTCATTCGTACGATCCATTCTAATTCATTCATATGATCCATTCTAATTCATTCATACAATCCATTCTAATTCTTTCACACGATCCATTCTAATTCATTCGTACGATCCATTCTAATTCATTCGTATAATCCATTCTATTTCATTCGTACGATCCATTCTTACTCATTCGTATGATCCATTCTAATTCATTCGTATCATCTATTCTAATTCATTCATACGATCCATTCTAATTCATTCGTACGATCCATTCTAATTCATTCGTACGATCCATTCTAATTCATTCGCACGAATGTATCCATTTTAGTTCATTCGTACGATCCATTCTAATTCATTCGTACGATCCATTCTAATTCATTCGCACGATCCATTCTAATTCATTCGTACGATCCATTCTAATTCAGTCATACGATCCATTCTAATTCATTCGTACGATCCATTCTAATTCCTTCGTACGATCCATTCTAATTCATTCGTACGAATGGATACATTCGTGTGAATGAATTAGAATGGATCGTATGAATGAGTAAGAATGGATCGTACGAAAGAAATAGAATGGATTGCACGAATGAATTAGAATGGATCGTACGAATGAATTAGTATGGATCGTGTGAAAGAATTAGAATGGATTGTATGAATGAAATAGAATGGATCGTACGAAGGAATTAGAATGGATCGTACAAATGAATTAGAATAGATCGTACGAATGAATTAGAATGGATCGTACGAATGAATTAGAATGGATCGTGTGAAAGAATTAGAATGGATCGTACGAATGAATTAGAATGGATCGTGCGAATGAATTAGAATGGATCATACGAATGAATTAGAATGGATCGTGCTAATGAATTAGAATTGATCGAACGAATGAATTAGCATGGATCGTGCATTCATACGATCCATTCTAATTCATTCATACGATCTATTCTAATTCATTCATATAATCCATTCTAATTCTTTCACACGATCCATTCTAATTCATTCGTACGATCCATTCTAATTCATTCGCACAATCCATTCTATTTCATTCGTACGATCCATTCTTACTCATTCGTATGATCCATTCTAATTCATTCGCACGAATGTATCCATAATGGATCATACGAATGAGTAAGAATGGATCGTACGAATGAAATTGAATGGATTGTGCGAATGAATTAGAATGGACCGTACGAATGAATTAGAATGGATACATTCGTGCGAATGAATTAGAATGGATCGGACGAATGAATTAGAATGGATCGTACGAATGAATTAGAATGGATTGTACGAATGAATTAGAATGGATCGTACGAATAAGTTATAATGGATACATTCGTCCGAATGAATTAGAATGGATCATACGAATGAGTAAGAATGGATCGTACGAATGAAATATAATAGATTGTACGAATGAATTAGAATGGATCGTGCGAATGAATTAGAATGAATCGTACGAATGAATTAGAATGGATCGTACGAATGAATTAGAATGGATCGTGCGAATGAATTCGAATGGATCATACGAATGAATTAGAATGGATCGTGCGAATGAATTAGAATGGATCGTACGAATGAATTAGAATGGATATATTTGTGCGAATGAATTACAATGGATCATACGAATGGATTAGAATGGATCGTACGAATGGATTAGAATGGATACATTCGAACGAATGAATTAGAATGGATCGTATGAATGAATTAGAATGGATCGTACGAATGGATTAGAATGGATCCTACGAATGGATTAGAATGGATACCTTTGTGCATATGAATTAGAATGGATCGTAAGAATGAATTAGAATGGATCATATTAATGAATTAGAATGGATCGTACGAATGAATTAGAATGGATACATTCATGCGAATGAATTAGAATGGATCGTACGAATGAATTAGAATGGATACCTTCGTGTGAATGAATTAGAATGGATCGTGCGAATCCATTAGACTGGATCGTGCGAATGAATAAGAATGAATCATACGAATGAATTAGAATGGATCGTACGAATTAATTAGAATGGATACATTCGTGCGAATGAATTAGAATGGATTGTATGAATGAATTAGAATGGATCGTACGAATGAATTAGAATGGATCATACGAATGAATTAGAATGGATCATACGAATGAATTAGAATGGATCGTACGAAAGAACTAGAATGGATCATACGAATGATTTAGAATGGATACATTTGTGCGAATGAATTAGAATAGATCGTACGAATGAATTAGAATGGATCGTACGAATGAATTAGAATGGATCGTACGAATGAATTAGAATGGATACATTCGTGCGAATGAATTAGAATGGATCGGACGAATGAATTAGAATGGATCGTACGAATGAATTAGAATGGATCGTACGAATAAATTAGAATGGATATATTCGTCCGAATGAATTAGAATGGATCATACGAATGAGTAAGAATGGATAGTACGAATGAAATAGAATAGATTGTACGAATGAATTAGAATGGATTCGTACGAATGAATTAGAATGGATACATTCGTGCGAATGAATTAGAATGGATCGTACCAATGAGTAAGAATGGATCGTACGAATGAAATAGAATGGATTGTGTGAATGAATTAGAATGGATCATACGAATGAATTAGAATGGATCGTACGAATTAATTAGAATGGATACATTCGTGCGAATGAATTAGAATAGATTGTATGAATGAATTAGAATGGATCGTACGAATGAATTAGAATGGATCATACGAATTAATTAGAATGGATCATACGAATGAATTAGAATGGATCGTACGAATGAATTAGAATGGATCGTACGAATGAATTAGAATGGATCGTACGAAGGAATTAGAATGGATCGTACGAATGAACTAGAATGGATTAGAATGGATCGTACGAATGAATTAGAATGGATCGGACGAATGAATTAGAATGGATCGTACGAATAAATTAGAATGGATCATACGAATTAATTAGAATGGATTATACGAATGAATTAGAATGGATCGTACGAATGAATTAGAATGGATCGTATGAATGAATTAGAATGGATATATTCGTGCGAATGAATTAGAATGGATTGTGCGAATGAACAAGAACAGATCGTGCGAATGAATTAGAATGGATCGGGCGAATGAATTAGAATGGATCGTACGAATGAATTAGAATGGATCAAATGAATGAATTAGAATGGTTACATTCATGCGAATGAATTAGAATGGATCCAATCCATTCTAATTCATTCGCACGATCCATTCTAATTCATTCGTAGGATCCATTCTAATTCATTCGTACAATCTATTCTATTTCATTCGTACGATCCATTCTTACTCATTCGTATGATTCATTCTAATTCATTCGGACGAATATATCCATTCTAATTTATTCGTACGATCCATTCTAATTCATTCGTACGATCCATTCTAATTCATTCGTACGATCCATTCTAATTCATTCGCACGAATGTATCCATTCTAGTTCATTCATACGATCCATTCTAATTCATTCGCACGATCCATTCTAATTCATTCGTACGATCCATTCTAATTCATTCATACGATCCATTCTAATTCATTCGTACGATCCATTCTAATTCATTCGCACAAATGTATACATTCTAATTCATTCGTACGATCCATTCTAATTCATTCGCACAAATGTATACATTCTAATTCATTCGTACGATCCATTCTAATTCATTCACACGATCCATTCTAATTCATTCGTACGATCCATTCTAATTCATTCGCACGATCTGTTCTTATTCATTCGCACAATCCATTCTAATTCATTCGCACGAATGTATCCATTCTAATTCATTCTTACGATCCATTCTAATTCATTCGTACGATCCATTCTAATTCATTCGTATGATCCATTCTAATTCATTCGTACGATCCATTATAATTCATTCGTACGATCCATTCTAATCCATTCTAGTTTATTCGTACGATCCATTCTAATTCCTTCGTACGATCCATTCTAATTCATTCGTACGATCCATTCTAATTCATTCGTATGATCCATTCTAATTAATTCGTATGATCCATTCCAATTCATTCGTACGAATGTATCCATTCTAGTTCATTTGTACGAATGAAATAGAATAGATTGTACGAATGAATTAGAATGGATTAGAATGAATTAGAATGGATCGTGTGAAAGAATTAGAATGGATCGTACAAATGAATTAGAATGGATTAGAATGGATCGTGCGAATGAATTAGAATGGATCGTACGAATGAATTAGAATGGATCGTACGAATGAATTAGAATGGATCATATGAATGAATAAGAATGGATCGTACGAATGAATTAGAATGGATCGTGCGAATGAATTAGCTTGAATCGTACGAATGTATTAGAATGGATCGTATGAATGAATTAGAATGAATCGTACGATCCATTCTAATTCATTCGTACGATCCATTCTAATTCATTCGCACGAATGTATCCATTCTAGTTCATTCGTAGGATCCATTCTAGTTCATTCGTATGATCCATTCTAATTCATTCGTATGATCCATTCTAATTCATTCGTATGATCCATTCTAATTAATTCGTATGATCCATTCTAATTCATTCGTACGATCCATTCTAATTCATTCATACAATCCATTCTAATTCATTCACACGAGTGTATCCATTCTAATTAATTCGTACGATCCATTCTAATTCATTCGTATGATCCATTCTTATTCATTCGCACGATCCAGTCTAATGGATTCGCACGATCCATTCTAATTCATTCGCACGAATGTATCCATTCTAATTCATTCATACGATCCATTCTAATTCATTCGTACGATCCATTCTAATTCATTCGTACAATCAGTTCTAATTCATTCATACGATCCATTCTAATTCATTCATACGATCCATTCTAATTCACTCATACGATCCATTCTAATACATTCATATGATCCATTCTAATTCATTTGCACGAATATATCCATTCTAATTCATTCGTACGATCCATTCTAATTCCTTCGTACGAACTATTCTAATTCATTCGTACGATCTATTCTAATTCATTCGTACGATCCATTCTAATTCATTCATACGATCCATTCTAATTCATTCGCACGAATGTATCCATTCTAATTCATTCGTACGATCCATTCTAATTCATTCGCACGATCCATTCTAATTCATTCGTACGATCCATTCTAATTCTTTCACACGATCCATTCTAATTCATTCGTACGATCCATTCTAATTCATTCGCATGATCCATTCTAATTCATTCGCACGATCCATTCTAATTCATTCGTACGATCCATTCTAATTCATTCGCACGATCTGTTCTTATTCATTCGCACAATCCATTCTAATTCATTCGCACGAATGTATCCATTCTAATTCATTCGCACGAATGCATCCATTCTAATTCATTCGTACGATCCATTCTAATTCATTCGTATGATCCATTCTAATTAATTCGTATGATCCATTCTAATTCACTCATACGATCCATTCTAATCATTCTAATTCATTCGTACGATCCATTCTTATTCATTCATACGATCCATTCTAATTCATTCGCACAATCCATTCTAATTCATTCGTACAATCCATTCTAATTCATTCGTATGATCCATTCTAACTCATTCGGCGGATCCATTCTAATTCATTCGTACGATCCATTCTAATTCATTCCCACGATCCATTCTAATTTATTCGTACGATCCATTCTAATTCATTCGTACGATCTATTCTAATTCATTCGCACGAATGTAACCATTCTAATTCATTCATACGATTCATTCTAATTCATTCGTACGATCCATTCTAATTCATTCGTACGATCCATTGTAATTCATTCATACAATCCATTTAGATTCATTCGCACAAATGTATCCATTATAAAGGATCTTACGAATGAATGGATCTTACGAATGAATTAGAATGGATCGTACGAATGAATGGACCTTACGAATGAATTAGAATGGATAAATTCGTGCGAATGAATTAGAATGGATCGGACGAATGAATTAGAATGGATCGTACGAATGAATTAGAATGGATCGTACGAATAAATTAGAATGGATACATTCGTCCGAATGAATTAGAATGGATCATACGAATGAGTAAGAATGGATCGTACGAATGAAATAGAATAGATTGTACGAATGAATTAGAATGGATCCTACGAATGAATTAGAATGGATCGTGTGAAAGAATTAGAATGGATTGTATGAATGAATTAGAATGGATCGTATGAATGAATTAGAATGGATCGTGCGAATGAATTCGAATGGATCGTACGAATTCATTCTAATTCATTCATACAATCCATTCTAATTCTTTCACACGATCTATTCTAATTCATTCGTAGGATCCATTCTAATTCATTCGTACAATCTATTCTATTTCATTCGTACGATCCATTCTTACTCATTCGTATGATCCATTCTAATTCATTCGAACGAATGTATCCATTCTAATTCATTCGTACGATCCATTCTAATTCGTACGATCCATTCTTACTCATTCGTATGATCCATTATGGATACATTCGTGCGAATGAATTAGAATGGATCATACGAATGAGTAAGAATGGATCGTACAAATGAAATAGAATGGATTGTGCGAATGAATTAGAATGGATTGTACGAATGAATTAGAATGGATCGTGTGAAAGAATTAGAATGGATTGTATGAATGAATTAGAATAGATCGTATGAATGAATTAGAATGGATCGTACGAATGAACTAGAATGGATACATTCGTGCGAATGAATTAGAATGGATCGTACGAATGAATTAGAATGGATTGTACGAATGAATTAGAATGGATCTTACGAATGAATTAGAATGGATCGTACGAATGCACGATCCATGCGAATGAATTAAAATAGATCATACGAATGAACTAGAATGGATACATTCGTGCGAATGAATTAGAATGGATCGTACGAATGAATTAGAATGGATCGTACGAATGAATTAGAATGGATCTTATGAATGAATTAGAATGGATCGTACGAATGAATTAGAATGGATCGTACGAATGAATTAGAATGGATACATTCGTGCGAATGAATTAGAATGGATCGGACGAATGAATTAGAATGGATCGTACGAATGAATTAGAATGGATCGTACGAATGAATTAGAATTGATCGTACGAATAAATTAGAATGGATACATTTGTCCGAATGAATTAGAATGGATCGTACGAATGAATTAGAATGGATCGTATGAATGAATTAGAATGGATCGTATGAATGAATTAGAATGGATCGTGCGAATGAATTAGAATGGATCGTACGAATGAATTAGAATGGATCGTACGAATGAACTAGAAAGAATACATTCATGCGAATGAATTAGTTTGGATTGTACGAATGAATTAGAATGGATCGTACGAATGAATTAGAATGGATCTTACGAATGAATTAGAATGGATCGTACGAATGAATTAGAATGGATCGTACGAATGAATTAGAATGGATACATTCGTGCGAATGAATTAGAATGGATCGGACGAATGAATTAGAATGGATCATACGAATGAATTAGAATGGATCTTACGAATGAATTAGAATGGATCGTACGAATAAATTAGAATGGATACATTTGTCCGAATGAATTAGAATGGATCATACGAATGAGTAAGAATGGATCGTACGAATGAAATAGAATAGATTGTACGAATGAATTAGAATGGATCCTACGAATGAATTAGAATGGATCGTGTGAAAGAATTAGAATGGATTGTATGAATGAATTAGAATGGATCGTATGAATGAATTAGAATGGATCGTGCGAATGAATTCGAATGGATCGTACGAAATCATTCTAATTCATTCATACAATCCATTCTAATTCTTTCACACGATCTATTCTAATTCATTCGTAGGATCCATTCTAATTCATTCGTTCAATCTATTCTATTTCATTCGTACGATCCATTCTTACTCATTCGTATGATCCATTCTAATTCATTCGGACGAATGTATCCATTCTAATTTATTCGTACGATCCATTCTAATTCATTCGTACGATCCATTCTAATTTATTCGTACGATCCATTCTAATTCATTCATCCGATCCATTCTAATTCATTCGCACGAATGTATCCATTCTAATTCATTCGTACGGTCCATTCTAATTCATTCGCACAATCCATTCTATTTCATTCGTACGATCCATTCTTACTCATTCGTATGATCCATTATGGATACATTCGTGCGAATGAATTAGAATGGATCCTACGAATGAGTAAGAATGGATCGTACGAATGAAATAGAATGGATTGTGCAAATGAATTAGAATGGATCGTACGAATGAATTAGAATGGATCGTGTGAAAGAATTAGAATGAATTGTATGAATGAATTAGAATAGATCGTATGAATGAATTAGAATGGATCGTACGAATGAATTAGAATGGATCGTACGAATGAACTAGACTGGATACATTCGTGCGAATGAATTAGAATGGATCGTACGAATGAATTAGAATGGATCGTACGAATGAATTAGAATGGATCTTACGAATGAATTAGAATGGATCGTACGATTGCACGATCCATGCGAATGAATTAGAATAGATCGTACGAATGAACTAGAATGGATACATTCGTGTGAATGAATTAGAATGGATCGTACGAATGAATTAGAATGGATCGTATGAATGAATTAGAATGGATCGTACGAATGAATTAGAATGGATCATACGAATGAATTAGAATGGATCGTACGAATGAATTAGAATGGATACATTCGTGTGAATGAATTAGAATGGAAACATTCGTGCGAAAGAATTAGAATAGATCGTATGAATGAATTAGAATAGATCCTATGAATGAATTAGAATGGATCGTGCGAATTAATTAGAATGGATCGTACGAATGAATTAGAATGGATCGTGCTAATGAATTAGAATTGATCGAACGAATGAATTAGCATGGATCGTGCTAATGAATTAGAATGGAACGTACGAATGAATTAGAATGGATCGTGTGAAAGAATTAGAATGGATTGTATGAATGAATTAGAATGAATTCGTACGATCCATTCGAATTCATTCGCACGATCCATTCTAATTCATTCATACGATCCATTCTAATTCATTCATACAATCCATTCTAATTCTTTCACACGATCCATTCTAATTCATTCGTAGGATCCATTCTAATTCATTCGTACAATCTATTCTATTTCATTCGTACGATCCATTCTTACTCATTCGTATGATCCATTCTAATTCATTCGGACAAATGTATCCATTCTAATTTATTCGTACGATCCATTCTAATTCATTTGTACGATCCATTCTAATTCATTCGTACGATCCATTCTAATTCATTCGTCCGATCCATTCTAATTCATTCGCACGAATGTATCCATTCTAATTCATTCGTACGATCCATTCTAATTCATTCGTACGATCCATTCTAATTCATTCGTAAGATCCATTCTAATTCATTCGTACAATCCATTCTAATTCATTCGTACGATCCATTCTAATTCATTCGCATGAATGTATCCATTCTAGTTCATTCGTACGATCCATTCTAATTCATTCGTACGATCCATTCGAATTCATTCGCACGATCCATTCTAATTCATTCATACGATCCATTCTAATTCATTTATACGATCCATTCTAATTCATTCGTACGATCCATTCTAATTCATTCGCACAAATGTATCCATTCTAATACATTCGTACGATCCAGTCTAATTCATTCACACGATCCATTCTAATTCATTCGTACGATCCATTCTAATTCATTCGCACGATCTGTTCTTATTCATTCGCACAATCCATTCTAATTCATTCGCACGAATGTACCCATTCTAATTCATTCGTACGATCCATTCTAATTCATTTGTACGATCCATTCTAATTCATTCGTATGATCCATTCTAATTAATTCGTATGATCCATTCTAATTCATTTGTACGATCCATTCTAATTCATTCATACAATCCATTCTAATTCATTCGTACGATCCATTCTAATTCACTCATACGATCCATTCTAATACATTCATACGATCCATTCTAATTCATTTGCACGAATATATCCATTCTAATTCATTCGTACGATCCATTCTAATTCCTTCGTAAGATCCATTCTAATTCATTCGTACGATCTATTCTAATTCATTCGTACGATCCATTCTAATTAATTTGTACGATCCATTCTAATTCATTCGTACGATCCATTCTAATTCATTCGTACAATCTATTCTAATTCATTCGTACGAATGGATACATTCGGGTGAATGAATTAGAATGGATCGTACGAATGAGTAAGAATGGATCGTACGAATGAAATAGAATAGATTTCACGAATGAATTAGAATGGATCGTACGAATGAATTAGAATGGATCGTGTGAAAGAATTAGAATGGATTGTATGAATGAATTAGAATGGATCGTACGAATGAATTAGAATGGATCCATTCTAATTCATTCGCACAATCCATTCTAATTCATTCGCACAATCCATTCTAATTCATTCGCACAATCCATTCTATTTCATTCGTACGATCCATTCTTACTCATTGGTACGATCCATTCTAATTCATTCGCACGAATGTATCCATTCTAATTCATTCGTACGAATCCATTCTAATTCATTCGTATAATCTATTCTATTTCATTCGTACGATCCATTCTTACTCATTCGTATGATCCATTCTAATTCATTCGGACGAATGTATCCATTCTAATTTATTCATATGATCCATTCTAATTCATTCGTACGATCCATTCTAATTCATTCGTACGATCCATTCTAATTCATTCGTCCGATCCATTCTGATTCATTCTCACGAATGTATCCATTCTAATTCATTCGTACGATCCATTCTAATTCATTCGTTCGATCCATTCTAATTCATTCGTATGATCCATTCTAATTAATTCGTATGATCCATTCTAATTCATTTGTACGATCCATTCTAATTCATTCATACAATCCATTCTAATTCATTCGCACGAATGTATCCATTCTAATTAATTCATACGATCCATTCTAATTCATTCGTATGATCCATTCTAATTCATTCGTACAATCCATTCTATTTCATTCGTACGATCCATTCTTACTCATTGGTACGATCCATTCTAATTCATTCGAACGAATGTATCCATTCTAATTCATTCGTACGATCCATTCTAATTTATTCGTACGATCCATTCTAATTCATTCGCACGATCTGTTCTTATTCATTCGCACAATCCATTCTAATTCATTCGCACGAATGTATCCAATCTAATTCATTCGTACGATCCATTCTAATTCATTCGTACGATCCATTCTAATTCAATCGTATGATCCATTCTAATTAATGCGTATGATCCATTCTAATTCATTCGTACGATCCATTCTAATTCATTCATACAATCCATTCTAATTCATTCGCATGAATGTATCCATTCTAATTAATTCGTACGATCCATTCTAATTCATTCGTATGATCCATTCTAATTCATTCGCACAATCCATTCTATTTCATTGGTACGATCCATTCTTACTCATTGGTACGATCCATTCCAATTCATTCGCACGAATGTATCCATTCTAATTCATTCGTACGAATCCATTCTAATTCATTCGTACAATCTATTCTATTTCATTCATACGATCCATTCTTACTGATTCGTATGATCCATTCTAATTCATTCGGACGAATGTATCCATTCTAATTTATTCGTACGATCCATTCTAATTCATTCGTACGATCCATTCTAACTCATTCGTCCGATCCATTCTAATTCATTCGCACGAATGTATCCATTCTAATTCATTCGTACGATCCATTCTAATTCATTCGTACAATTGAATTAGAATGGATCATACGAATGAGTAAGAATGGATCGTATGAATGAATTAGATTGCATCGTACGATCCATTCTAATTCATTAGCAAGGATCGTGCTAATGAATTAGAATGGAATATACGAATGAATTAGAATGGATCGTAGAATGGATCGTACGAATGAATTAGAATGAATTAGAATGGATCGTACGAATGAATTAGAATAAATCAAAGGAATAAATTAGAATGGATCGTGCAAATGATATAGAATGGATACATTCGTACGAATGAATTAGAATGGATCGTATGAATGAATTAGAATGGATCGTACGAATGAATTCGAATGAATCGTACGATCCATTCTAATTCATTCATACAATCCATTCTAATTCATTCACACGAATGTATCCATTCTAATCCATTCGTATGATCCATTCTAATCCATTCGTACGATCCATTCTAATTCATTCGCATGAATGTAACCATTCTAATTCATTCACACGATCGTATGAATTAGAATGGATACATTCGTGCGAATGAATTAGAATGGATCGTGCGAATCCATTAGATTGGATCGTGCGAATGAATAAGAATGGATCATACGAATGAATTAGAATGGATCATACGAATTAATTAGAATGGATACATTCGTGCGAATGAATTTGAATGGATTGTATGAATGAATTAGAATGGATCGTACGAATGAATTAGAATGGATCATACGAATTAATTAGAATGAATGGATCGTACGAATGAATTAGAATGGATCGTACGAATGAACTAGAATGGATCGTACGAATGAACTAGAATGGATACGTTCGTGCGAATGAATTAGAATGGATCGTACGAATGAATTAGAATGGATCGTACGATTCATTCTAATTCATTTGTACGATCCATTCTAATACATTCATACGATTCATGCTAATTCATTTGCACGATCCATTCTAATTCATTCGTACGATCCATTCTTATTCATTCATACGATCCATTCTAATTCATTCGCACAATCTATTCTAATTCATTCGTACAATCCATTCTAATTCATTCATATGATCCATTCTAACTCATTCGGTCGATCCATTCTAATTCATTCGTACGATCCATTCTAATTTATTCCCACGATCCATTCTAATTTATTCGTACGATCCATTCTAATTCATTCGTACGATCTATTCTAATTCATTCGCACGAATGTAACCATTCTAATTCATTCATACGATTCATTCTAATTCATTCGTATGAGCTATTCTAATTCATTCGTACGATCCATTCTAATTCATTCGTACGATCCATTGTAATTCATTCATATAATCCATTTAGATTCATTCGCACAAATGTATCCATTTAAATTCATTCGTATGATCCAGTCTAATTCATTCGTACGATCTATTCTAATTCATTCACACGAATATATCCATTCTAATTCTTTCGTACGATGCATTCTAATTCATTCATACGATCCATTCTAATTCATTCATTTGATCCATTCTAATTCATTCGTACGATCCATTCTAATTCATTCGTCCGATCCATTCTAATTCATTCGCACGAATGTATCCATTCTGATTCATTCGTACGATCCATTCTAATTCATTCGTAAGATCCATTCTAATTCATTCGTACGATCCATTCTAATTCATTCGTACGATCTATTCTAATTCATTCGCACGAATGTATCCATTCTAGTTCATTCGTACGATCCATTCTAATTCATTCGTACGATCCATTCTAATTCATTCGCACGATCCATTCTAATTCATTCGTACGATCAATTCTAATTCATTCGCACGAATGTATCCATTCTAATTCATTCGTACGATCCTGAATTAGAATGGATCGTACGAATGAATGGATCGTGCGAATGAATTAGAATGGAATATAAGAATGAATTAGAATGGATCATACGAATTAATTAGAATGGATCATACGAATGAATTAGAATGGATTGTATGAATGAATTAGAATGGATCGTACGAATGAATTAGAATGGATCGTGCGAATGAATTAGAATGGATCGTACGAATGAATTAGAATGGATACATTTGTGCGAATGAATTAGAATGGATCGTACGAATGAATTAGAATGGATCGTATGAATGAATTAGAATGGATCGTACGAATGAATTAGAATGGATCGTGCGAATGAATTAGAATGGATCGTACGAATGAATTAGAATGGATCGCGTGAAAGAATTAGAATGGATCGTACGAATGAATTAGAATGGATCGTGCGAATGAATTAGAATGGATCTTACGAATAAATTTGAATGGATACATTTGTGCGAATGAATTAGAATGGATCGTACGAATGAATTAGAATGGATCGTATGAATGAATTAGAATGGATCGTACGAATGAATTAGAATGGATCGTGCGAATGATATAGAATGGATCGTATGAATGAACTAGAATGGATACATTCGTGCGAATGAATTAGAATGGATCGTACAAATGAATTAGAATGGATCGTACGAATGAATTAGAATGGTTCTTACGAATGAATTAGAATGGATCGTACGAATAAATTAGAATGGATCGTACGAATGAATTAGAATGGATACATTCGTGCGAATGAATTAGAATGGATCGTCCGAATAAATTAGAATGGATCGTATGAATGGTTTAGAATGGATACATTCGTGCGAATGAATTAGAATGGATCGGACGAATGAATTAGAATGGATCGTACGAATGAATTATAATGGATCAAATGAATGAATTAGAATGGTTACATTAATGCGAATGAAGTAGAATGGATCGTACGAATGGATTAGAATGGATCGTACGAATGAATTAGAATAGAATATAAGAATGAATTAGAATGGATCATATGAATTAATTAGAATGGATCATACGAATGAATTAGAATGGATCGTATGAATGAATTAGAATGGATCGTACAAATGAATTAGAATGGATCGTGCGAATGAATTAGAATGGATCGTACGAATGAATTAGAATGGATACATTTGTGCGAATGAATTAGAATGGATCGTACGAATGAATTAGAATGGATCGTATGAATGAATTTGAATGGATCGTACGAATGAATTAGAATGGATCGTGCGAATGAATTAGAATGGATCGTACGAATGAATTAGAATGTATCATGTGAAAGAATTAGAATGGATCGTACGAATGAATTAGAATAGATCGTGCGAATGAATTAGAATGGATCGTACGAATAAATTAGAATGGATACATTCATGCGAATGAATTAGAATGGATCGGACGAATGAATTAGAATGGATCGTACGAATGAGTAAGAATGGATCGTACAAATGAAATAGAATAGATCGTACGAATGAATTAGAATGGATCGTACGAAGGAATTAGAATGGATCGTACGAATGAATTAGAATGGATATATTCGTGCAATTGAATTAGAATGGATCGTATGAATGTATTAGAATGGATCGTATGAGTGAATTAGAATGGATCGTACGAATGAATTAGAATGGATCGTATGAATGAATTAGAATGGATATATTCGTGTGAATGAATTAGAATGGATCGTATGAATGAATTAGAATAGATTTTGTGAATGAATTAGAACTGATCGTACGAATGAATTAGAATGGATACATTCGTGCGAATGAATTAGAATGGATTGTATGAATAAATTAGAATGGATCCTATGAATGAATTAGAATGGATCGTACGAATGAATTAGAATGGATACATTCGTGCGAATGAATTAGAATTGATCGTACGAATGAATTAGAATGGATCGTGCGAATGAATTAGAATGGATCGTATGAATGAATTAGAATGGATACATTCATGCGAATGAATTAGAATAGATACATTCGTGCGAAAGAATTAGAATAGATCGTATGAATGAATTAGAATGGATTTTATGAATGAATTAGAATGGATCGTATGAATGAATTAGAATGGAACGTGCGAGTTAATTCGAATGGATCGTATGAATTCATTCTAATTCATTCATACAATCCATTCTAATTCTTTCACACGATCCATTCTAATTCATTCGTACGTTCCATTCTAATTCATTAGCACGATCCATGCTAATTCATTCGTTTGATCAATTCTAATTCATTAGCACGATCCATTCTAATTCATTCGTACGATCCATTCTAATTCATTTGTACGATCTATTCTAATTCATATGCACAAAGGTATCCATTCTAATCCATTCGTAGGATCCATTCTAATCCATTCGTACGATCCATTCTAATTCATTCGTACGATCCATTCTAATTCATTCGCTCGAATGTATCCATTCTAATGCATTCGTACGATCCATTCTAATCCATTCGTACGATCCATTCTAATTCATTCGCATGAATCTAACCATTCTAATTCATTCATTTGATCCATTCTAATTCATTCGTACGATCCATTCTAATTCATTCGTCCGATCCATTATAATTCATTCGCACGAATGAATCCATTCTAATTCATTCATACGATCCATTCTAATTCATTCGTACGATCTATTCTAATTCATTCGTAAGATCCATTCTAATTCATTCTTACGATCCATTCTAATTCATTCGTACGATCCATTCTAATTCATTCGCACGAATGTATCCATTCTAATTCATTCATACGATCCATTCTACTTCATTCGTACTATCCGTTCTAATTCACTCATACGATCCATTCTAATTCATTCATAAGATCCATTCTAATTCATTCGCACGATCCATTCTAATTCATTCGTACGATCCATTCTAATTCATTCATACGATCCATTCTAATTCATTCGTACGATCCATTCTAATTCATTCGCACAAATGTATACATTCTAATTCATTCGTACGATCCATTCTAATTCATTCGCACAAATGTATACATTCTAATTCATTCGTACGATCCATTCTAATTCATTCACACGATCCATTCTAATTCATTCGTACGATCCATTCTAATTCATTCGCACGATCTGTTCTTATTCATTCGCACAATCCATTCTAATTCATTCGCACGAATGTATCCATTCTAATTCATTCTTACGATCCATTCTAATTCATTCGTACGATCCATTCTAATTCATTCGTATGATCCATTCTAATTCATTCGTACGATCCATTATAATTCATTCGTACGATCCATTCTAATCCATTCTAGTTTATTCGTACGATCCATTCTAATTCCTTCGTACGATCCATTCTAATTCATTCGTACGATCCATTCTAATTCATTCGTATGATCCATTCTAATTAATTCGTATGATCCATTCCAATTCATTCGTACGAATGTATCCATTCTAGTTCATTTGTACGAATGAAATAGAATAGATTGTACGAATGAATTAGAATGGATTAGAATGAATTAGAATGGATCGTGTGAAAGAATTAGAATGGATCGTACAAATGAATTAGAATGGATTAGAATGGATCGTGCGAATGAATTAGAATGGATCGTACGAATGAATTAGAATGGATCGTACGAATGAATTAGAATGGATCATATGAATGAATAAGAATGGATCGTACGAATGAATTAGAATGGATCGTGCGAATGAATTAGCTTGAATCGTACGAATGTATTAGAATGGATCGTATGAATGAATTAGAATGAATCGTACGATCCATTCTAATTCATTCGTACGATCCATTCTAATTCATTCGCACGAATGTATCCATTCTAGTTCATTCGTAGGATCCATTCTAGTTCATTCGTATGATCCATTCTAATTCATTCGTATGATCCATTCTAATTCATTCGTATGATCCATTCTAATTAATTCGTATGATCCATTCTAATTCATTCGTACGATCCATTCTAATTCATTCATACAATCCATTCTAATTCATTCACACGAGTGTATCCATTCTAATTAATTCGTACGATCCATTCTAATTCATTCGTATGATCCATTCTTATTCATTCGCACGATCCAGTCTAATGGATTCGCACGATCCATTCTAATTCATTCGCACGAATGTATCCATTCTAATTCATTCATACGATCCATTCTAATTCATTCGTACGATCCATTCTAATTCATTCGTACAATCAGTTCTAATTCATTCATACGATCCATTCTAATTCATTCATACGATCCATTCTAATTCACTCATACGATCCATTCTAATACATTCATATGATCCATTCTAATTCATTTGCACGAATATATCCATTCTAATTCATTCGTACGATCCATTCTAATTCCTTCGTACGAACTATTCTAATTCATTCGTACGATCTATTCTAATTCATTCGTACGATCCATTCTAATTCATTCATACGATCCATTCTAATTCATTCGCACGAATGTATCCATTCTAATTCATTCGTACGATCCATTCTAATTCATTCGCACGATCCATTCTAATTCATTCGTACGATCCATTCTAATTCTTTCACACGATCCATTCTAATTCATTCGTACGATCCATTCTAATTCATTCGCATGATCCATTCTAATTCATTCGCACGATCCATTCTAATTCATTCGTACGATCCATTCTAATTCATTCGCACGATCTGTTCTTATTCATTCGCACAATCCATTCTAATTCATTCGCACGAATGTATCCATTCTAATTCATTCGCACGAATGCATCCATTCTAATTCATTCGTACGATCCATTCTAATTCATTCGTATGATCCATTCTAATTAATTCGTATGATCCATTCTAATTCACTCATACGATCCATTCTAATCATTCTAATTCATTCGTACGATCCATTCTTATTCATTCATACGATCCATTCTAATTCATTCGCACAATCCATTCTAATTCATTCGTACAATCCATTCTAATTCATTCGTATGATCCATTCTAACTCATTCGGCGGATCCATTCTAATTCATTCGTACGATCCATTCTAATTCATTCCCACGATCCATTCTAATTTATTCGTACGATCCATTCTAATTCATTCGTACGATCTATTCTAATTCATTCGCACGAATGTAACCATTCTAATTCATTCATACGATTCATTCTAATTCATTCGTACGATCCATTCTAATTCATTCGTACGATCCATTGTAATTCATTCATACAATCCATTTAGATTCATTCGCACAAATGTATCCATTATAAAGGATCTTACGAATGAATGGATCTTACGAATGAATTAGAATGGATCGTACGAATGAATGGACCTTACGAATGAATTAGAATGGATAAATTCGTGCGAATGAATTAGAATGGATCGGACGAATGAATTAGAATGGATCGTACGAATGAATTAGAATGGATCGTACGAATAAATTAGAATGGATACATTCGTCCGAATGAATTAGAATGGATCATACGAATGAGTAAGAATGGATCGTACGAATGAAATAGAATAGATTGTACGAATGAATTAGAATGGATCCTACGAATGAATTAGAATGGATCGTGTGAAAGAATTAGAATGGATTGTATGAATGAATTAGAATGGATCGTATGAATGAATTAGAATGGATCGTGCGAATGAATTCGAATGGATCGTACGAATTCATTCTAATTCATTCATACAATCCATTCTAATTCTTTCACACGATCTATTCTAATTCATTCGTAGGATCCATTCTAATTCATTCGTACAATCTATTCTATTTCATTCGTACGATCCATTCTTACTCATTCGTATGATCCATTCTAATTCATTCGAACGAATGTATCCATTCTAATTCATTCGTACGATCCATTCTAATTCGTACGATCCATTCTTACTCATTCGTATGATCCATTATGGATACATTCGTGCGAATGAATTAGAATGGATCATACGAATGAGTAAGAATGGATCGTACAAATGAAATAGAATGGATTGTGCGAATGAATTAGAATGGATTGTACGAATGAATTAGAATGGATCGTGTGAAAGAATTAGAATGGATTGTATGAATGAATTAGAATAGATCGTATGAATGAATTAGAATGGATCGTACGAATGAACTAGAATGGATACATTCGTGCGAATGAATTAGAATGGATCGTACGAATGAATTAGAATGGATTGTACGAATGAATTAGAATGGATCTTACGAATGAATTAGAATGGATCGTACGAATGCACGATCCATGCGAATGAATTAAAATAGATCATACGAATGAACTAGAATGGATACATTCGTGCGAATGAATTAGAATGGATCGTACGAATGAATTAGAATGGATCGTACGAATGAATTAGAATGGATCTTATGAATGAATTAGAATGGATCGTACGAATGAATTAGAATGGATCGTACGAATGAATTAGAATGGATACATTCGTGCGAATGAATTAGAATGGATCGGACGAATGAATTAGAATGGATCGTACGAATGAATTAGAATGGATCGTACGAATGAATTAGAATTGATCGTACGAATAAATTAGAATGGATACATTTGTCCGAATGAATTAGAATGGATCGTACGAATGAATTAGAATGGATCGTATGAATGAATTAGAATGGATCGTATGAATGAATTAGAATGGATCGTGCGAATGAATTAGAATGGATCGTACGAATGAATTAGAATGGATCGTACGAATGAACTAGAAAGAATACATTCATGCGAATGAATTAGTTTGGATTGTACGAATGAATTAGAATGGATCGTACGAATGAATTAGAATGGATCTTACGAATGAATTAGAATGGATCGTACGAATGAATTAGAATGGATCGTACGAATGAATTAGAATGGATACATTCGTGCGAATGAATTAGAATGGATCGGACGAATGAATTAGAATGGATCATACGAATGAATTAGAATGGATCTTACGAATGAATTAGAATGGATCGTACGAATAAATTAGAATGGATACATTTGTCCGAATGAATTAGAATGGATCATACGAATGAGTAAGAATGGATCGTACGAATGAAATAGAATAGATTGTACGAATGAATTAGAATGGATCCTACGAATGAATTAGAATGGATCGTGTGAAAGAATTAGAATGGATTGTATGAATGAATTAGAATGGATCGTATGAATGAATTAGAATGGATCGTGCGAATGAATTCGAATGGATCGTACGAAATCATTCTAATTCATTCATACAATCCATTCTAATTCTTTCACACGATCTATTCTAATTCATTCGTAGGATCCATTCTAATTCATTCGTTCAATCTATTCTATTTCATTCGTACGATCCATTCTTACTCATTCGTATGATCCATTCTAATTCATTCGGACGAATGTATCCATTCTAATTTATTCGTACGATCCATTCTAATTCATTCGTACGATCCATTCTAATTTATTCGTACGATCCATTCTAATTCATTCATCCGATCCATTCTAATTCATTCGCACGAATGTATCCATTCTAATTCATTCGTACGGTCCATTCTAATTCATTCGCACAATCCATTCTATTTCATTCGTACGATCCATTCTTACTCATTCGTATGATCCATTATGGATACATTCGTGCGAATGAATTAGAATGGATCCTACGAATGAGTAAGAATGGATCGTACGAATGAAATAGAATGGATTGTGCAAATGAATTAGAATGGATCGTACGAATGAATTAGAATGGATCGTGTGAAAGAATTAGAATGAATTGTATGAATGAATTAGAATAGATCGTATGAATGAATTAGAATGGATCGTACGAATGAATTAGAATGGATCGTACGAATGAACTAGACTGGATACATTCGTGCGAATGAATTAGAATGGATCGTACGAATGAATTAGAATGGATCGTACGAATGAATTAGAATGGATCTTACGAATGAATTAGAATGGATCGTACGATTGCACGATCCATGCGAATGAATTAGAATAGATCGTACGAATGAACTAGAATGGATACATTCGTGTGAATGAATTAGAATGGATCGTACGAATGAATTAGAATGGATCGTATGAATGAATTAGAATGGATCGTACGAATGAATTAGAATGGATCATACGAATGAATTAGAATGGATCGTACGAATGAATTAGAATGGATACATTCGTGTGAATGAATTAGAATGGAAACATTCGTGCGAAAGAATTAGAATAGATCGTATGAATGAATTAGAATAGATCCTATGAATGAATTAGAATGGATCGTGCGAATTAATTAGAATGGATCGTACGAATGAATTAGAATGGATCGTGCTAATGAATTAGAATTGATCGAACGAATGAATTAGCATGGATCGTGCTAATGAATTAGAATGGAACGTACGAATGAATTAGAATGGATCGTGTGAAAGAATTAGAATGGATTGTATGAATGAATTAGAATGAATTCGTACGATCCATTCGAATTCATTCGCACGATCCATTCTAATTCATTCATACGATCCATTCTAATTCATTCATACAATCCATTCTAATTCTTTCACACGATCCATTCTAATTCATTCGTAGGATCCATTCTAATTCATTCGTACAATCTATTCTATTTCATTCGTACGATCCATTCTTACTCATTCGTATGATCCATTCTAATTCATTCGGACAAATGTATCCATTCTAATTTATTCGTACGATCCATTCTAATTCATTTGTACGATCCATTCTAATTCATTCGTACGATCCATTCTAATTCATTCGTCCGATCCATTCTAATTCATTCGCACGAATGTATCCATTCTAATTCATTCGTACGATCCATTCTAATTCATTCGTACGATCCATTCTAATTCATTCGTAAGATCCATTCTAATTCATTCGTACAATCCATTCTAATTCATTCGTACGATCCATTCTAATTCATTCGCATGAATGTATCCATTCTAGTTCATTCGTACGATCCATTCTAATTCATTCGTACGATCCATTCGAATTCATTCGCACGATCCATTCTAATTCATTCATACGATCCATTCTAATTCATTTATACGATCCATTCTAATTCATTCGTACGATCCATTCTAATTCATTCGCACAAATGTATCCATTCTAATACATTCGTACGATCCAGTCTAATTCATTCACACGATCCATTCTAATTCATTCGTACGATCCATTCTAATTCATTCGCACGATCTGTTCTTATTCATTCGCACAATCCATTCTAATTCATTCGCACGAATGTACCCATTCTAATTCATTCGTACGATCCATTCTAATTCATTTGTACGATCCATTCTAATTCATTCGTATGATCCATTCTAATTAATTCGTATGATCCATTCTAATTCATTTGTACGATCCATTCTAATTCATTCATACAATCCATTCTAATTCATTCGTACGATCCATTCTAATTCACTCATACGATCCATTCTAATACATTCATACGATCCATTCTAATTCATTTGCACGAATATATCCATTCTAATTCATTCGTACGATCCATTCTAATTCCTTCGTAAGATCCATTCTAATTCATTCGTACGATCTATTCTAATTCATTCGTACGATCCATTCTAATTAATTTGTACGATCCATTCTAATTCATTCGTACGATCCATTCTAATTCATTCGTACAATCTATTCTAATTCATTCGTACGAATGGATACATTCGGGTGAATGAATTAGAATGGATCGTACGAATGAGTAAGAATGGATCGTACGAATGAAATAGAATAGATTTCACGAATGAATTAGAATGGATCGTACGAATGAATTAGAATGGATCGTGTGAAAGAATTAGAATGGATTGTATGAATGAATTAGAATGGATCGTACGAATGAATTAGAATGGATCCATTCTAATTCATTCGCACAATCCATTCTAATTCATTCGCACAATCCATTCTAATTCATTCGCACAATCCATTCTATTTCATTCGTACGATCCATTCTTACTCATTGGTACGATCCATTCTAATTCATTCGCACGAATGTATCCATTCTAATTCATTCGTACGAATCCATTCTAATTCATTCGTATAATCTATTCTATTTCATTCGTACGATCCATTCTTACTCATTCGTATGATCCATTCTAATTCATTCGGACGAATGTATCCATTCTAATTTATTCATATGATCCATTCTAATTCATTCGTACGATCCATTCTAATTCATTCGTACGATCCATTCTAATTCATTCGTCCGATCCATTCTGATTCATTCTCACGAATGTATCCATTCTAATTCATTCGTACGATCCATTCTAATTCATTCGTTCGATCCATTCTAATTCATTCGTATGATCCATTCTAATTAATTCGTATGATCCATTCTAATTCATTTGTACGATCCATTCTAATTCATTCATACAATCCATTCTAATTCATTCGCACGAATGTATCCATTCTAATTAATTCATACGATCCATTCTAATTCATTCGTATGATCCATTCTAATTCATTCGTACAATCCATTCTATTTCATTCGTACGATCCATTCTTACTCATTGGTACGATCCATTCTAATTCATTCGAACGAATGTATCCATTCTAATTCATTCGTACGATCCATTCTAATTTATTCGTACGATCCATTCTAATTCATTCGCACGATCTGTTCTTATTCATTCGCACAATCCATTCTAATTCATTCGCACGAATGTATCCAATCTAATTCATTCGTACGATCCATTCTAATTCATTCGTACGATCCATTCTAATTCAATCGTATGATCCATTCTAATTAATGCGTATGATCCATTCTAATTCATTCGTACGATCCATTCTAATTCATTCATACAATCCATTCTAATTCATTCGCATGAATGTATCCATTCTAATTAATTCGTACGATCCATTCTAATTCATTCGTATGATCCATTCTAATTCATTCGCACAATCCATTCTATTTCATTGGTACGATCCATTCTTACTTATTGGTACGATCCATTCCAATTCATTCGCACGAATGTATCCATTCTAATTCATTCGTACGAATCCATTCTAATTCATTCGTACAATCTATTCTATTTCATTCATACGATCCATTCTTACTGATTCGTATGATCCATTCTAATTCATTCGGACGAATGTATCCATTCTAATTTATTCGTACGATCCATTCTAATTCATTCGTACGATCCATTCTAACTCATTCGTCCGATCCATTCTAATTCATTCGCACGAATGTATCCATTCTAATTCATTCGTACGATCCATTCTAATTCATTCGTACAATTGAATTAGAATGGATCATACGAATGAGTAAGAATGGATCGTATGAATGAATTAGATTGGATCGTACGATCCATTCTAATTCATTAGCAAGGATCGTGCTAATGAATTAGAATGGAATATACGAATGAATTAGAATGGATCGTAGAATGGATCGTACGAATGAATTAGAATGAATTAGAATGGATCGTACGAATGAATTAGAATAAATCAAAGGAATAAATTAGAATGGATCGTGCAAATGATATAGAATGGATACATTCGTACGAATGAATTAGAATGGATCGTATGAATGAATTAGAATGGATCGTACGAATGAATTCGAATGAATCGTACGATCCATTCTAATTCATTCATACAATCCATTCTAATTCATTCACACGAATGTATCCATTCTAATCCATTCGTATGATCCATTCTAATCCATTCGTACGATCCATTCTAATTCATTCGCATGAATGTAACCATTCTAATTCATTCACACGATCGTATGAATTAGAATGGATACATTCGTGCGAATGAATTAGAATGGATCGTGCGAATCCATTAGATTGGATCGTGCGAATGAATAAGAATGGATCATACGAATGAATTAGAATGGATCATACGAATTAATTAGAATGGATACATTCGTGCGAATGAATTTGAATGGATTGTATGAATGAATTAGAATGGATCGTACGAATGAATTAGAATGGATCATACGAATTAATTAGAATGAATGGATCGTACGAATGAATTAGAATGGATCGTACGAATGAACTAGAATGGATCGTACGAATGAACTAGAATGGATACGTTCGTGCGAATGAATTAGAATGGATCGTACGAATGAATTAGAATGGATCGTACGATTCATTCTAATTCATTTGTACGATCCATTCTAATACATTCATACGATTCATGCTAATTCATTTGCACGATCCATTCTAATTCATTCGTACGATCCATTCTTATTCATTCATACGATCCATTCTAATTCATTCGCACAATCTATTCTAATTCATTCGTACAATCCATTCTAATTCATTCATATGATCCATTCTAACTCATTCGGTCGATCCATTCTAATTCATTCGTACGATCCATTCTAATTTATTCCCACGATCCATTCTAATTTATTCGTACGATCCATTCTAATTCATTCGTACGATCTATTCTAATTCATTCGCACGAATGTAACCATTCTAATTCATTCATACGATTCATTCTAATTCATTCGTATGAGCTATTCTAATTCATTCGTACGATCCATTCTAATTCATTCGTACGATCCATTGTAATTCATTCATATAATCCATTTAGATTCATTCGCACAAATGTATCCATTTAAATTCATTCGTATGATCCAGTCTAATTCATTCGTACGATCTATTCTAATTCATTCACACGAATATATCCATTCTAATTCTTTCGTACGATGCATTCTAATTCATTCATACGATCCATTCTAATTCATTCATTTGATCCATTCTAATTCATTCGTACGATCCATTCTAATTCATTCGTCCGATCCATTCTAATTCATTCGCACGAATGTATCCATTCTGATTCATTCGTACGATCCATTCTAATTCATTCGTAAGATCCATTCTAATTCATTCGTACGATCCATTCTAATTCATTCGTACGATCTATTCTAATTCATTCGCACGAATGTATCCATTCTAGTTCATTCGTACGATCCATTCTAATTCATTCGTACGATCCATTCTAATTCATTCGCACGATCCATTCTAATTCATTCGTACGATCAATTCTAATTCATTCGCACGAATGTATCCATTCTAATTCATTCGTACGATCCTGAATTAGAATGGATCGTACGAATGAATGGATCGTGCGAATGAATTAGAATGGAATATAAGAATGAATTAGAATGGATCATACGAATTAATTAGAATGGATCATACGAATGAATTAGAATGGATTGTATGAATGAATTAGAATGGATCGTACGAATGAATTAGAATGGATCGTGCGAATGAATTAGAATGGATCGTACGAATGAATTAGAATGGATACATTTGTGCGAATGAATTAGAATGGATCGTACGAATGAATTAGAATGGATCGTATGAATGAATTAGAATGGATCGTACGAATGAATTAGAATGGATCGTGCGAATGAATTAGAATGGATCGTACGAATGAATTAGAATGGATCGCGTGAAAGAATTAGAATGGATCGTACGAATGAATTAGAATGGATCGTGCGAATGAATTAGAATGGATCTTACGAATAAATTTGAATGGATACATTTGTGCGAATGAATTAGAATGGATCGTACGAATGAATTAGAATGGATCGTATGAATGAATTAGAATGGATCGTACGAATGAATTAGAATGGATCGTGCGAATGATATAGAATGGATCGTATGAATGAACTAGAATGGATACATTCGTGCGAATGAATTAGAATGGATCGTACAAATGAATTAGAATGGATCGTACGAATGAATTAGAATGGTTCTTACGAATGAATTAGAATGGATCGTACGAATAAATTAGAATGGATCGTACGAATGAATTAGAATGGATACATTCGTGCGAATGAATTAGAATGGATCGTCCGAATAAATTAGAATGGATCGTATGAATGGTTTAGAATGGATACATTCGTGCGAATGAATTAGAATGGATCGGACGAATGAATTAGAATGGATCGTACGAATGAATTATAATGGATCAAATGAATGAATTAGAATGGTTACATTAATGCGAATGAAGTAGAATGGATCGTACGAATGGATTAGAATGGATCGTACGAATGAATTAGAATAGAATATAAGAATGAATTAGAATGGATCATATGAATTAATTAGAATGGATCATACGAATGAATTAGAATGGATCGTATGAATGAATTAGAATGGATCGTACAAATGAATTAGAATGGATCGTGCGAATGAATTAGAATGGATCGTACGAATGAATTAGAATGGATACATTTGTGCGAATGAATTAGAATGGATCGTACGAATGAATTAGAATGGATCGTATGAATGAATTTGAATGGATCGTACGAATGAATTAGAATGGATCGTGCGAATGAATTAGAATGGATCGTACGAATGAATTAGAATGTATCATGTGAAAGAATTAGAATGGATCGTACGAATGAATTAGAATAGATCGTGCGAATGAATTAGAATGGATCGTACGAATAAATTAGAATGGATACATTCATGCGAATGAATTAGAATGGATCGGACGAATGAATTAGAATGGATCGTACGAATGAGTAAGAATGGATCGTACAAATGAAATAGAATAGATCGTACGAATGAATTAGAATGGATCGTACGAAGGAATTAGAATGGATCGTACGAATGAATTAGAATGGATATATTCGTGCAATTGAATTAGAATGGATCGTATGAATGTATTAGAATGGATCGTATGAGTGAATTAGAATGGATCGTACGAATGAATTAGAATGGATCGTATGAATGAATTAGAATGGATATATTCGTGTGAATGAATTAGAATGGATCGTATGAATGAATTAGAATAGATTTTGTGAATGAATTAGAACTGATCGTACGAATGAATTAGAATGGATACATTCGTGCGAATGAATTAGAATGGATTGTATGAATAAATTAGAATGGATCCTATGAATGAATTAGAATGGATCGTACGAATGAATTAGAATGGATACATTCGTGCGAATGAATTAGAATTGATCGTACGAATGAATTAGAATGGATCGTGCGAATGAATTAGAATGGATCGTATGAATGAATTAGAATGGATACATTCATGCGAATGAATTAGAATAGATACATTCGTGCGAAAGAATTAGAATAGATCGTATGAATGAATTAGAATGGATTTTATGAATGAATTAGAATGGATCGTATGAATGAATTAGAATGGATCGTGCGAGTTAATTCGAATGGATCGTATGAATTCATTCTAATTCATTCATACAATCCATTCTAATTCTTTCACACGATCCATTCTAATTCATTCGTACGTTCCATTCTAATTCATTAGCACGATCCATGCTAATTCATTCGTTTGATCAATTCTAATTCATTAGCACGATCCATTCTAATTCATTCGTACGATCCATTCTAATTCATTTGTACGATCTATTCTAATTCATATGCACAAAGGTATCCATTCTAATCCATTCGTAGGATCCATTCTAATCCATTCGTACGATCCATTCTAATTCATTCGTACGATCCATTCTAATTCATTCGCTCGAATGTATCCATTCTAATGCATTCGTACGATCCATTCTAATCCATTCGTACGATCCATTCTAATTCATTCGCATGAATCTAACCATTCTAATTCATTCATTTGATCCATTCTAATTCATTCGTACGATCCATTCTAATTCATTCGTCCGATCCATTATAATTCATTCGCACGAATGAATCCATTCTAATTCATTCATACGATCCATTCTAATTCATTCGTACGATCTATTCTAATTCATTCGTAAGATCCATTCTAATTCATTCTTACGATCCATTCTAATTCATTCGTACGATCCATTCTAATTCATTCGCACGAATGTATCCATTCTAATTCATTCATACGATCCATTCTACTTCATTCGTACTATCCGTTCTAATTCACTCATACGATCCATTCTAATTCATTCATAAGATCCATTCTAATTCATTTGCACGAATATATCCATTCTAATTCATTCGTACGATCCATTCTAATTCCTTCGTACGATCCATTCTAATTCCTTCGTATGATCCATTCTATTTCATTCGTATGATCCATTCTAATTCCTTCGTATCCATTCTAATTCATTCGTACGATCCATTCTAATTCATTCATATAATCCATTCTAATTCATTCGCACGAATGTATCCATTCTAATTCATTCGTACGATCAGTTCTAATTCTTTCACAAAATCTATTCTAATTCATTCATACGATCCATTCTAATTCATTCACACGAATGTATCCATTCTAATTCATTCATACGATCCATTCTAATTCATTCGAACGATCCATTCTAATTCACTCATACGATCCATTCTAATACATTCATACGATCCATTCTAATTCATTTGCACGAATATATCCATTCTAATTCATTCGTACGATCCATTCTAATTCCTTCGTACGATCCATTCTAATTCATTAGTACGATCTATTCTAATTCATTCGTCCGATCCATTCTAATTCATTCACACGAATGTATCCATTCTAATTCATTCATACGATCCATTCTAATTCATTCGTACGATCCATTCTAATTCATTCATTTGAACCATTCTAATTCATTCGTACGATCCATTGTAATTCATCCGTCCGATCCATTCTAATTCATTCGCACGAATGTATCCATTCTAATTCATTCGTACGATCCATTCTAATTAATTCGTAAGATCCATTCTAATTCATTCGTACGATCCATTCTAATTCATTCGTACGATCCATTCTAATTCATTCGCACGAATCTATCCATTCTAGTTCATTCGTACGATCCATTCTAATTCATTCGTACGATCCATTCTAATTCATCCGCACGATCCATTCTAATTCATTCATACGATCAATTCTAATTCATTCGCACGAATGTATCCATTCTAATTCATTCGTACGATCCTGAATTAGAATGGATCGTACGAATGAATTAGAATTGATACCTTTGTGCATATGAATTAGAATGGATCGTACGAATGAATTAGAATGGATCATATTAATGAATTAGAATGTATCGTACGAATGAATTAGAATGGATACATTCGTGCGAATGAATTGGAATGGATCGTGCGAATCAATTAGACTGGATCGTGCGAATGAATAAGAATAGATCAGACAAATGAATTAGAATGGATCGTACGAATTAATTAGAATGGATACATTCGTGCGAATGAAATAGAATGGATTGTATGAATGAATTAGAATGGATCGTACGAATGAATTAGAATGGATCATACGAATTAATTAGAATGGATCGTACGAATGAATTAGAATGGATCGTACGAATTAATTAGAATGGATACATTCGTGCGAATGAATTAGAATGGATCGAACGAATGAATTAGAATAGATCGTACGAATGAATTAGAATGGATCGTACGAAGGAATTAGAATGGATCGTACGAATGAATTAGAATGGATATATTCGTGCAAATGAATTAGAATGAAATAGAATGGATCCTGCGAATGAATTAGAATGGATCGTACGAATGAATTAGAATGGATCGTGCTAATGAATTAGAATTGATCGAACGAATGAATTAGCATGGATCGTGCTAATGAATTAGAATGGAACGTACGAATGAATTAGAATGGATCATACGAATGAATTAGAATGGATCGTACGAATGAATTAGAATGGATCGTATGAAGGAATTAGAATGGATCGTACGAATGAACTAGAATGGATTAGAATGGATCGTACGAATGAATTAGAATGGATCGTACGAATGAATTAGAATGGATCGTACGAATGAATTAGAATGGATATATTCGTGCGAATGAATTAGAATGAATTGTGCGAATGAATAAGAACAGATCGTGCGAATGAATTAGAATGGATCGGGCGAATGAATTAGAATGGATCGTACGAATGAATTAGAATGGATCAAATGAATGAATTAGAATGGTAACATTCATGCGAATGAATTAGAATGGATCGTACCAATGAGTAAGAATGGATCGTACGAATGAATAGAATGGATCGTATGAATGAATTAGAATGGATACATTCTTGTGAATGAATTAGAATGGATCGTATGAATGAATTAGAATAGATTTTGTGAAAGAATTTGAATGGATTAGAATGGATTGTATGAATGAATTAGAATGGATACATTCGTGCGAATGAATTAGAATGGATCATACGAATGAGTAAGAATGGATCGTACGAATGAAATAGAATGGATTGTACGAATGAATTAGAATGGATCGTACAAATGAATTAGAATGGATCGTACGAAAGAATTAGAATGGATTGTATGAATGAATTAGAATAGATCGTATGAATGAATTAGAATGGATCGTACGAATAAATTAGAATGGATCGTACGAATGAACTAGAATGGATACATTCGTGCGAATGAATTAGAATGGATCGTACGAAGGAATTAGAATGGATCGTATGAATGAATTAGAATGGATCGTACGAATGAATTAGAATAGATCATACGAATGAATTAGAATGGATCGTACGAAGGAATTAGAATGGATCGTACGAATGAATTAGAATGGATATATTCGTGCAAATGAATTAGAATGGATCGTATGAATGAATTAGAATGGATCGTACGAATGAATTAGAATGGATCGTGCGAATGAATTAGAATGGATCGTACGAATGAATTAGAATGGATCGTACGAATGAACTAGAATGGATACATTCGTGCGAATGAATTAGAATGGATCGTACGAATGAATTAGAATAGATCCTATGAATGAATCGTACGAATGAATTAGAATGGATCGTGTGAAAGAATTAGAATGGATTGTATGAATGAATTAGAATAGATCGTATGAATGAATTAGAATGGATCGTACGAATGAATTAGAATGTATCGTACGAATGAACTAGAATGGATACATTCGTGATTGTACGAATGAATTAGAATGGATATATTCGTGCAAATGAATTAGAATGGATCGTATGAATGAATTAGAATGGATCGTATGAGTGAATTAGAACGGATAGTACGAATGAAGTAGAATGGATCGTATGAATGAATTAGAATGGATAAATTCGTGCGAATGAATTAGAATGGATCGTATGAATGACGATCCATTCTAATTCATTCGTACGATCCATTCTAATTCATTCGCACAAATGTATCCATTCTAATTCATTCGTACGATCCATTCTAATTCATTCGTACGATCCATTCTAATTCATTCGCGAATGTATCCATTCTAATTCATTCGTATGATCCATTCTAATTCATTCGTACGATCCATTCTAATTCATTCATACGATCCATTCTAATTCATTCATACGATCTATTCTAATTCATTCATACAATCCATTCTAATTCTTTCACACGATCCATTCTAATTCATTCGTACGATCCATTCTAATTCATTCGCACAATCCATTCTATTTCATTCCTATGATCCATTCTTACTTATTCGTATGATCCATTCTAATTCATTCGCACGAATGTATCCATAATGGATCATACGAATGAGTAAGAATGGACCGTACGAATGAAATAGAATGGATTGTGCGAATGAATTAGAATGGACCGTACGAATGAACTAGACGTACGAATGAATTAGACGTACGAATGAATTAGAATGGATACATTCGTGCGAATAAATTAGAATGGATCATACGAATGAGTAAGAATGGATCGTCATTCTAATTCATTCGTATGATCCATTCTAATTCATTTGTATCCATTCTATTTCATTCGCACCATCCATTCTAATTCATTCGTGCAATCTATTCTAATTCATTCGTACGATCCATTCTAATTCATTTGTAGGATCCATTCTAATTAGTTCATACAATCCATTCTAATTTATTCGCACGAATGTATCCATTCTAATTCATTCGTACGATCCATTCTAATTCATTCGCACAATCTATTCTAATTCATTCATACGATCCATTCTAATTCATTCGCACGAATGTATCCATTCTAATTCATTCATACGATCCATTCTACTTCATTCGTACGATCCATTCTAATTCATTCGCATGAATGTAACCATTCTAATTCATTCATTTGATCCATTCTAATTCATTCGTACGATCCATTCTAATTCATTCGTCCGATCCATTCTTACTTATTCGTATGATCAATTCAAATTCATTCGCACGAATGTATCCATTCTAATTCATTCGTACAATCCTGAATTAGAATGGATCATACGAATGAATTAGAATAGATACCTTTGTGCATATGAATTAGAATCGATCGTACGAATGAAATAGAATGAATTCGTACGATCCATTCGAATTCATTCATACGATCCATTCTAATTCATTCATACAATCCGTTCTAATTCTTTCACACGATCCATTCTAATTCATTCGTAGGATCCATTCTAATTCACTCGTACAATCTATTCTATTTCATTCGTACTATCCATTCTTACTCATTCGTATGATCCATTCTAATTCATTCGGACGAATGTATCCATTCTAATTTATTCGTACAATCCATTCTAATTCATTCGTACGATCCATTCTAATTCATTCGTCCGATCCATTCTAATTCATTCGCACGAATGTATCCATTCTAATTCATTCGTACGATCCATTCTAATTCATTCGTACGATCCATTCTAATTCATTCGTAAGATCCATTCTAATTCATTTGTAGGATCCATTCTAATTCATTCGTACGATCCATTCTAATTCATTCGCACAAATGTATCCATTCTAATTCATTCGTACGATCCATTCTAATTCATTCGTACGATCCATTCTAATTCATTCGCACGAATGTATCCATTCAAATTCATTCGTACGATCCATTCTAATTCATTCGTACGATCCATTCTAATTAATTCGTATGATCCATTCTAATTCATTCGTATGATCCATTCTAATTCATTCGTACGATCCATTCTTACTCATTCGTACGATCCATTCTAATTCTTTCGTACGATCCATTCTAATTCATTCGCACGATCCATTCTAATTCTTTCATACAATCCATTCTAATTCTTTTGTGCGAATGAATTAGAATGGACACCTTTGTGCATATGAATTAGAATGGATCGTACGAATGAATTAGAATCGATCATATTAATGAATTAGAATGGATCGTATGAATGAATTAGAATGGATACATTCGTGCGAATGAATTTGAATGGATCGTGCGAATCAATTAGACTGGATCGTGCGAATGAATAAGAATAGATCATATGAATGAATTAGAATGGATCGTACGAATTAATTAGAATGGATACATTCGTGCGAATGAATTAGAATGGATTGTATGAATGAATTAGAATGGATCGTACGAATGAATTAGAATGGATCATACGAATTAATTAGAATGGATCGTACGAATGAATTAGAATGAATCGTACGAATGAAATAGAATGGATACATTTGTGCGAAAGAATTAGAATGGATCGTACGAATGAATTAGAATGGATCGTATGAATGAATTAGAATGGATCGTATGAATGAATTAGAATGGATCGTGCGAATGAATTAGAATGGATCGTACGAATGAATTAGAATGGATCGTGTGAAAGAATTAGAATGGATCGTACGAATGATTTAGAATGGATCGTGCGAATGAATTAGAATGGATCGTATGAATGAATTAGAATGGATACATTTGTGTGAATGAATTAGAGTGGATCGTACGAATGAATTAGAATGGATCGTATGAATGAATTAGAATGGATCGTACGAATGAATTAGAATGGATCCTGCGAATGAATTAGAATGGATCGTACGAATGAATTAGAATGGATCGTACGAATGAACTAGAATGGATACATTCGTGCGAATGAATTAGAATGGATCGTACGAATGAATTAGAATGGATCATACGAATGAATTAGAATGGATCGTACGAAAGAATTAGAATGGATACAATCGTGCGAATGAATTAGAATGGATCGGACGAATGAATTAGAATGGATCGTACAAATGAATTAGAATGGATCGTACGAATGAATTAGAATGGATCATACGAATGTGTAAGAATGGATCGTACGAATGAAATAGTATAAATTGTATGAATGAATTAGAATGGATTCGTACGAATGAATTAGAATGGATAAATTCGTGCGAATGAATTAGAATGGATCATACCAATGAGTAAGAATGGATCGTATGAATGAAATAGAATGGATTGTGCGAATGAATTAGAATGGATCGAACGAATGAATTAGAATGGATCGTGTGAAAGAATTAGAATGGATTGTATGAATGAATTAGAATAGATCGTATGAATGAATTAGAATGGATCGTACGAATGAATTAGAACGGATCGTACGAATGAATTAGAATAAATCGTACGAATGAATTAGAATGGATACATTTGTGTGAAAGAATTAGAATAGATCGTATGAATGAATTAGAATGAATCCTATGAATGAATTAGAATAGATCATGCGAATGAATTAGAATGGATCGTGTGAATGAATTAGAATGGATTGTGCTAATGAATTAGAATTGATCGAACGAATGAATTAGCATGGATCGTGCTAATGAATTAGAATGGAACGTACGAATGAATTAGAATGGATCGTGTGAAAGAATTAGAATGGATTGTATGAATGAATTAGAATGAATTTGTACGATCCATTCGAATTCATTCACACGATCCATTCTAATTCATTCATACGATCCATTCTAATTCATTCGCACAAATGTATCCATTCTAATTCATTCGTACGATTTATTCTAATTCATTCGCACGATCCATTCTAATTCATTCGTACGATCCATTCTAATTCATTAGCACGATCCATGCTAATTCATTCGTTCGATCAATTCTAATTCATTAGCACGATCCATTCTAATTCATTCGTACGATCCATTCTAATTCATTCGTACGATCCATTCTAATTAATTTGTACGATCCATTCTAATTCATTCGCACGATCCATTCTAATTCATTCTTACGATCCATTCTAATTCATTCGCACGATCCATTCTAATTCATTCGTACGATCCATTCTAATTAATTCGCACGATCTGTTCTTATTCATTCGCACAATCCATTCTAATTCATTCGCACAAATGAATCTATTCTAAATCATTCGTACGATCCATTCTAATTCATTCGTATGATCCATTCTAATTAATTCGTATGATCCATTCTAATTCATTCGTACAATCCATTCTAATTCATTCATACAATCCATTCTAATTCATTCGTATGATCCATTCTAATTCACTCATACGATCCATTCTAATACATTCATACGATCCATTCTAATTCATTTGCACGAATATATCCATTCTAATTCATTCGTACGATCCATTCTAATTCCTTTGTACGATCCATTCTAATTCATTCGTACGATCTATTCTAATTCATTCGTACGATCCATTCTAATTCATTCGCACGATCCATTCTAATTCATTCATAGGATCCATTCTAATTCATTCATACGATCTATTCTAATTCTTCCGCACGAATGTATCCATTCTAATTCATTCACACGAATTTATCCATTCTAATTCATTCATACAATCCATTCTAATTCATTCGTACGATCCATTCTAATTCATTCGTACGATCTATTCTAATTCATTCATACAATCCATTCTAATTCTTTCACACGATCCATTCTAATTCATTCGTACGATCCATTCTAATTCATTCGCACAATCCATTCTATTTCATACGTACGATCCATTCTTACTCATTGGTACGATCCATTCTAATTCATTCGCACGAATGTATCCATTCTAATTCATTCGTACGAATGAAATAGAATGGATTGTGCAAATGAAATAGAATGGATCGTACGAATGAAATAGAATGGATTGTGCGAATGAATTAGAATGGACCGTACGAATGAATTAGAATGGATACATTCGTGCGAATGAATTAGAATGGATCGGACGAATGAATTAGAATGGATCGTACGAATGAATTAGAATGGATCGTACGAATGAATTAGAATGGATCGTACGAATAAATTAGAATGGATACATTCGTCCGAATGAATTAGAATGTATCATACGAATGAGTAAGAATGGATCGTACGAATGAAATAGAATAGATTGTACGAATGAATTAGAATGGATCATACGAATGAATTAGAATAGATCGTGTGAAAGAATTAGAATGGATTGTATGAATGAATTAGAATGAATTCGTACGATCCATTCGAATTCATTCGCACGATCCATTCTAATTCATTCATACGATCCATTCTAATTCATTCATACAATCCATTCTAATTCTTTCACACGATCCATTCTAATTCATTCGTAGGATCCATTCTAATTCATTCGTACAATCTATTCTATTTCATTCGTACGATCCATTCTTACTCATTCGTATGATCCATTCTAATTCATTCGGACGAATGTATCCTTTCTAATTTATTCGTACGATCCATTCTAATTCATTCGTACGATCCATTCTAATTCATTCGTACGATCCATTCTAGTTCATTCGTCCAATCCATTCTAATTCATTCGCACGAATGTATCCATTCTAATTCATTCGTACGATCTATTCTAATTCATTCGTACGATCCATTCTAATTTATTCGTTAGATCCATTCTAATTCATTCGTACGATCCATTCTAATTCATTCGTACGATCCATTCTAATTCATTCGCACGAATGTATCCATTCTAGTTCATTCGTACGATCCATTCTAATTCATTCGTACGATCCATTCTAATTCATTCGCACGATCCATTCTAATTCATTCATACGATCCATTCTAATTCATTCGTACGATCCATTCTAATTCATTCGCACAAATGTATCCATTCTAATTCATTCGTACGATTTATTCTAATTCATTCCCACGATCCATTCTAATTCATTCGTACGATCCATTCTAATTCTTTCACACGATCCATTCTAATTCATTCGTACGATCCATTCTAATTCATTCGCATGATCTGTTCTTATTCATTCGCACAATCCATTCTAATTCATTCGCACGAATGTATCCATTCTAATTCATTCGTACGATCCATTCTAATTCATTCGTACGATCAATTCTAATTCATTCGCACGAATGTATCCATTCTAATTCATTCGTACGATCCTGAATTAGAATGGATCGTACGAATGAATTAGAATGGTTACCTTTGTGCATATGAATTAGAATGGATCGTACGAATGAATTAGAATGGATGATATTAATGAATTAGAATGGATCGTACGAATGAATTAGAATGGATACATTCGTGCGAATGAATTAGAATGGATCGTGCACGAATGTATCCATTCTAATTCATTCGTACGATCCATTCTAATTCATTAATATGATCCATTCTAATTCATTCGTACGATCCATTCTAATTCATATGCACAAAGGTATCCATTCTAATCCATTCGTAGGATCCATTCTAATCCATTCGTATGATCCATTCTAATTCATTCGAACGATCCATTCTAATTCATTCGCACGAATGTATCCATTCTAATTCATTAATATGATCCATTCTAATTCATTCGTACGATCCATTCTAATTCATATGCACAAAGGTATCCATTCTAATCCATTTGTAGGATCCATTCTAATCCATTCGTACGATCCATTCTAATTCATTCGTACGATCCATTCTAATTCATTCGCTCGAATGTATCCATTCTAATCCATTCATACGATCCATTCTAATCCATTCGTACGATCCATTCTAATTCATTCGCATGAATGTAACCATTCTAATTCGTTCATTTGATCCATTCTAATTCATTCGTACGATCCATTCTAATTGATTCGTCCGATCCATTCTAATTCATTCGCACGAATGTATCCATTCTAATTCATTCGTACGATCCATTCTAATTCATTCGTACGATCCATTCTAATTCATTCGTAAGATCCATTCTAATTCATTCGTACGATCCATTCTAATTCATTCGTATGATCCATTCTAATTAGAATGGATCGTACGAATGAATTAGAATGGATCGTACGAATGAATTAGAATGGATACATTCATGCGAATGAATTAGAATGGATTGTGCGAATGAATAAGAACAGATCGTGCGAATGAATTAGAATGGATCGTACGAATGAAGTAGAATGGATCGTGCGAATGAATTAGAATGGATCGTACGAATGAATTAGAATGGATACATTTGTGCGAATGAATTAGAATGGATCGTACGAATGAATTAGAATGGATCGTATGAATGAATTAGAATGGATCGTACGAATGAATTAGAATGGATCGTGCGAATGAATTAGAATGGATCGTACGAATGAATTAGAATAGATCGTGTGAAAGAATTAGAATGGATCGTACGAATGAATTAGAATGGATCGTGCGAATGAATTAGAATGGATCTTACGAATAAATTAGAATGGATACATTTGTGCGAATGAATTAGAATGGATCGTACGAATGAATTAGAATGGATCGTATGAATGAATTAGAATGGATCATACGAATGAATTAGAATGGATCGTGCGAATGATATAGAATGGATCGTATGAATGAACTAGAATGGATACATTCGTGCGAATGAATTAGAATGGATCGTACAAATGAATTAGAATGGATAGTACGAATGAAGTAGAATGGTTCTTACGAATGAATTAGAATGGATCGTACGAATAAATTAGAATGGATCGTACGAATGAATTAGAATGGATACATTCGTGCGAATGAATTAGAATGGATCGTCCGAATAAATTAGAATGGATCGTATGAATGGTTTAGAATGGATACATTCGTGCGAATGAATTAGAATGGATCGGACGAATGAATTAGAATGGATCGTACGAATGAATTATAATGGATCAAATGAATGAATTAGAATGGTTACATTAATGCGAATGAAGTAGAATGGATCGTACGAATGGATTAGAATGGATCGTACGAATGGATTAGAATGGATACATTCGTGCGAATGAATTAGAATGGATCGTGCGAATGAATTTGAATGGATCGTACGAATGAATTAGAATGGATCGTGCTAATGAATTAGAATTGATCGTACGAATGAAATAGAATGGATTGTACGAATGATTTAGAATGGATCGTACGAATGAATTAGAATGGATCGTACGAATGATTTAGAATGGATACATTCGTGCGAATGAATTAGAATGGATCATACGAATGAGTAAGAATGGATCGTACGAATGAAATAGAATGGGTCATATTAATGAATTAGAATGGATCGTACGAATGAATTAGAATGGATACATTCGTGCGAATGAATTAGAATGGATCGTGCACGAGTGTATCCATTCTAATTCATTCGTACGATCCATTCTAATTCACTAATATGATCCATTCTAATTCATTCGTACGATCCATTCTAATTCATATGCACAAAGGTATCCATTCTAATCCATTCGTAGGATCCATTCTAATCCATTCGTACGATCCATTCTAATTCATTCGTACGATCCATTCTAATTCATTCGCTCGAATGTATCCATTCTAATCCATTCGTACGATCCATTCTAATCCATTTGTACGATCCATTCTAATTCATTCGCATGAATGTAACCATTCTAATTCATTCATTTGATCCATTCTAATTCATTCGTACGATCCATTCTAATTCATTCGTCCGATCCATTGTAATTCATTCGCATGAATGTATCCATTCTAATTCATTCGTAGGATCCATTCTAATTCATTCGTACGATCCATTCTAATTCATTCGTAAGATCCATTCTAATTCATTCGTACGATCCATTCTAATTCATTCGTACGATCCATTCTAATTCATTCGTAAGATCCATTCTAATTCATTCGTACGATCCATTCTAATTCATTCGTACGATACATTCTAATTCATTAGCATGGATCGTGCGAATGAATTAGAATGGATCGTACGAATGAATTAGAATGGATCGTACGAATGAATTAGAATGGATCTTACGAATAAATTAGAATGGATCGTACAAGTGAATTAGAATGGATCGTACGAATGAATTAGAATGGATACATTCGTGCGAATGAATTTGAATGGATCGGACGAATGAATTAGAATGGATCGTACGAATGAATTAGAATGGATCGTACGAATGAATTAGAATGGATCGTACGAATAAATTAGAATGGATACATTTGTCCGAATGAATTAGAATGGATCATACGAATGAGTAAGAATGGATCGTACGAATGAAATAGAATAGATTGTACGAATGAATTAGAATGGATTCGTACGAATGAATTAGAATGGATACATTCGTGCGAATGAATTAGAATGGATCGTACCAATGAGTAAGAATGGATCGTACGAATGAAATAGAATGGATTGTGCGAATGAATTAGAATGGATCGTACGAATGAATTAGAATAGATCGTGTGAAAAAATTAGAATGGATTGTATGAATGAATTAGAATAGATCGTATGAATGAATTAGAATGGGTCGTACGAATGAATTAGAATGGATCGTACGAATGAATTAGAATGGATATATTCGTGCAAATGAATTAGAATGGATCGTATGAATGAATTAGAATGGATCGTACGAATGAATTAGAATGGATCGTGCGAATGAATAAGAATGGATCGTACGAATGAATTAGAATGGATCGTACGAATGAACTAGAATGGATACATTCGTGCGAATGAATTAGAATGGATCGTACGAATGAATTAGAATAGATCCTATGAATGAATCGTACGAATGAATTAGAATGGATCGTGTGAAAGAATTAGAATGGATTGTATGAATGAATTAGAATAGATCGTATGAATGAATTAGAATGGATCGTACGAATGAATTAGAATGGATCGTACGAATGAACTAGAATGGATACATTCGTGATCGTACGAATGAATTAGAATGGATATATTCGTGCAAATGAATTAGAATGGATCGTATGAATGAATTAGAATGGATCGTATGAGTGAATTAGAACGGATAGTACGAATGAAGTAGAATGGATCGTATGAATGAATTAGAATGGATAAATTCGTGCGAATGAATTAGAATGGATCGTATGAATGACGATCCATTCTCATTCATTCGTACGATCCATTCTAATTCATTCGCACAAATGTATCCATTCTAATTCATTCGTACGATCCATTCTAATTCATTCGTACGATCCATTCTAATTCATTCGCGAATGTATCCATTCTAATTCATTCGTACGATCCATTCTAATTCATTCGTACGATCCATTCTAATTCATTCATACGATCTATTCTAATTCATTCATACAATCCATTCTAATTCTTTCACACGATCCATTCTAATTCATTCGTACGATCCATTCTAATTCATTCGCACAATTCATTCTATTTCATTCCTACGATCCATTCTTACTCATTCGTATGATCCATTCTAATTCATTCGCACGATTGTATCCATAATGGATCATACGAATGAGTAAGAATGGACCGTACGAAAGAAATAGAATGGATTGTGCGAATGAATTAGAATGGACCGTACGAATGAATTAGACGTACGAATGAATTAGAATGGATACATTCGTGCGAATAAATTAGAATGGATCATACGAATGAGTAAGAATGGATCGTCATTCTAATTCATTCGTATGATCCATTCTAATTCATTTGTATCCATTCTATTTCATTCGCACGATCCATTCTAATTCATTCGTAAGAATGGATCGTACGAATAAAATAGAATGGATTGTGCGAATGAATTAGAATGGATCGTACGAATGAATTAGAATGGATCGTGTGAAAGAATTAGAATGGATTGTATGAATGAATTAGAATAGATCGTATGAATGAATTAGAATGGGTCGTACGAATGAATTAGAATGGATCGTACGAATGAATTAGAATGGATCGTACGAATGATATAGAATGGATACATTCGTGCGAATGAATTAGAATGGATACATTCGTGCGAAAGAATTAGAATAGATCGTATGAATGAATTAGAATGGATCCTATGAATGAATTAGAATGGATCGTGCGAATGAATTAGAATGGATCGTACGAATGAATTTCAATGGATCGTGCTAATGAATTAGAATTGATCGAACGAATGAATTAGCATGGATCGTGCTAATGAATTAGAATGGAACGTACGAATGAATTAGAATGGATCGTGTGAAAGAATTAGAATGGATTGTATGAATGAATTAGAATGAATTCGTACGATCCATTCGAATTCATTCGCACGATCCATTCTAATTCATTCATACGATCCATTCTAATTCATTCGTACAAATGTATCCATTCTAATTCATTCGTACGATCCATTCTAATTCATTCGCACGATCCATTCTAATTCATTCGTACGATCCATTCTAATTCATTAGCACGATCCATGCTAATTCATTCGTTCGATCAATTCTAATTCATTAGCACGATCCATTCTAATTCATTCGTACGATCCATTCTAATTCATTCGCACGATCCATTCTAATTCATTCATAGGATCCATTCTAATTCATTCATACGATCTATTCTAATTCTTTCGCACGAATGTATCCATTCTAATTCATTCGCACGAATGTATCCATTCTAATTCATTCGTACGATCCATTCTAATTCATTCGTACGATCCATTCTAATTCATTCGTACGACCTATTCTAATTCATTCATACGATCTATTCTAATTCATTCATACAATCCATTCTAATTCTTTCACACGATCCATTCTAATTCATTCGTACGATCCATTCTAATTCATTCGCACAATCCATTCTATTTCATTCGTACGATCCATTCTTACTCATTGGTACGATCTATTCTAATTCATTCGCACGAATGTATCCATTCTAATTCATTCGTACAATCCATTCTATTTCATTCGTACGATCCATTCTTACCCATTCGTATGATCCATTCTAATTCATTCGTATGATCCATTCTAATTCATTCGTACGATCCATTCTAATTCATTCGTACGATCCATTCTAATTCATTCGCACGATCCATTCTAATTCATTCATACGATCCATTCTAATTCATTCATACGATCCATTCTAATTCATTCGCCCGATCTATTCTAATTCATTCATACGATCCATTCTATTCGAATGGATCATGCGATCCATTCGAATTCATTCGCATGATCCATTCTAATTCATTCATACAATCCATTCTAATTCATTCATACAATGCATTCTAATTCTTTCACACGATCCATTCTAATTCATTCGTACGATCCATTCTAATTCATTCATACAATCCATTCTATTTCATTTGTACGATCTATTCTTACTCATTCGTATGATCCATTCTAATTTATTCGTACGATCCATTCTAATTCATTTGTACGATCCATTCTAATTCATTCGTACAATCCATTCTATTTCACTCGTACGATCCATTCTTGCTCATTCGTTTGATCCATTCTAATTCATTCGCACGAATGTATCCATTCTAATTCATTCATACAATCCATTCTAATACATTCCGTACGATCCATTCTAATTCATTCGTACGATCGTACGAATGAATTAGAATGGATCGTACGAATGAATTAGAATAGATTGTGCGAATGAATTAGAATGGATCGTACGAATGAATTAGAATGGATCGTACGAATGAATTAGAATGGATCATACGAATGAGTAAGAATGGATCGTACGAATGAATTAGAATGGATCGTACGAATGAATTATAATGGATTGTACGAATAAATTAGAATGGATACATTCGTCCGAATGAATTAGAATGGATCATACGAATGAGTAAGAATGGATCGTACGAATGAAATAGAATAGATTGTACGAATGAATTAGAATGGATCCTACGAATGAATTAGAATGGATCGTGTGAAAGAATTAGAATGGATTGTATGAATGAATTAGAATGGATCGTATGAATGAATTAGAATGGATCGTGCGAATGAATTCGAATGGATCGTACGAATTCATTCTAATTCATTCATACAATCCATTCTAATTCTTTCACACGATCCATTCTAATTCATTTGTACGTTCCATTCTAATTCATTAGCACGATCCATGCTAATTCATTCATTCGATCAATTCTAATTCATTAGCACGATCCATTCTAATTCATTCGTACGATCCATTCTAATTCATTCGCACGATCCATTCTAATTCATTCATAGGATCCATTCTAATTCATTCATACGATCTATTTTAATTCATTCACACGAATGTATCATTTCTAATTCATTCGGACGAATGTATCCATTCTAATTCATTCGTACGATCCATTCTAATTCATTCGTACGATCCATTCGAATTCATTCGCACGATCCATTCTAATTCATTCATATGATCCATTCTAATTCATTCATACAATCCATTCTAATTCTTTTACACGATCCATTCTAATTCATTCGTACGATCCATTCTAATTCATTCATATAATCCATTCTATTTCATTCGTACAATCCATTCTTACTCATTCGTATGATCCATTCTAATTCATTCGTATCATCCATTCTAATTCATTCGTCCGATCCATTCTAATTCATTCGTACGATCCATTCTAATTCATTCGTACGATCCATTCTAATTCATTCGCACGAATGTATCCATTTTAGTTCATTCGTACGATCCATTCTAATTCATTCGTACGATCCATTCTAATTCATTCGCACGATCCATTCTAATTCATTCGTACGATCCATTCTAATTCAGTCATACGATTCATTCTAATTCATTCGTACGATCCATTCTAATTCATTCGTACAATCTACTCTAATTCATTCGTACGAATGGATACATTCGTGTGAATGAATTAGAATGGATCGTATGAATGAGTAAGAATGGATCGTACGAAAGAAATAGAATGGATTGCACGAATGAATTAGAATGGATCGTACGAATGAATTAGTATGGATCGTGTGAAAGAATTAGAATGGATTGTAAGAATGAATTAGCATGGATCGTACGAAGGAATTAGAATGGATCGTATGAATGAATTAGAATGGATCGTACGAATGAATTAGAATAGATCGTACGAATGAATTAGAATGGATCGTACGAATGAATTAGAATGGATCGTGTGAAAGAATTAGAATAGATCGTACGAATGAATTAGAATGGATCGTGCGAATGAATTAGAATGGATCGTACGAATGAATTAGAATGGATCGTGCTAATGAATTAGAATTGATCGAACGAATGAATTAGCATGGATCGTGCATTCATACGATCCATTCTAATTCATTCATACGATCTATTCTAATTCATTCATATAATCCATTCTAATTCTTTCACATGATCCATTCTAATTCATTCGTACAATCCGTTCTAATTCATTCGCACAATCCATTCTATTTCATTTGTACGATCCATTCTTACTCATTCGTATGATCCATTCTAATTCATTCGCACGAATGTATCCATAATGGATCATACGAATGAGTAAGAATGGATCGTACGAATGAAATAGAATGGATTGTGCGAATGAATTAGAATGGACCGTACGAATGAATTAGAATGGATACATTCGTGCGAATGAATTAGAATGTATCGGACGAATGAATTAGAATGGATTGTACGAATGAATTAGAATGGATCGTACGAATAAATTATAATGGATACATTCGTCCAAATGAATTAGAATGGATCATACGAATGAGTAAGAATGGATCGTACGAATGAAATAGAATAGATTGTACGAATGAATTAGAATGGATCGTGCGAATGAATTAGAATGAATCGTACGAATGAATTAGAATGGATCGTACGAATGAATTAGAATGGATCGTGCGAATGAATTCGAATGGCTCGTACGAATGAATTAGAATGGATCGTGCGAATGAATTAGAATGGATCGTACGAATGAATTAGAATGGATACATTTGTGCGAATGAATTATAATGGATCATACGAATGGATTAGAATGGATCGTACGAATGGATTAGAATGGATACATTCGAGCGAATGAATTAGAATGGATCGTACGAATGAATTAGAATGGATCGTACGAATGGATTAGAATGGATCCTACGAATGGATTAGAATGGATATCTTTGTGCATATGAAGTAGAATGGATCGTAAGAATGAATTAGAATGGATCATATTAATGAATTAGAATGGATAGTACGAATGAATTAGAATGGATACATTCGTGCGAATGAATTAGAATGGATCGTACGAATGAATTAGAATGGATACATTCGTGCGAATGAATTAGAATGGATCGTGCGAATCCATTAGACTGGATCGTGCGAATAAATAAGAATGAATTATACGAATAAATTAGAATGGATCGTACGAATTAATTAGAATGGATACATTCGTGCGAATGAATTAGAATGGATTGTATAAATGAATTAGAATGGATCGTACGAATGAATTAGAATGGATCATACGAATGAATTAGAATGGATCATACGAATGAATTAGAATGGATCGTACGAAAGAACTAGAATGGATCATACGAATGAACTAGAATGGATACATTCGTGCGAATGAATTAGAATGGATGGTACGAATGAATTAGAATGGATCGTACGAATGAATTAGAATGGATACATTCGTGCGAATGAATTAGAATGGATCGGACGAATGAATTAGAATGGGTCGTACGAATGAATTAGAATGGATCGTATGAATGAATTAGAATGGATCGTACGAATAAATTAGAATGGATATATTCGTCTGAATGAATTAGAATGGATCATACGAATGAGTAAGAATGGATAGTACGAATGAAATAGAATAGATTGTACGAATGAATTAGAATGGATTCGTACGAATGAATTAGAATGGATACATTCGTGCGAATGAATTAGAATGGATCGTACCAATGAGTAAGAATGGATCGTACGAATGAAATAGAATGGATTGTGCGAATGAATTAGAATGGATCATACGAATGAATTAGAATGGATCGTACGAATTAATTAGAATGGATACATTCGTGCGAATGAATTAGAATGGATTGTATGAATGAATTAGAATGGATCGTACGAATGAATTAGAATGGATCATACGAATTAATTAGAATGGATCATACGAATGAATTAGAATGGATCGTACGAATGAATTAGAATGGATCGTACGAATGAATTAGAATGGATCGTACGAAGGAATTAGAATGGATCGTACGAATGAACTAGAATGGATTAGAATGGATCGTACGAATGAATTAGAATGGATCGTACGAATGAATTAGAATGGATCGTACGAATGAATTAGAATGGATCATACGATTTAATTAGAATGGATTATACGAATGAATTAGAATGGATCGTACGAATGAATTAGAATGGATCGTATGAATGAATTAGAATGGATACATTCGTGCGAATGAATTAGAATGGATTGTGCGAATGATTAAGAACAGATCGTGCGAATGAATTAGAATGGATCGGGCGAATGAATTAGAATGGATCGTACGAATGAATTAGAATGGATCAAATGAATGAATTAGAATGGTTACATTCATGCGAATGAATTAGAATGGATCCAATCCATTCTAATTCATTCACATGATCCATTCTAATTCATTCGTAGGATCCATTCTAATTCATTCGTACAATCTATTCTATTTCATTCGTACGATCCATTCTTACTCATTCGTATGATCCATTCTAATTCATTCGGATGAATGTATCCATTCTAATTTATTCGTACGATCTATTCTAATTCATTCGTACGATCCATTCTAATTCATTCGTACGATCCATTCTAATTCATTCGTACGATCCATTCTAATTCATTCGCACGAATGTATCCATTCTAGTTCATTCGTACGATCCATTCTAATTCATTCGTACGATCCATTCTAATTCATTCGCACGATCCATTCTAATTCATTCGTACAATCCATTCTAATTCATTCATACGATCCATTCTAATTCATTCGTACGATCCATTCTAATTCATTCGCACAAATGTATACATTCTAATTCATTCGTACGATCCATTCTAATTCATTCACACGATCCATTCTAATTCATTCGTACGATCCATTCTAATTCATTCGCACGATCTGTTCTTATTCATTCGCACAATCCATTCTAATTCATTCGCACGAATGTATCCATTCTAATTCATTCGTACGATCCATTCTAATTCATTCGTACGATCCATTCTAATTCATTCGTATGATCCATTCTAATTCATTCGTATGAGTCATTCTAATTCATTCGTATGATCCATTATAATTCATTCGTACGATCCATTCTAATCCATTCTAGTTTATTCGTACGATCCATTCTAATTCCTTCGTACGATCCATTCTAATTCATTCGTACGATCCATTCTAATTCATTCGTATGATCCATTCTAATTAATTTGTATGATCCATTCCAATTCATTCGTACGAATGTATCCATTCTAGTTCATTTGTACGAATGAAATAGAATAGATTGTACGAATGAATTAGAATGGATTAGAATGAATTAGAATGGATCGTGTGAAAGAATTAGAATGGATCGTACAAATGAATTAGAATGGATTAGAATGGATCGTGCGAATGAATTAGAATGGATCGTACGAATGAATTAGAATGGATCATACGAATGAATTAGAATGGATCATATGAATGAATAAGAATGGATCGTACGAATGAATTAGAATGGATCGTGCGAATGAATTAGCATGAATCGTATGAATGTATTAGAATGGATCGTACGAATGAATTAGAATGAATCGTACGATCCATTCTAATTTATTCGTACGATCCATTCTAATTCATTCGCACGAATGTATCCATTCTAGTTCATTCGTACGATCCATTCTAGTTTATTCGTACGATCCATTCTAATTCATTCGTATGATCCATTTTAATTCATTCGTATGATCCATTCTAATTAATTCGTATGATCCATTCTAATTCATTCGTACGATCCATTCTAATTCATTCAGACAATCCATTCTAATTCATTCGCACGAGTGTATCCATTCTAATTAATTCGTACGATCCATTCTAATTCATTCGTATGATCCATTCTTATTCATTCGCACGATCCAGTCTAATGGATTCGCACGATCCATTCTAATTCATTCGCACGAATGTATCCATTCTAATTCATTCATAAGATCCATTCTAATTCATTCGTACGATCCATTCTAATTCATTCGCACAAATGTATCCATTCTAATTCATTCGTACGATCCATTCTAATTCATTCGTACGATCAGTTCTAATTCATTCATACGATCCATTCTAATTCATTCATACGATCCATTCTAATTCACTCATACGATCCATTCTAATACATTCATACGATCCATTCTAATTCATTTGCACGAATATATCTATTCTAATTCATTCGTACGATCCATTCTAATTCCTTCGTACGATCCATTCTAATTCATTCGTACGATCTATTCTAATTCATTCGTATGATCCATTCTAATTCATTCATACGATCCATTCTAATTCATTCGCACGAATGTATCCATTCTAATTCATTCGTACTATCCATTCTAATTCATTCGCACGATCCATTCTAATTCATTCGTACGATCCATTCTAATTCTTTCACACGATCCATTCTAATTCATTCTTACGATCCATTCTAATTCATTCGTATGATCCATTCTAATTCATTCGCACGATCCATTCTAATTCATTCGTACGATCCATTCTAATTTATTCGCACGAATGGATCCATTCTAATTCATTCGCACGAATGCATCCATTCTAATTCATTCGTACGATCCATTCTAATTCATTCGTATGATCCATTCTAATTAATTCGTATGATCCATTCTAATTCATACGATCCATTCTAATCATTCTAATTCATTCGTACGATCCGTTCTTATTCATTCATACGATCCATTCTAATTCATTCGCACAATCCATTCTAATTCATTCGTACAATCCATTCTAATTCATTCGTATGATCCATTCTAACTCATTCGGCGGATCCATTCTAATTCATTCGTACGATCCATTCTAATTCATTCCCACGATCCATTCTAATTTATTCGTACGATCCATTCTAATTCATTCGTACGATCTATTCTAATTCATTCGCACGAATGTAACCATTCTAATTCATTCATACGATTCATTCTAATTCATTCGTATGACCTATTCTAATTCATTCGTACGATCCATTCTAATTCATTCGTACGATCCATTGTAATTCATTCATACAATCCATTTAGATTCATTCGCACAAATGTATCCATTATAAATGATCGTATGAATGAATGGATCTTACGAATGAATTAGAATGGATCGTACGAATGAATTAGAATGGATCGTACGAATGAATTAGAATGGATACATTCGTGCGAATGAATTAGAATGGATCGGACGAATGAATTAGAATGGATCGTACGAATGAATTAGAATGGATCGTACGAATAAATTAGAATGGATACATTCGTCCGAATGAATTAGAATGGATCATACGAATGAGTAAGAATGGATCGTACGAATGAATTAGAATGGATCGTACGAATGAATTAGAATGGATACATTCGTGCGAATGAATTAGAATGGATACATTCGTGCGAAAGAATTAGAATAGATCGTATGAATGAATTAGAATGGATCCTATGAATGAATTAGAATGGATCGTGCGAATGAATTAGAATGGATCGTACGAATGAATTTGAATGGATCGTGCTAATGAATTAGAATTGATCGAACGAATGAATTAGCATGGATCGTGCTAATGAATTAGAATGGAACGTACGAATGAATTAGAATGGATCGTGTGAAAGAATTAGAATGGATTGTATGAATGAATTAGAATGAATTCGTACGATCCACTCGAATTCATTCGCACGATCCATTCTAATTCATTCATACGATCCATTCTAATTCATTCGTACAAATGTATCCATTCTAATTCATTCGTACGATCCATTCTAATTCATTCGCACGATCCATTCTAATTCATTCGTACGATCCATTCTAATTCATTAGCACGATCCATGCTAATACATTCGTTCGATCAATTCTAATTCATTAGCACGATCCATTCTAATTCATTCGTACGATCCATTCTAATTCATTCGCACGATCCATTCTAATTCATTCATAGGATCCATTCTAATTCATTCATACGATCTATTCTAATTCTTTCGCACGAATGTATCCATTCTAATTCATTCGCACGAATGTATCCATTCTAATTCATTCGTACGATCCATTCTAATTCATTCGTACGATCCATTCTAATTCATTCGTACGACCTATTCTAATTCATTCATACGATCTATTCTAATTCATTCATACAATCCATTCTAATTCTTTCACACGATCCATTCTAATTCATTCGTACGATCCATTCTAATTCATTCGCACAATCCATTCTATTTCATTCGTACGATCCATTCTTACTCATTGGTACGATCTATTCTAATTCATTCGCACGAATGTATCCATTCTAATTCATTCGTACAATCGATTCAATTTCATTCGTACGATCCATTCTTATCCATTCGTATGATCCATTCTAATTCATTCGTATGATCCATTCTAATTCATTCGTACGATCCATTCTAATTCATTCGTACGATCCATTCTAATTCATTTGCACGATCCATTCTAATTCATTCATACGATCCATTCTAATTCATTCATACGATCCATTCTAATTCATTCGCCCGATCTATTCTAATTCATTCATATGATCCATTCTATTCGAATGGATCATGCGATCCATTCGAATTCATTCGCATGATCCATTCTAATTCATTCATACGATCCATTCTAATTCATTCATACAATGCATTCTAATTCTTTCACACGATCCATTCTAATTCATTCGTACGATCCATTCTAATTCATTCATACAATCCATTCTATTTCATTTGTACGATCAATTCTTACTCATTCGTATGATCCATTCTAATTCATTCGTACGATCCATTCTAATTCATTTGTACGATCCATTCTAATTCATTCGTACAATCCATTCTATTTCACTCGTACGATCCATTCTTGCTCATTCGTTTGATCCATTCTAATTCATTCGCACGAATGTATCCATTCTAATTCATTCATACAATCCATTCTAATACATTCCGTACGATCCATTCTAATTCATTCGTACGATCGTACGAATGAATTAGAATGGATCGTACGAATGAATTAGAATAGATTGTGCGAATGAATTAGAATGGATCGTACGAATGAATTAGAATGGATCGTACGAATGAATTAGAATGGATCATACGAATGAGTAAGAATGGATCGTACGAATGAATTAGAATGGATCGTACGAATGAATTATAATGGATTGTACGAATAAATTAGAATGGATACATTCGTCCGAATGAATTAGAATGGATCATACGAATGAGTAAGAATGGATCGTACGAATGAAATAGAATAGATTGTACGAATGAATTAGAATGGATCCTACGAATGAATTAGAATGGATCGTGTGAAAGAATTAGAATGGATTGTATGAATGAATTAGAATGGATCGTATGAATGAATTAGAATGGATCGTGTGAATGAATTCGAATGGATCGTACGAATTCATTCTAATTCATTCATACAATCCATTCTAATTCTTTCACACGATCCATTCTAATTCATTTGTACGTTCCATTCTAATTCATTAGCACGATCCATGCTAATTCATTTATTCGATCAATTCTAATTCATTAGCACGATCCATTCTAATTCATTCGTACGATCCATTCTAATTCATTCGCACGATCCATTCTAATTCATTCATAGAATCCATTCTAATTCATTCATACGATCTATTTTAATTCATTCACACGAATGTATCATTTCTAATTCATTCGGACGAATGTATCCATTCTAATTCATTCGTACGATCCATTCTAATTCATTCGTACGATCCATTCGAATTCATTCGCACGATCCATTCTAATTCATTCATATGATCCATTCTAATTCATTCATACAATCCATTCTAATTCTTTTACACGATCCATTCTAATTCATTCGTACAATCCATTCTAATTCATTCGTATAATCCATTCTATTTCATTCGTACGATCCATTCTTACTCATTCGTATGATCCATTCTAATTCATTCGTATCATCCATTCTAATTCATTCGTCCGATCCATTCTAATTCATTCGTACGATCCATTCTAATTCATTCGTACGATCCATTCTAATTCATTCGCACGAATGTATCCATTTTAGTTCATTCGTACGATCCATTCTAATTCATTCGAACGATCCATTCTAATTCATTCGCACGATCCATTCTAATTCATTCGTACGATCCATTCTAATTCAGTCATACGATCCATTCTAATTCATTCGTACGATCCATTCTAATTCATTCGTACAATCTATTCTAATTCATTCGTACGAATGGATACATTCGTGTGAATGAATTAGAATGGATCGTATGAATGAGTAAGAATGGATCGTACGAAAGAAATAGAATGGATTGCACGAATGAATTAGAATGGATCGTACGAATAAATTAGTATGGATCGTGTGAAAGAATTAGAATGGATTGTAAGAATGAATTAGAATGGATCGTACGAAGGAATTAGAATGGATCGTACGAATGAATTAGAATGGATCGTACGAATGAATTAGAATAGATCGTACGAATGAATTAGAATGGATCGTACGAATGAATTAGAATGGATCGTGTGAAAGAATTAGAATGGATCGTACGAATGAATTAGAATGGATCGTGCGAATGAATTAGAATGGATCGTACGAATGAATTAGAATGGATCGTGCTAATGAATTAGAATTGATCGAACGAATGAATTAGCATGGATCGTGCATTCATACGATCCATTCTAATTCATTCATACGATCTATTCTAATTCATTCATATAATCCATTCTAATTCTTTCACACGATCCATTCTAATTCATTCGTACGATCCATTCTAATTCATTCGCACAATCCATTCTATTTCATTTGTACGATCCATTCTTACTCATTCGTATGATCCATTCTAATTCATTCGCACGAATGTATCCATAATGGATCATACGAATGAGTAAGAATGGATCGTACGAATGAAATAGAATGGATTGTGCGAATGAATTAGAATGGACCGTACGAATGAATTAGAATGGATACATTCGTGCGAATGAATTAGAATGTATCGGACGAATGAATTAGAATGGATTGTACGAATGAATTAGAATGGATCGTACGAATAAATTATAATGGATACATTCGTCCAAATGAATTAGAATGGATCATACGAATGAGTAAGAATGGATCGTACGAATGAAATAGAATAGATTGTACGAATGAATTAGAATGGATCGTGCGAATGAATTAGAATGAATCGTACGAATGAATTAGAATGGATCGTACGAATGAATTAGAATGGATCGTGCGAATGAATTCGAATGGATCGTACGAATGAATTAGAATGGATCGTGCGAATGAATTAGAATGGATCGTACGAATGAATTAGAATGGATACATTTGTGCGAATGAATTACAATGGATCATACGAATGGATTAGAATGGATCGTACGAATGGATTAGAATGGATACATTCGAGCGAATGAATTAGAATGGATCGTACGAATGAATTAGAATGGATCGTACGAATGGATTAGAATGGATCCTACGAATGGATTAGAATGGATACCTTTGTGCATATGAAGTAGAATGGATCGTAAGAATGAATTAGAATGGATCATATTAATGAATTAGAATGGATCGTACGAATGAATTAGAATGGATACATTCGTGCGAATGAATTAGAATGGATCGTACGAATGAATTAGAATGGATACATTCGTGCGAATGAATTAGAATGGATCGTGCGAATCCATTAGACTGGATCGTGCGAATGAATAAGAATGAATCATACGAATAAATTAGAATGGATCGTACGAATTAATTAGAATGGATACATTCGTGCGAATGAATTAGAATGGATTGTATAAATGAATTAGAATGGATCGTACGAATGAATTAGAATGGATCATACGAATGAATTAGAATGGATCATACGAATGAATTAGAATGGATCGTACGAAAGAACTAGAATGGATCATACGAATGAACTAGAATGGATACATTCGTGCGAATGAATTAGAATGGATCGTACGAATGAATTAGAATGGATCGTATGAATGAATTAGAATGGATACATTCGTGCGAATGAATTAGAATGGATCGGACGAATGAATTAGAATGGGTCGTACGAATGAATTAGAATGGATCGTATGAATGAATTAGAATGGATCGTACAAATAAATTAGAATGGATATATTCGTCTGAATGAATTAGAATGGATCATACGAATGAGTAAGAATGGATAGTACGAATGAAATAGAATAGATTGTACGAATGAATTAGAATGGATTCGTACGAATGAATTAGAATGGATACATTCGTGCGAATGAATTAGAATGGATCGTACCAATGAGTAAGAATGGATCGTACGAATGAAATAGAATGGATTGTGCGAATGAATTAGAATGGATCATACGAATGAATTAGAATGGATCGTACGAATTAATTAGAATGGATGCATTCGTGCGAATGAATTAGAATGGATTGTATGAATGAGTTAGAATGGATCGTACGAATGAATTAGAATGGATCATATGAATTAATTAGAATGGATCATACGAATGAATTAGAATGGATCGTACGAATGAATTAGAATGGATCGTACGAATGAATTAGAATGGATCGTACGAAGGAATTAGAATGGATCGTACGAATGAACTAGAATGGATTAGAATGGATCATACGAATGAATTAGAATGGATCGTACGAATGAATTAGAATGGATCGTACGAATGAATTAGAATGGATCATACGATTTAATTAGAATGGATTATACGAATGAATTAGAATGGATCGTACGAATGAATTAGAATGGATCGTATGAATGAATTAGAATGGATACATTCGTGCGAATGAATTAGAATGGATTGTGCGAATGAATAAGAACAGATCGTGCGAATGAATTAGAATGGATCGGGCGAATGAATTAGAATGGATCGTACGAATGAATTAGAATGGATCAAATGAATGAATTAGAATGGTTACATTCATGCGAATGAATTAGAATGGATCCAATCCATTCTAATTCATTCACATGATCCATTCTAATTCATTCGTAGGATCCATTCTAATTCATTCGTACAATCTATTCTATTTCATTCGTACGATCCATTCTTACTCATTCGTATGATCCATTCTAATTCATTCGGATGAATGTATCCATTCTAATTTATTCGTACGATCTATTCTAATTCATTCGTACGATCCATTCTAATTCATTCGTACGATCCATTCTAATTCATTCGTACGATCCATTCTAATTCATTCGCACGAATGTATCCATTCTAGTTCATTCGTACGATCCATTCTAATTCATTCGTACGATCCATTCTAATTCATTCGCACGATCCATTCTAATTCATTCGTACAATCCATTCTAATTCATTCATACGATCCATTCTAATTCATTCGTACGATCCATTCTAATTCATTCGCACAAATGTATACATTCTAATTCATTCGTACGATCCATTCTAATTCATTCACACGATCCATTCTAATTCATTCGTACGATCCATTCTAATTCATTCGCACGATCTGTTCTTATTCATTCGCACAATCCATTCTAATTCATTCGCACGAATGTATCCATTCTAATTCATTCGTACGATCCATTCTAATTCATTCGTACGATCCATTCTAATTCATTCGTATGATCCATTCTAATTCATTCGTATGAGCCATTCTAATTCATTCGTACGATCCATTATAATTCATTCGTACGATCCATTCTAATCCATTCTAGTTTATTCGTACGATCCATTCTAATTCCTTCGTACGATCCATTCTAATTCATTCGTACGATCCATTCTAATTCATTCGTATGATCCATTCTAATTAATTTGTATGATCCATTCCAATTCATTCGTACGAATGTATCCATTCTAGTTCATTTGTACGAATGAAATAGAATAGATTGTACGAATGAATTAGAATGGATTAGAATGAATTAGAATGGATCGTGTGAAAGAATTAGAATGGATCGTACAAATGAATTAGAATGGATTAGAATGGATCGTGCGAATGAATTAGAATGGATCGTACGAATGAATTAGAATGGATCGTACGAATGAATTAGAGTGGATCATATGAATGAATAAGAATGGATCGTACGAATGAATTAGAATGGATCGTGCGAATGAATTAGCATGAATCGTACGAATGTATTAGAATGGATCGTACGAATGAATTAGAATGAATCGTATGATCCATTATAATTTATTCGTACGATCCATTCTAATTCATTCGCACGAATGTATCCATTCTAGTTCATTCGTACGATCCATTCTAGTTCATTCGTACGATCCATTCTAATTCATTCGTATGATCCATTCTAATTCATTCGTATGATCCATTCTAATTAATTCGTACGATCCATTCTAATTCATTCGTACGATCCATTCTAATTCATTCATACAATCCATTCTAATTCATTCGCACGAGTGTATCCATTCTAATTAATTCGTACGATCCATTCTAATTCATTCGTATGATCTATTCTTATTCATTTGCACGATCCAGTCTAATGGATTCGCACGATCCATTCTAATTCATTCGCACGAATGTATCCATTCTAATTCATTCATACGATCCATTCTAATTCATTCGTACGATCCATTCTAATTCATTCGCACAAATGTATCCATTCTAATTTATTCGTACGATCCATTCTAATTCATTCGTACGATCAGTTCTAATTCATTCATACGATCCATTCTAATTCATTCATACGATCCATTCTAATTCACTCATACGATCCATTCTAATACATTCATACGATCCATTCTAATTCATTTGCACGAATATATCCATTCTAATTCATTCGTACGATCCATTCTAATTCCTTCGTACGATCCATTCTAATTCATTCGTACGATCTATTCTAATTCATTCGTATGATCCATTCTAATTCATTCATACGATCCATTCTAATTCATTCGCACGAATGTATCCATTCTAATTCATTCGTACGATCCATTCTAATTCATTCGCACGATCCATTCTAATTCATTCGTACGATCCATTCTAATTCTTTCACACGATCCATTCTAATTCATTCGTACGATCCATTCTAATTCATTCGCATGATCCATTCTAATTCATTCGCACGATCCATTCTAATTCATTCGTACGATCCATTCTAATTCATTCGTATGATCCATTCTAATTAATTCGTATGATCCATTCTAATTCATACGATCCATTCTAATCATTCTAATTCATTCGTACGATCCATTCTTATTCATTCATACGATCCATTCTAATTCATTCGCACAATCCATTCTAATTCATTCGTACAATCTATTCTAATTCATTCGTATGATCCATTCTAACTCATTCGGCGGATCCATTCTAATTCATTCGTACGATCCATTCTAATTTATTCGTACGATCCATTCTAATTCATTCGTACGATCTATTCTAATTCATTCGCACGAATGTAACCATTCTAATTCATTCATACGATTCATTCTAATTCATTCGTATGACCTATTCTAATTCATTCGTACGATCCATTCTAATTCATTCGTACGATCCATTGTAATTCATTCATACAATCCATTTAGATTCATTCGCACAAATGTATCCATTATAAAGGATCGTACGAATGAATGGATCTTACGAATGAATTAGAATGGATCGTACGAATGAATTAGAATGGATCGTACGAATGAATTAGAATGGATACATTCGTGCGAATGAATTAGAATGGATCGTACGAATGAATTAGAATGGATCGTACGAATGAATTAGAATGGATCGTACGAATAAATTAGAATGGATACATTCGTCTGAATGAATTAGGATGGATCATACGAATGAGTAAGAATGGATCGTACGAATGAAATAGAATAGATTGTACGAATGAATTAGAATGGATCCTACGAATGAATTAGAATGGATCGTGTGAAAGAATTAGAATGGATTGTATGAATGAATTAGAATGGATCGTATGAATGAATTAGAATGGATCGTGCGAATGAATTCGAATGGATCGTACGAATTCATTCTAATTCATTCATACAATCCATTCTAATTCTTTCACACGATCTATTCTAATTCATTCGTAGGATCCATTGTAATTCATTCGTACAATCTATTCTATTTCATTCGTACGATCCATTCTTACTCATTCGTATGATCCATTCTAATTCATTCGGACGAATGTATCCATTCTAATTTATTTGTACGATCCATTCTAATTCATTCGTACGATCCATTCTAATTCATTCGTACGATCCATTCTAATTCATTCGTCCGATCAATTCTAATTCATTCGCACGAATGTATCCATTCTAATTCATTCGTACGGTCCATTCTAATTCATTCGCACAATCCATTCTATTTCATTTGTACGATCCATTCTTACTCATTCGTATGATCCATTATGGATACATTCGTGCGAATGAATTAGAATGGATCATACGAATGAGTAAGAATGGATCGTACGAATGAAATAGAATGGATTGTGCGAATGAATTAGAATGGATCGTACGAATGAATTAGAATGGATCGTGTGAAAGAATTAGAATGGATTGTATGAATGAATTAGAATAGATCGTATGAATGAATTAGAATGGATTGTACGAATGAACTAGAATGGATACATTCGTGCGAATGAATTAGAATGGATCGTACGAATGAATTAGAATGGATCGTACGAATGAATTAGAATGGATCTTACGAATGAATTAGAATGGATCGTACGAATGCACGATCCATGCGAATGAATTAAAATAGATCGTACGAATGAACTAGAATGGATAAATTCGTGCGAATGAATTAGAATGGATCGTACGAATGAATTAGAATGGATCGTACGAATGAATTAGAATGGATCTTATGAATGAATTAGAATGGATCGTACGAATGAATTAGAATGGATCGTACGAATGAATTAGAATGGATACATTCGTGCGAATGAATTAGAATGGATCGGACGAATGAATTAGAATGGATCGTACGAATGAATTAGAATGGATCGTACGAATGAATTTGAATGGATCGTACGAATAAATTAGAATGGATACATTTGTCCGAATGAATTAGAATGGATCGTACGAATGAATTAGAATGGATCGTATGAATGAATTAGAATGGATCGTATTAATGAATTAGAATGGATCGTGCGAATGAATTAGAATGGATCGTACGAATGAATTAGAATGGATCGTGCTAATGAATTAGAATTGATCGAACGAATGAATTAGCATGGATCGTGCTAATGAATTAGAATGGATCGTACGAATGAATTAGAATGGATCGTGCGAATGAATTAGAATGGATCTTACGAATGAATTAGAATGGATCGTGCGAATGAATTAGAATGGATCTTACGAATGAATTAGAATGGATCGTACGAATGAATTAGAATGGATCGTATGAATGAATTAGAATGGATACATTCGTGCGAATGAATTAGAATGGATCGGACGAATGAATTAGAATGGATCGTACGAATGAATTAGAATGGATCTTACGAATGAATTAGAATGGATCGTACGAATAAATTAGAATGGATACATTTGTCCGAATGAATTAGAATGGATCATACGAATGAGTAAGAATGGATCGTACGAATGAAATAGAATAGATTGTACGAATGAATTAGAATGGATCCTACGAATGAATTAGAATGGATCGTGTGAAAGAATTAGAATGGATTGTATGAATGAATTAGAATGGATCGTATGAATGAATTAGAATGGAGCGTGCGAATGAATTCGAATGGATCGTACAAATTCATTCTAATTCATTCATACAATCCATTCTAATTATTTCACACGATCTATTCTAATTCATTCGTAGGATCCATTCTAATTCATTCGTACGATCCATTCTAATTCATTCGTACGATCCATTCTAATTCATTCGTACGATCCATTCTAATTCATTCGTCCGATCCATTCTAATTCATTCGCACGAATGTATCCATTCTAATTCATTCGTACGGTCCATTCTAATTCATTCGCACAATCCATTCTATTTCATTCGTACGATCCATTCTTACTCATTCGTATGATCCATTATGGATACATTCGTGCGAATGAATTAGAATGGATCCTACGAATGAGTAAGAATGGATCGTACGAATGAAATAGAATGGATTGTGCGAATGAATTAGAATGGATCGTACGAATGAATTAGAATGGATCGTGTGAAAGAATTAGAATGAATTGTATGAATGAATTAGAATAGATCGTATGAATGAATTAGAATGGATCGTACGAATGAATTAGAATGGATCGTACGAATGAACTAGAATGGATACATTCGTGCGATCCATTTTAATTCATTCGCACGATCCATTCTAATTCATTCGTACGATCCATTTTAATTCATTCGCACGATCTGTTCTTATTCATTCGCACAATCCATTCTAATTCATTCGCACGATCCATTTTAATTCATTCGTATGATCCATTCTAATTAATTCGTATGATCCATTCTAATTCATTCGTACGATCCATTCTAATTCATTCATACAATCCATTCTAATTCATTCGTACGATCCATTCTAATTCACTCATACGATCCATTCTAATACATTCATACGATCCATTCTAATTCATTTGCACGAATATATCCATTCTAATTCATTCGTACGATCCATTCTAATTCCTTCGTACGATCCATTCTAATTCATTCGAATGATCTATTCTAATTCATTCGTACGATCCATTCTAATTCATTTGTACGATCCATTCTAATTCCTTCATACGATCTGTAACATCCGCCCCAAACACACAAGATTTTGTCCGCTCTGCCCGTGCCCGCACGAGAACTTCCCAGGGTGGTCACCCATCCTGGTACTACTCTCGCCCGAGCACGCTTAACTACGGAGTTCTTACGAATTCCGTAGCGGCGCACGGTTTTAAAACGCGTCTTCTATGTTTGGGAGGGGAAATTATATAAGTAGCTCAGGATCTCCTTCTCTCCAGGCGATGTGGGGCTAACTCATGGCCTTGTACACCTCACCTCACCTCACCTCACCTCATCCATCTTGGCATTCCCGCCTCAGGAGTCTTGGCTCTTGGCTATTGGCCTATTGGATCTTGGTCGTCACAATCCACCCCCCTTAGGGCTACACGTCCTCGTGTAGGGTTAGACCCCCCCATCTCGAGGAGAACCAGCTCTGATACCATTTTGTAACATCCGCCCCAAACACACAAGATTTTGTCCGCTCTGCCCGTGCCCGCACGAGAAATTCCCAGGGTGGTCACCCATCCTAGTACTACTCTCGCCCGAGCACGCTTAACTACGGAGTTCTTACGAAATCCGTAGCGGCGCACGGTTTTAAAACGCGTCTTCTATGTTTGGGAGGGGAAATTATATAAGTAGCTCAGGATCTCCTTCTCTCCTGGCGATGTGGGGCTAACTCATGGCCTTGTATACCTCACCTCACCTCACCTCACCTCATCCATCTTGGCATTCCCGCCTCAGGAGTCTTGGCTCTTGGCTATTGGCCTATTAGATCTTGGTCGTCACAATCCACCCCGAGGAGAACCGGCTCTGATACCATTTTGTAACATCCGCCCCAAACACACAAGATTTTGTCCGCTTTGCCCGTGCCCGCACGAGAACTTCCCAGGGTGGTCACCCATCCTGGTACTACTCTCGCCCGAGCACGCTTAACTACGGAGTTCTTACGAAATCCGTAGCGGCGCACGGTTTTAAAACGCGTCTTCTATGTTTGGGAGGGGAAATTATATAAGTAGCTCAGGATATCCTTCTCTCCAGGCGATGTGGGGCTAACTCATGGCCTTGTACACCTCACCGCACCTCACCTCACCTCATCCATCTTGGCATTCCCGCCTTAGGAGTCTTGGCTCTTGGCTATTGGCCTATTGGATCTTGGTCGTCACACGATCCATTCTAATTCATTCGTACGATCCATTCTAATTCATTCGTACAATCTATTCTAATTCATTCGTACGAATGGATACATGCGTGTGAATGAATTAAAATGGATCGTACGAATGAGTAAGAATGGATCGTACGAATCCATTCTAATTCATTCGCACAATCCATTCTACTTCATTCGTACGATCCATTCTTACTCATTGGTACGATCCATTCTAATTCATTCGCACGAATGTATCCATTCTAATTCATTCGTACGAATCCATTCTAATTCATTCGTACAATCTATTCTATTTCTCTCGTACGATCCATTCTTACTCATTCGTATGATCCATTCTAATTCATTCAGACGAATGTATCCATTCTAATTTATTCGTATGATCCATTCTAATTCATTCGTACGATCCATTCTAATTCATTCGTACGATCCATTCTAATTCATTTGTCCGATCCATTCTAATTCATTCGCACGAATGTATCCATTCTAATTCATTCGTACGATCCATTCTAATTCATTCGTATGATCCATTCTAATTAATTCGTATGATCCATTCTAATTCATTCGTACGATCCATTCTAATTCATTCATACAATCCATTCTAATTCATTCGCACGAATGTATCCATTCTATTTAATTCATACAATCCATTCTAATTCATTCGTATGATCCATTCTAATTCATTCGCACAATCCATTCTATTTCATTCGTACGATCCATTCTTACTCATTGGTACGATCCATTCTAATTCATTCGCACGAATGTATCCATTCTAATTCATTCGTACGAATCCATTCTAATTCATTCGTACAATCTATTCTATTTCATTCGTACGATCCATTCTTACTGATTCGTATGATCCATTCTAATTCATTCGGACGAATGTATCCATTCTAATTTATTCGTACGATCCATTCTAATTCATTCGTACGATCCATTCTAATGCATTCGTCCGATCCATTCTAATTCATTCGCACGAATGTATCCATTCTAATTCATTCGTACGATCCATTCTAATTCATTCGTACAATTGAATTAGAATGGATCATACGAATGAGTAAGAATGGATCGTATGAATGAATTAGATTGGATCGTACGATCCATTCTAAATCATTAGCATGGATCGTGCTAATGAATTAGAATGGAATATACGAATGAATTAGAATGGATCATAGAATGGATCGTACGAATGAATTAGAATGAATTAGAATGGATCGTACGAATGAATTAGAATAGATCAAAGGAATGAATTAGAATGGATCGTGCAAATGATATAGAATGGATACATTCGTACGAATGAATTAGAATGGATCGTATGAATTAATTAGAATGGATCGTACGAATGAATTCGAATGAATCGTACGATCCATTCTAATTCATTCATACAATCCATTCTAATTCATTCGCACGAATGTATCCATTCTAATCCATTCGTATGATCCATTCTAATCCATTCGTACGATCCATTCTAATTCATTCGCATGAATGTAACCATTCTAATTCATTCACACGATCGTATGAATTAGAATGGATACATTCGTGCGAATGAATTAGAATGGATCGTGCGAATCCATTAGATTGGATCGTGCGAATGAATAAGAATGGATAATACGAATGAATTAGAATGGATCGTACGAATTAATTAGAATGGATACATTCGTGCGAATGAATTTGAATGGATTGTATGAATGAATTAGAATGGATCGTACGAATGAATTAGAATGGATCATACGAATTAATTAGAATGAATAGATCGTACGAATGAATTATAATGGATCGTACGAATGAACTAGAATGGATCGTACGAATGAACTAGAATGGATACGTTCGTGCGAATAAATTAGAATGGATCATACGAATGAATTAGAATGGATCGTACGATTCATTCTAATTCATTTGTACGATCCATTCTAATACATTCGTACGATTCATCCTAATTCATTCGCACGATCCATTCTAATTCATTTGTACGATCCATTCTTATTCATTCATACGATCCATTCTAATTCATTCGCACAATCCATTCTAATTCATTCGTACAATCCATTCTAATTCATTCATATGATCCATTCTTACTCATTCGGTCGATCCATTCTAATTCATTCGTACGATCCATTCTAATTCATTCCCACGATCCATTCTAATTTATTCGTACGATCCATTCTAATTCATTCGTACGATCTATTCTAATTCATTCGCACGAATGTAACCATTCTAATTCATTCATACGATTCATTCTAATTCATTCGTATGAGCTATTCTAATTCATTCGTACGATCCATTCTAATTCATTCGTACGATCCATTGTAATTCATTCATATAATCCATTTAGATTCATTCGCACAAATGTATCCATTCAAATTCATTCGTACGATCCAGTCTAATTCATTCGTACGATCTATTTTAATACATTCGCACGAATATATCCATTCTAATTCTTTCGTACGATGCATTCTAATTCATTCATACGATCCATTCTAATTCATTCATTTGATCCATTCTAATTCATTCGTACGATCCATTCTAATTCATTCGTCCGATCTATTCTAATTCATTCGCACGAATGTATCCATTCTGATTCATTCGTACGATCCATTCTAATTCATTCGTACGATCCATTCTAATTCATTCGTAAGATCCATTCTAATTCATTCGTACGATCCATTCTAATTCATTCGTACGATCCATTCTAATTCATTCGCACGAATGTATCCATTCTAGTTCATTCGTACGATCCATTCTAATTCATTCGTACGATCCATTCTAATTCATTCGCACGATCCATACTAATTCATTCGTACGATCAATTCTAATTCATTCGCACGAATGTATCCATTCTAATTCATTCGTACGATCCTAAATTAGAATGGATCGTACGAATGAATGGATCGTGCTAATGAATTAGAATTGAATATAAGAATGAATTAGAATGGATCATACGAATTAATTAGAATGGATTATACGAATGAATTAGAATGGATCGTACGAATGAATTAGAATGGATCGTGCGAATGAATTAGAATGGATCGTACGAATGAATTAGAATGGATACATTTGTGCGAATGAATTAGAATGGATCGTACGAATGAATTAGAATGGATCGTACGAATGAATTAGAATGGATCGTGCGAATGAATTAGAATGGATCGTACGAATGAATTAGAATGGATCGTGTGAAAGAATTAGAATGGATCGTACGAATGAATTAGAATGGATCGTGCGAATGAATTAGAATGGATCGTACGAATGAATTAGAATGGATACATTCGTGCGAATGAATTAGAATGGATCGGACGAATGAATTAGAATGGATCGTACGAATGAGTAAGAATGGATCGTACAAATGAAATAGAATAGATCGTACGAATGAATTAGAATGGATCGTACGAAGGTATTAGAATGGATCGTACGAATGAATTAGAATGGATATATTCGTGCAAATGAATTAGAATGGATCGTATGAATGTATTAGAATGGATCGTGTGAGTGAATTAGAATGGATCGTACAAATGAATTAGAATGGATCGTATGAATGAATTAGAATGGATATATTCGTGTGAATGAATTAGAATGGATCGTATGAATGAAATAGAATAGATTTTGTGAATGAATTAGAACTGATCGTACGAATGAATTAGAATGGATACATTCGTGCGAATGAATTAGAATGGATTGTATGAATAAATTAGAATGGATCCTATGAATGAGTTAGAATGGATCGTACGAATGAATTAGAATGGATACATTCGTGCGAATGAATTAGAATTGATCGTACGAATGAATTAGAATGGATCGTGCGAATGAATTAGAATGGATCGTACGAATGAATTAGAATGGATACATTCGTGCGAATGAATTAGAATAGATACATTCGTGCGAAAGAATTAGAATAGATCGTATGAATGAATTAGAATGGATTGTATGAATGAATTAGAATGGATCGTGCGAATTAATTCGAATGGATCGTACGAATTCATTCTAATTCATTCATACAATCCATTCTAATTCTTTCACACGATCCATTCTAATTCATTCGTACGTTCCATTCTAATTCATTAGCACGATCCATGCTAATTCATTCGTTTGATCAATTCTAATTCATTAGCACGATCCATTCTAATTCATTCATACGATCCATTCTAATTCATTTGTACGATCTATTCTAATTCATATGCACAAAGGTATCCATTCTAATCCATTCGTAGAATCCATTCTAATCCATTCGTACGATCCATTCTAATTCATTCGTACGATCCATTCTAATTCATTCGCTCGAATGTATCCATTCTAATGCATTCGTACGATCCATTCAAATCCATTCGTACGATCCATTCTAATTCATTCGCATGAATGTAACCATTCTAATTCATTCATTTGATCCATTCTAATTCATTCGTACGATCCATTCTAATTCATTCGTCCGATCCATTCTAATTCATTTGCACGAATGTATCCATTCTAATTCATTCGTACGATCCATTCTAATTCATTCGTACGATCTATTCTAATTCATTCGTAAGATCCATTATAATTCATTCTTACGATCCATTCTAATTCATTCGTACGATCCATTCTAATTCATTCGCACGAATGTATCCATTCTAATTCATTCATCCGATCCATTCTACTTCATTCGTACTATCCGTTCTAATTCACTCATACGATCCATTCTAATTCATTCATAAGATCCATTCTAATTCATTTGCACGAATATATCCATTCTAATTCATTCGTACGATCCATTCTAATTCCTTCGTACGATCCATTCTAATTCCTTCGTATGATCCATTCTATTTCATTCGTATGATCCATTCTAATTCCTTCGTACGATCCATTCTAATTCCTTCGTATCCATTCTAATTCACTCATATGATCCATTCTAATTCAATCGTACGATCCATTCTAATTCATTCGTATGATCCATTCTAATTCATTCATACAATCCATTCTAATTCATTCGCACGAATGTATCCATTCTAATTCATTCATACGATCAGTTCTAATTCTTTCACAAAATCTATTCTAATTCATTCATACGATCCATTCTAATTCATTCACACAAATGTATCCATTCTAATTCATTCATACGATCCATTCTAATTCATTCGAACGATCCATTCTAATTCACTCATACGATCCATTCTAATACATTCATACGATCCATTCTAATTCATTTGCACGAATATATCCATTCTAATTCATTCGTACGATCCATTCTAATTCCTTCGTATGATCCATTCTAATTCATTCGTACGATCTATTCTAATTCATTCGTCCGATCCATTCTAATTCATTCGCACGAATGTATCCATTCTAATTCATTCATACGATCCATTCTAATTCATTCGTACGATCCATTCTAATTCATTCATTTGAACCATTCTAATTCATTCGTACGATCCATTCTAATTCATTCGTCCGATCCATTCTAATTCATTCGCACGAATGTATCCATTCTAATTCATTCTTACGATCCATTCTAATTCATTCGTACGATCCATTCTAATTCATTCGTAAGATCCATTCTAATTCATTCGTACGATCCATTCTAATTCATTCGTACGATCCATTCTAATTCATTCGCACGAATGTATCCATTCTAGTTCATTCGTACGATCCATTCTAATTCATTTGTACGATCCATTCTAATTCATTCGCACGATCCATTCTAATTCATTGATACGATCAATTCTAATTCATTCGCACGAATGTATTCATTCTAATTCATTCGTACGATCCTGAATTAGAATGGATCGTACGAATGAATTAGAATTGATACCTTTGTGCATATGAATTAGAATGGATCGTACGAATGAATTAGAATGGATCATATTAATGAATTAGAATGGATCGTACGAATGAATTAGAATGGATACATTCGTGCGAATGAATTGGAATGGATCGTGCGAATCAATTAGACTGGATCGTGCGAATGAATAAGAATAGATCATACGAATGAATTAGAATGGATCGTACGAACTAATTAGAATGGATACATTCGTGCGAATGAATTAGAATGGATTGTATGAATGAATTAGAATGGATCGTACGAATGAATTAGAATGGATCATACGAATTAATTAGAATGGATCGTACGAATGAATTAGAATGGATCGTACGAATTAATTAGAATGGATGCATTCGTGCGAATGAATTAGAATGGATCGAACGAATGAATTAGAATAGATCGTACGAATGAATTAGAATGGATCGTACGAAGGAATTAGAATGGATCGTACGAATGAATTAGAATGGATATATTCGTGCAAATGAATTAGAAAGAAATAGAATGGATCGTGCGAATGAATTAGAATGGATCGTACGAATGAATTAGAATGGATCGAACAAATGAATTAGCATGGATCGTGCTAATGAATTAGAATGGAACGTACGAATGAATTAGAATGGATCGTACGAATGAATTAGAATGGATCGTACGAATGAATTAGAATGGATCGTATGAAGGAATTTGAATGGATCGTACGAATGAACTAGAATGGATTAGAATGGATCGTATGAATGAATTAGAATGGATCGTACGAATGAATTAGAATGGATCGTACGAATGAATTAGAATGGATCATACGAATTAATTAGAATGGATCGTACGAATGAATTAGAATGGATCATACGAATGAATTGGAATGGATACATTCGTGCGAATGAATTAGAATGGATTGTGCAAATGAATAAGAACAGATCGTGCGAATGAATTAGAATGGATCGGGCGAATGAATTAGAATGGATCGTATGAATGAATTAGAATGGATCAAATGAATGAATTAGAATGGTTACATTCATGCGAATGAATTAGAATGGATCGTACCAATGAGTAAGAATGGATCGTACGAATGAATAGAATGGATCGTATGAATGAATTAGAATGGATACATTCGTGTGAATGAATTAGAATGGATCGTATGAATGAATTAGAATAGATTTTTTGAAAGAATTTGAATGGATTAGAATGGATTGTATGAATGAATTAGAATGGATACATTCGTGCGAATGAATTAGAATGGATCATACGAATGAGTAAGAATGGATCGTACGAATGAAATAGAATGGATTGTACGAATGAATTAGAATGGATCGTACAAATGAATTAGAATGGATCGTACGAAAGAATTAGAATGGATCATACGAATGAATTAGAATGGATCGTGTGAAAGAATTAGAATGGATTTTATGAATGAATTAGAATAGATCGTATGAATTAATTAGAATGGATCGTACGAATGAATTAGAATGGATCGTACGAATGAACTAGAATGGATACATTCGTGCGAATGAATTAGAATGGATCGTACGAAGGAATTAGAATGGATCGTACGAATGAATTAGAATGGATCGTACGAATGAATTAGAATAGATCGTACGAATGAATTAGAATGGATCGTACGAAGGAATTAGAATGGATCGTACGAATGAATTAGAATAGATATATTCGTGCAAATGAATTAGAATGGATCGTATGAATGAATTACAATGGATCGTACGAATGAATTAGAATGGATCGTGCGAATGAATTAGAATGGATCGTACGAATGAATTAGAATGGATCGTACGAATGAACTAGAATGGATACATTCGTGCGAATGAATTAGAATGGATCGTACGAATGAATTAGAATAGATCCTATGAATGAATCGTACGAATGAAATAGAATGGATCGTGTGAAAGAATTAGAATGGATTGTATGAATGAATTAGAATAGATCGTATGAATGAATTAGAATGGATTGTACGAATGAATTAGAATGTATCGTACGAATGAACTAGAATGGATAAATTCGTGATCGTACGAATGAATTAGAATGGATATATTCGTGCAAATGAATTAGAATGGATCGTATGAATGAATTAGAATGGATCGTATGAGTGAATTAGAACGGATAGTACGAATGAAGTAGAATGGATCGTATGAATGAATTAGAATGGATAAATTCGTGCGAATGAATTAGAATGGATCGTATGAATGACGATCCATTCTAATTCATTCGTACGATCCATTCTAATTCATTCGCACAAATGTATCCATTCTAATTCATTCGTACGATCCATTCTAATTCATTCGTACGATCCATTCTAATTCATTCGTACGATCCATTCTAATTCATTCGTATGATCCATTCTAATTCATTCGCGAATGTATTCATTCTAATTCATTCGTACGATCCATTCTAATTCATTCGTACGATCCATTCTAATTCATTCATACGATCTATTCTAATTCATTCATGCAATCCATTCTAATTCTTTCACACGATCCATTCTAATTCATTCGTACGATCCATTCTAATTCATTCGCACAATCCATTCTATTTCATTCCTACGATCCATTCTTACTCATTCGTATGATCCATTCTAATTCATTCGCACGAATGTATCCATAATGGATCATACGAATGAGTAAGAATGGACCGTACGAATGAAATAGAATGGATTGTGCGAATGAATTAGAATGGACTGTACGAATGAATTAGACGTACGAATGAATTAGAATGGATACATTCATGCGAATAAATTAGAATAGATCGTACGAATGAGTAAGAATGGATCGTCATTCTAATTCATTCGTATGATCCATTCTAATTCATTTGTATCCATTCTATTTCATTCGCACGATCCATTCTAATTCATTCGTGCAATCTATTCTAATTCATTCGTACGATCCATTCTAATTCACTTGTATGATCCATTCTAATTAGTTCATACAATCCATTCTAATTTATTCGCACGAATGTATCCATTCTAATTCATTCGTACGATCCATTCTAATTCATTCGCACAATCTATTCTAATTCATTCATACGATCCATTCTAATTCATTTGCACGAATGTATCCATTCTAATTCATTCATACGATCCACTCTACTTCATTCGTACGATCCATTCTAATTCATTCGCATGAATGTAACCATTCTAATTCATTCATTTGATCCATTCTAATTCATTCGTACGATCCATTCTAATTCATTCGTCCGATCCATTCTTACTCATTCGTATGATCAATTCTAATTCATTCGCACGAATGTATCCATTCTAATTCATTCGTACGATCCTGAATTAGAATGGATCGTACGAATGAATTAGAATAGATACCTTTGTGCATATGAATTAGAATGGATCGTACGAATGAAATAGAATGAATTCGTACGATCCATTCAAATTCATTCATACGATCCATTCTAATTCATTTATACAATCCATTCTAATTCTTTCACACGATCCATTCTAATTCATTCGTAGGATCCATTCTAATTCATTCGTACAATCTATTCTATTTCATTCGTACTATCCATTCTTACTCATTCGTATGATCCATTCTAATTCATTCGGACGAATGTATCCATTCTAATTTATTCGTACGATCCATTCTAATTCATTCGTACGATCCATTCTAATTCATTCGTCCGATCCATTCTAATTCATTCGCACGAATGTATCCATTCTAATTCATTCGTACGATCCATTCTAATTCATTCATACGATCCATTCTATTTCATTCGTAAGATCCATTCTAATTCATTCGTACGATCCATTCTAATTCATTCGTACGATCCATTCTAATTCATTCGCACGAATGTATCCATTCTAGTTCATTCGTACGATCTATTCTAATTCATTCGTACGATCCATTCTAATTCATTCGAACGATCCATCTAATTCATTCGTATGATCTATTCTAATTCATTCATACGATCCATTCTAATTCATTCGTACGATCCATTCTAATTCATTCGCACAAATGTATCCATTCTAATTCATTCGTACGATCCATTCAAATTCATTCGTACGATCCATTCTAATTCATTCGCACAAATGTATCCATTCAAATTCATTCGTACGATCCATTCTAATTAATTCGTACGATCCATTCTAATTAATTCGTACGAACCATTCTAATTCATTCGTATGATCCATTCTAATTCATTCGTACGATCCATTCTTACTCATTCGTACGATCCAATCTAATTCCTTCGTACGATCCATTCTAATTCATTCGCACGATCCATTCTAATTCTTTCATACAATCCATTCTAATTCTTTCGTGCGAATGAATTAGAATGGACACCTTTGTGCATATGAATTAGAATGGATCATACGAATGAATTAGAATCGATCATATTAATGAATTAGAATGGATCGTATGAATGAATTAGAATGGATACATTCATGCGAATGAATTAGAATGGATCGTGCGAATCAATTAGACTGGATCGTGCGAATGAATAAGAATAGATCATACGAATGAATTAGAATGGATCGTACGAATTAATTAGAATGGATACATTCATGCGAAAGAATTAGAATGGATTGTATGAATGAATTAGAATGGATCGTACGAATGAATTAGAATGGATCATACGAATGAATTAGAATGGATCATACGAATGAATTAGAATGGATCGTACGAAAGAACTAGAATGGATCATACGAATGAACTAGAATGGATACATTCGTGCGAATGAATTAGAATGGATCGTACGAATGAAATAGAATGGATACATTTGTGCGAAAGAATTAGAATGGATCGTACGAATGAATTAGAATGGATCATATGAATGAATTAGAATGGATCGTACGAATGAAATTGAATGGATCGTGCGAATGAATTAGAATAGATCGTACGAATGAATTAGAATGGATCGTGTGAAAGAATTAGAATGGATCGTACGAATGAATTAGAATGGATCGTGCGAATGAATTAGAATGGATCGTATGAATGAATTAGAATGGATATATTTGTGCGAATGAATTAGAGTGGATCGTACGAATGAATTAGAATGGATCGTATGAATAAATTAGAATGGATCGTACGAATGAATTAGAATGGATCATGCGAATGAATTAGAATGGATCGTACGAATGAATTAGAATGGATCGTACGAATGAACTAGAATGGATACATTCGTGCGAATGAATTAGAATGGATCGTACGAATGAATTAGAATGGATCATACGAATGAATTAGAATGGATCGTACGAATGAATTAGAATGGATCGTACGAATGAATTAGAATGGATACATTCGTGCGAATGAATTAGAATGGATCGGACGAATGAATTAGAATGGATCGTACAAATGAATTAGAATGGATCGTACGAATGAATTAGAATGGATCATACGAATGTGTAAGAATGGATCGTACGAATGAAATAGAATAGATTGTATGAATGAATTAGAATGGATTCGTACGAATGAATTAGAATGGATACATTCGTGCGAATGAATTAGAATGGATCATACCAATGAGTAAGAATGGATCGTACGAATGAAATAGAATGGATTGTGCGAATAAATTAGAATGGATCGGACGAATGAATTAGAATGGATCGTGTGATAGAATTAGAATGGATTGTATGAATGAATTAGAATAGATCGTATGAATGAATTAGAATGGATCGTACGAATGAATTAGAATTGATACGATCAATTCTAATTCATTCGCACGAATGTATCCATTCTAATTCATTCGTACGATCCTGAATTAGAATGGATCGTACGAATGAATTAGAATTGATACCTTTGTGCATATGAATTAGAATGGATCGTACGAATGAATTAGAATGGATCATATTAATGAATTAGAATGGATCGTACGAATGAATTAGAATGGATACATTCGTGTGAATGAATTGGAATGGATCGTGCGAATCAATTAGACTGGATCGTGCGAATGAATAAGAATAGATAACACGAATGAATTAGAATGGATCGTACGAACTAATTAGAATGGATACATTCGTGCGAATGAATTAGAATGGATTGTATGAATGAATTAGAATGGATCGTACGAATGAATTAGAATGGATCATACGAATTAATTAGAATGGATCGTACGAATGAATTAGAATGGATCGTACGAATTAATTAGAATGGATGCATTCGTGCGAATGAATTAGAATGGATCGAACGAATGAATTAGAATAGATCGTACGAATGAATTAGAATGGATCGTACGAAGGAATTAGAATGGATCGTACGAATGAATTAGAATGGATATATTCGTGCAAATGAATTAGAAAGAAATAGAATGGATCGTGCGAATGAATTAGAATGGATCGTACGAATGAATTAGAATGGATCGAACAAATGAATTAGCATGGATCGTGCTAATGAATTAGAATGGAACGTACGAATGAATTAGAATGGATCGTACGAATGAATTAGAATGGATCGTACGAATGAATTAGAATGGATCGTATGAAGGAATTTGAATGGATCGTACGAATGAACTAGAATGGATTAGAATGGATCGTACGAATGAATTAGAATGGATCGTACGAATGAATTAGAATGGATCGTACGAATGAATTAGAATGGATCATACGAATTAATTAGAATGGATCGTACGAATGAATTAGAATGGATCATACGAATGAATTGGAATGGATACATTCGTGCGAATGAATTAGAATGGATTGTGCAAATGAATAAGAACAGATCGTGCGAATGAATTAGAATGGATCGGGCGAATGAATTAGAATGGATCGTATGAATGAATTAGAATGGATCAAATGAATGAATTAGAATGGTTACATTCATGCGAATGAATTAGAATGGATCGTACCAATGAGTAAGAATGGATCGTACGAATGAATAGAATGGATCGTATGAATGAATTAGAATGGATACATTCGTGTGAATGAATTAGAATGGATCGTATGAATGAATTAGAATAGATTTTTTGAAAGAATTTGAATGGATTAGAATGGATTGTATGAATGAATTAGAATGGATACATTCGTGCGAATGAATTAGAATGGATCATACGAATGAGTAAGAATGGATCGTACGAATGAAATAGAATGGATTGTACGAATGAATTAGAATGGATCGTACAAATGAATTAGAATGGATCGTACGAAAGAATTAGAATGGATCATACGAATGAATTAGAATGGATCGTGTGAAAGAATTAGAATGGATTGTATGAATGAATTAGAATAGATCGTATGAATTAATTAGAATGGATCGTACGAATGAATTAGAATGGATCGTACGAATGAACTAGAATGGATACATTCGTGCGAATGAATTAGAATGGATCGTACGAAGGAATTAGAATGGATCGTACGAATGAATTAGAATGGATCGTACGAATGAATTAGAATAGATCGTACGAATGAATTAGAATGGATCGTACGAAGGAATTAGAATGGATCGTACGAATGAATTAGAATAGATATATTCGTGCAAATGAATTAGAATGGATCGTATGAATGAATTACAATGGATCGTACGAATGAATTAGAATGGATCGTGCGAATGAATTAGAATGGATCGTACGAATGAATTAGAATGGATCGTACGAATGAACTAGAATGGATACATTCGTGCGAATGAATTAGAATGGATCGTACGAATGAATTAGAATAGATCCTATGAATGAATCGTACGAATGAAATAGAATGGATCGTGTGAAAGAATTAGAATGGATTGTATGAATGAATTAGAATAGATCGTATGAATGAATTAGAATGGATTGTACGAATGAATTAGAATGTATCGTACGAATGAACTAGAATGGATAAATTCGTGATCGTACGAATGAATTAGAATGGATATATTCGTGCAAATGAATTAGAATGGATCGTATGAATGAATTAGAATGGATCGTATGAGTGAATTAGAACGGATAGTACGAATGAAGTAGAATGGATCGTATGAATGAATTAGAATGGATAAATTCGTGCGAATGAATTAGAATGGATCGTATGAATGACGATCCATTCTAATTCATTCGTACGATCCATTCTAATTCATTCGCACAAATGTATCCATTCTAATTCATTCGTACGATCCATTCTAATTCATTCGTACGATCCATTCTAATTCATTCGTACGATCCATTCTAATTCACTCGTACGATCCATTCTAATTCATTCGCGAATGTATTCATTCTAATTCATTCGTACGATCCATTCTAATTCATTCGTACGATCCATTCTAATTCATTCATACGATCTATTCTAATTCATTCATGCAATCCATTCTAATTCTTTCACACGATCCATTCTAATTCATTCGTACGATCCATTCTAATTCATTCGCACAATCCATTCTATTTCATTCCTACGATCCATTCTTACTCATTCGTATGATCCATTCTAATTCATTCGCACGAATGTATCCATAATGGATCATACGAATGAGTAAGAATGGACCGTACGAATGAAATAGAATGGATTGTGCGAATGAATTAGAATGGACTGTACGAATGAATTAGACGTACGAATGAATTAGAATGGAAACATTCATGCGAATAAATTAGAATAGATCGTACGAATGAGTAAGAATGGATCGTCATTCTAATTCATTCGTATGATCCATTCTAATTCATTTGTATCCATTCTATTTCATTCGCACGATCCATTCTAATTCATTCGTGCAATCTATTCTAATTCATTCGTACGATCCATTCTAATTCACTTGTATGATCCATTCTAATTAGTTCATACAATCCATTCTAATTTATTCGCACGAATGTATCCATTCTAATTCATTCGTACGATCCATTCTAATTCATTCGCACAATCTATTCTAATTCATTCATACGATCCATTCTAATTCATTTGCACGAATGTATCCATTCTAATTCATTCATACGATCCACTCTACTTCATTCGTACGATCCATTCTAATTCATTCGCATGAATGTAACCATTCTAATTCATTCATTTGATCCATTCTAATTCATTCGTACGATCCATTCTAATTCATTCGTCCGATCCATTCTTACTCATTCGTATGATCAATTCTAATTCATTCGCACGAATGTATCCATTCTAATTCATTCGTACGATCCTGAATTAGAATGGATCGTACGAATGAATTAGAATAGATACCTTTGTGCATATGAATTAGAATGGATCGTACGAATGAAATAGAATGAATTCGTACGATCCATTCAAATTCATTCATACGATCCATTCTAATTCATTTATACAATCCATTCTAATTCTTTCACACGATCTATTCTAATTCATTCGTAGGATCCATTCTAATTCATTCGTACAATCTATTCTATTTCATTCGTACTATCCATTCTTACTCATTCGTATGATCCATTCTAATTCATTCGGACGAATGTATCCATTCTAATTTATTCGTACGATCCATTCTAATTCATTCGTGCGATCCATTCTAATTCATTCGTCCGATCCATTCTAATTCATTCGCACGAATGTATCCATTCTAATTCATTCGTACGATCCATTCTAATTCATTCATACGATCCATTCTATTTCATTCGTAAGATCCATTCTAATTCATTCGTACGATCCATTCTAATTCATTCGTACGATCCATTCTAATTCATTCACACGAATGTATCCATTCTAGTTCATTCGTACGATCCATTCTAATTCATTCGTACGATCCATTCTAATTCATTCGAACGATCCATCTAATTCATTCGTATGATCCATTCTAATTCATTCATACGATCCATTCTAATTCATTCGTACGATCCATTCTAATTCATTCGCACAAATGTATCCATTCTAATTCATTCGTACGATCCATTCAAATTCATTCGTACGATCCATTCTAATTCATTCGCACAAATGTATCCATTCAAATTCATTCGTACGATCCATTCTAATTAATTCGTACGATCCATTCTAATTAATTCGTACGAACCATTCTAATTCATTCGTATGATCCATTCTAATTCATTCGTACGATCCATTCTTACTCATTCGTACGATCCAATCTAATTCCTTCGTACGATCCATTCTAATTCATTCGCACGATCCATTCTAATTCTTTCATACAATCCATTCTAATTCTTTCGTGCGAATGAATTAGAATGGACACCTTTGTGCATATGAATTAGAATGGATCATACGAATGAATTAGAATCGATCATATTAATGAATTAGAATGGATCGTATGAATGAATTAGAATGGATACATTCATGCGAATGAATTAGAATGGATCGTGCGAATCAATTAGACTGGATCGTGCGAATGAATAAGAATAGATCATACGAATGAATTAGAATGGATCGTACGAATTAATTAGAATGGATACATTCATGCGAAAGAATTAGAATGGATTGTATGAATGAATTAGAATGGATCGTACGAATGAATTAGAATGGATCATACGAATGAATTAGAATGGATCATACGAATGAATTAGAATGGATCGTACGAAAGAACTAGAATGGATCATACGAATGAACTAGAATGGATACATTCGTGCGAATGAATTAGAATGGATCGTACGAATGAAATAGAATGGATACATTTGTGCGAAAGAATTAGAATGGATCGTACGAATGAATTAGAATGGATCATATGAATGAATTAGAATGGATCGTACGAATGAAATTGAATGGATCGTGCGAATGAATTAGAATAGATCGTACGAATGAATTAGAATGGATCGTGTGAAAGAATTAGAATGGATCGTACGAATGAATTAGAATGGATCGTGCGAATGAATTAGAATGGATCGTATGAATGAATTAGAATGGATACATTTGTGCGAATGAATTAGAGCGGATCGTACGAATGAATTAGAATGGATCGTATGAATGAATTAGAATGGATCGTACGAATGAATTAGAATGGATCATGCGAATGAATTAGAATGGATCGTACGAATGAATTAGAATGGATCGTACGAATGAACTAGAATGGATACATTCGTGCGAATGAATTAGAATGGATCGTACGAATGAATTAGAATGGATCATACGAATGAATTAGAATGGATCGTACGAATGAATTAGAATGGATCGTACGAATGAATTAGAATGGATACATTCGTGCGAATGAATTAGAATGGATCGGACGAATGAATTAGAATGGATCGTACAAATGAATTAGAATGGATCGTACGAATGAATTAGAATGGATCATACGAATGTGTAAGAATGGATCGTACGAATGAAATAGAATAGATTGTATGAATGAATTAGAATGGATTCGTACGAATGAATTAGAATGGATACATTCGTGCGAATGAATTAGAATGGATCATACCAATGAGTAAGAATGGATCGTACGAATGAAATAGAATGGATTGTGCGAATGAATTAGAATGGATCGGACGAATGAATTAGAATGGATCGTGTGATAGAATTAGAATGGATTGTATGAATGAATTAGAATAGATCGTATGAATGAATTAGAATGGATCGTACGAATGAATTAGAATGGATCGTACGAATGAATTAGAATGGATCGTAAGAATGAATTAGAATAGATACATTTGTGTGAAAGAATTAGAATAGATCGTATGAATGAATTAGAATGAATCCTATGAATGAATTAGAATGGATCATGCGAATGAATTAGAATGGATCGTACGAATAAATTAGAATGGATCGTGCTAATGAATTAGAATTGATCGAACGAATGAATTAGCATGGATCGTGCTAATGAATTAGAATGGAACGTATGAATGAGTTAGAATGGATCGTGTGAAAGAATTAGAATGGATTGTATGAATGAATTAGAATGAATTCGTACAATCCATTCGAATTCATTCGCACGATCCATTCTAATTCATTCATACGATCCATTCTAATTCATTCGCACAAATGTATCCATTCTAATTCATTCGTACGATTCATTCTAATTCATTCGCACGATCCATTCTAATTCATTCGTACGATCCATTCTAATTCATTAGCACGATCCATGCTTATTCATTCGTTCGATCAATTCTAATTCATTAGCACGATCCATTCTAATTCATTCGTACGATCCATTCTAATTCATTCGCACGATCCATTCTAATTCATTCGTACGATCCATTCTAATTCTTTCGTACGATCCATTTTAATTCATTCGTACGATCCATTCTAATTCATTCGCATGATCCATTCTAATTCATTCATACGATCCATTCTAATTCATTCATACAATCCATTCTAATTCATTCGTACGATCCATTCTAATTCATTCGCACAAATGTATCCATTCTAATTCATTCGTACGATCCATTCTAATTTCAATCGCACGATCCATTCTAATTCATTCGTACGATCCATTCTAATTCATTCGCACGATCTGTTCTTATTCATTCGCACAATCCATTCTAATTCATTCGTACGAATGAATCCATTCTAATTCATTCGTACGATCCATTCTAATTCATTCGTATGATCTATTCTAATTAATTCGTATGATCCATTCTAATTCATTCGTACGATCCATTCTAATTCATTCATACAATCCAGTCTAATTCATTCGTATGATCCATTCTAATTCACTCATACGATCCATTCTAATATATTCATACGATCCATTCTAATTCATTTGCACGAATATATCCATTCTAATTCATTCATACGATCCATTCTAATTCCTTTGTACGATCCATTCTAATTCATTCGTACAATCTATTCTAATTCATTCGTACGATCCATTCTAATTTATTCGCACGATCCATTCTAATTCATTCATAGGATCCATTCTAATTCATTCATACGATCTATTCTTATTCTTCCGCACGAATGTATCCATTCTAATTCATTCACACGAATGTATCCATTCTAATTCATTCGTACGATCCATTCTTATTCATTCGTACGATCCATTCTAATTCATTCGTACGATCTATTCTAATTCATTCATACAATCCATTCTAATTCTTTCACACGATCCATTCTAATTCATTCGTACGATCCATTCTAATTCATTCGCACAATCCATTCTATTTCATTCGTACGATCCATTCTTACTCATTGGTACGATCCATTCTAATTCATTCGCACGAATGTATCCATTCTAATTCATTCGTACGAATCCATTCTAATTCATTCGTACAATCTATTTTATTTCATTCGTACGATCCATTCTTACTCATTCGTATGATCCATTCTAATTCATTCGGACGAATGTATCCATTCTAATTTATTCGTACGATCCATTCTAATTCATTCGTACGATCCATTCTAATTCATTCGTACGATCCATTCTAGTTCATTCGTCCAATCCATTCTAATTCATTCGCACGAATGTATCCATTCTAATTCATTCGTACGATCCATTCTAATTCATTCGTACGATCCATTCTAATTCATTCGTTAGATCCATTCTAATTCATTCGTACGATCCATTCTAATTCATTCGTACGATCCATTCTAATTCATTCGCACGAATGTATCCATTCTAGTTCATTCGTACGATCCATTCTAATTCATTCGTACGATCCATTCTAATTCATTCGCACGATCCATTCTAATTCATTCGTACGATCCATTCTAATTCATTCATACGATCCATTCTAATTCATTCGTACGATCCATTCTAATTCATTCATACGATCCATTCTAATTCATTCGCATAAATGTATCCATTCTAATTTATTCGTACGATCCATTCTAATTCATTCGCACGATCCATTCTAATTCATTCGTACGATCCATTCTAATTCTTTCACACGATCCATTCTAATTCATTCGTACGATCCATTCTAATTCATTCGCACGATCCATTCTAATTCATTCGCACAAATGTATCTATTCTAATTCATTCGTACGATCCATTCTAATTCATTCGCACGATCTATTCTAATTCATTCGTACGATCCATTCAAATTCATTCGTAAGATCCATTCTAATTAATTCGTATGATCCATTCTAATTCATTCGTACGATCCATTCTAATTCTTTCACACGATCCATTCTAATTCATTCGTACGATCCATTCTAATTCATTCGCACGATCTGTTCTTATTCATTCGCACAATCCATTCTAATTCATTCGCACGAATGTATCCATTCTAATTCATTCATACGATCCATTCTAATTCATTCGTACGATCCATTCTAATTCATTCGTACGATCAATTCTAATTCATTCGCAGGAATGTATCCATTCTAATTCATTCGTACGATCCATTCTAATTAGAATGGATCATACGAATTAATTAGAATGGATCGTACGAATGAATTAGAATGGATGCATTCATGCGAATGAATTAGAATGGATTGTGCGAATGAATAAGAACAGATCGTGCGAATGAATTAGAATGGATTGTACGAATGAATTAGAATGGATCGTGCGAATGAATTAGAATGGATCGTACGAATGAATTAGAATGGATACATTTGTGCGAATGAATTAGAATGGATCGTACGAATGAATTAGAATGGATCGTACGAATGAATTAGAATGGATCTTACGAATGAATTTGAATGGATCGTACGAATGAATTAGAATCGATCGTACGAATGAATTAGAATAGATCGTGCGAATGAATTAGAATGGATCGTACGAATGAATTAGAATAGATACATTTGTGCGAATGAATTAGAATGGATCGTGCGAATGAATTAGAATGGATCGTACGAATGAATTAGAATGGATCGTGTGAAAGAATTAGAATGGATCGTACGAATGAATTAGAATGGATCGTGCGAATGAATTAGAATGGATCGTACGAATAAATTAGAATGGATACATTTGTGCGAATGAATTAGAATGGATCGTACAAATGAATTAGAATGGATCGTATGAATGAATTAGAATGGATCGTACGAATGAATTAGAATGGATCGTGCGAATGAATTAGAATAGATCGTATGAATGAACTAGAATGGATACATTCGTGCGAATGAATTAGAATGGATCGTACGAATGAATTAGAATGGATCCTACGAATGAATTAGAATGGATCGTACGAATGAATTAGAATGGTTCTGACGAATGAATTAGAATGGATCGTACGAATAAATTAGAATGGATCGTACGAATGAATTAGAATGGATACATTCGTGCGAATGAATTAGAATGGATCGTACGAATGAATTAGAATGGATCGTACGAATGAATTAGAATGGTTCTTACGAATGAATTAGAATGGATCGTACGAATAAATTAGAATGGATCGTACGAATGAATTAGAATGGATACATTCGTGCGAATGAATTAGAATTGATCGTACGAATAAATTAGAATGGATCATATGAATGGTTTAGAATGGATACATTCGTGCGAATGAATTAGAATGGATCGGATGAATGAATTAGAATGGATCGTACGAATGAATTATAATGTATCAAATGAATGAATTAGAATGGTTACATTAATGCGAATGAATTAGAATGGATCGTACGAATGGATTAGAATGGATACATTCGTGCGAATGAATTAGAATGGATCGTGCGAATGAATTTGAATGGATCGTACGAATGAATTAGAATGGATCGTGCTAATGAATTTGAATTGATCGTACGAATGAAATAGAATGGATTGTACGAATGATTTAGAATGGATCGCACGAATGAATTAGAATGGATCGTACGAATGATTTAGAATGGATACATTCGTGCGAATGAATTAGAATGGATCATACGAATGAGTAAGAATGGATCGTACGAATGAAATAGAATGGGTCATATTAATGAATTAGAATGGATCGTACGAATGAATTAGAATGGATACATTCGTGCGAATGAATTAGAATGGATCGTGCACGAATGTATCCATTCTAATTCATTCGTACGATCCATTCTAATTCACTAATATGATCCATTCTAATTCATTCGTACGATCCATTCTAATTCATATGCACAAAGGTATCCATTCTAATCCATTCATAGGATCCATTCTAATCCATTCGTACGATCCATTCTAATTCATTCGTACGATCCATTCTAATTCATTCGCTCGAATGTATCCATTCTAATCCATTCGTACGATCCATTCTAATCCATTCGTACGATACATTCTAATTCATTCGCATGAATGTAACCATTCTAATTCATTCATTTGATCCATTCTAATTCATTCGTACGATCCATTCTAATTCATTCGTCCGATCCATTCTAATTCATTCGCATGAATGTATCCATTCTAATTCATTCGTACGATCCATTCTAATTCATTCGTACGATCCATTCTAATTCATTCGTAAGATCCATTCTAATTCATTCGTACGATCCATTCTAATTCATTCGTACGATCCATTCTAATTCATTCGTAAGATCCATTCTAATTCATTCGTACGATCCATTCTAATTCATTCGTACGATACGTTCTAATTCATTAGCATGGATCGTGCGAATGAATTAGAATGGATCGTACGAATGAATTAGAATGGATTTTACGAATAAATTAGAATGGATCATACAAGTGAATTAGAATGGATCGTACGAATGAATAAGAATGGATACATTCGTGCGAATGAATTAGAATGGATCGAACGAATGAATTAGAATGGATCGTACGAATGAATTAGAATGGATCGTACGAATGAATTAGAATGGATCGTACGAATAAATTAGAATGGATACATTTGTCCGAATGAATTAGAATGGATCATACGAATGAGTAAGAATGGATCGTACGAATGAAATAGAATAGATTGTACGAATGAATTAGAATGGATTCGTACGAATGAATTAGAATGGATACATTCGTGCGAATGAATTAGAATGGATCGTACCAATGAGTAAGAATGGATCGTACGAATGAAATGGAATGGATTGTGCGAATGAATTAGAATGGATCGTACGAATGAATTAGAATGGATCGTGTGAAAGAATAAGAATGGATTGTATGAATGAATTAGAATAGATCGTATAAATGAATTAGAATGGGTCGTACGAATGAATTAGAATGGATCGTACGAATGAATTAGAATGGATCGTACGAATGAATTAGAATGGATATATTCGTGCAAATGAATTAGAATGGATCATATGAATGAATTAGAATGGATCGTACGAATGAATTAGAATGGATCGTGCGAATGAATTAGAATGGATCGTACGAATGAATTAGAATGGATCGTGCGAATGAACTAGAATGGATACATTCGTGCGAATGAATTATAATGGATCGTACGAATGAATTAGAATAGATCCTATGAATGAATCGTACGAATGAATTAGAATGGATCGTGTGAAAGAATTAGAATGGATTGTATGAATGAATTAGAATAGATCGTATGAATGAATTAGAATGGATCGTACGAATGAATTAGAATGGATCGTACGAATGAACTAGAATGGATACATTCGTGATCGTACGAATGAATTAGAATGGAATATTCGTGCAAATGAATTAGAATGGATCGTATGAATGAATTAGAATGGATCGTATGAGTGAATTAGAACGGATAGTACGAATGAAGTAGAATGGATCGTATGAATGAATTAGAATGGATAAATTCGTGCGAATGAATTAGAATGGATCGTATGAATGACGATCCATTCTAATTCATTCGTACGATCCATTCTAATTCATTCGCACAAATGTATCCATTCTAATTCATTCGTAAGATCCATTCTAATTCATTCGTACGATCCATTCTAATTCATTCGTACGATCCATTCTAATTCATTCGCGAATGTATCCATTCTAATTCATTCGTACGATCCATTCTAATTCGTTCGTACGATCCATTCTAATTCATTCATACGATCTATTCTAATTCATTCATACAATCCATTCTAATTCTTTCACACGATCCATTCTAATTCATTCGTACGATCCATTCTAATTCATTCGCACAATCCATTCTATTTCATTCCTACTATCCATTCTTACTCATTCGTATGATACATTCTAATTCATTCGCACGAATGTATCCATTATGGATCATACGAATGAGTAAAAATGGACCGTACGAATGAAATAGAATGGATTGTGCGAATGAATTAGAATGGACCGTACGAATGAATTAGACGTACGAATGAATTAGAATGGATACATTCGTGCGAATAAATTAGAATAGATCATACGAATGAGTAAGAATGGATCGTCATTCTAATTCATTCGTATGATCCATTCTAATTCATTTGTATCCATTCTATTTCATTCGCACGATCCATTCTAATTCATTCGTAAGAATGGATCGTACGAATGAAATAGAATGGATTGTGCGAATGAATTAGAATGGATCGTACGAATGAATTAGAATGGATCGTGTGAAAGAATTAGAATGGATTGTATGAATGAATTAGAATAGATCGTATGAATGAATTAGAATGGGTCGTACGAATGAATTAGAATGGATCGTACGAATGAATTAGAATGGATCGTACGAATGAATTAGAATGGATACATTCGTGCGAATGAATTAGAATGGAACGTACGAATGAATTAGAATGGATCGTGCTAATGAATTAGAATGGAACGTACGAATGAATTAGAATGGATTGTGTGAAAGAATTAGAATGGATTGTATGAATGAATTAGAATGAATTCGTACGATCCATTCGAATTCATTCGCACGATCCATTCTAATTCATTCATACGATCCATTCTAATTCATTCGTACGATCCATTCTAATTCATTCGTACAAATGTATCCATTCTAATTCATTCGTACGATCCATTCTAATTCATTCGCACGATCCATTCTAATTCATTCGTACGATCCATTCTAATTCATTAGCACGATCTGTTCTAATTCATTCATTCGATCAATTCTAATTCATTTGCACGATCCATTCTAATTCATTCGTACGATCCATTCTAATTCATTCGCACAATCCATTCTAATTCATTCATACGATCCATTCTAATTCATTCATACGATCTATTCTAATTCTTTCGCACGAATGTATCCATTCTAATTCATTCGCATGAATGTATCCATTCTAATTCATTCGTACGATCCATTCTAATTCATTCGTACGACCCATTCTAATTCATTCATACGATCTATTCTAATTCATTCATACAATCCATTCTAATTCTTTCACACGATCCATTCTAATTTATTCGTACGATCTATTCTAATTCATTCGCACAATCCATTCTATTTCATTCGTACGATCCATTCTTACTCATTGGTACGATCTATTCTAATTCATTCGCACGAATGTATCCATTCTAATTCATTCGTACAATCCATTATATTTCATTCGTATGATCCATTCTTACTCATTCGTATGATCCATTCTAATTCATTCGTACAATCCATTCTAATTCATTCGTACGATCCATTCTAATTCATTCGCACGATCCATTCTAATTCATTCATACGATCCATTCTAATTCATTCATACGATCCATTCTAATTCATTCGCCCGATCCATTCTAATTCATTCATACGATCCATTCTATTCGAATGGATCATGCGATCCATTCAAATTCATTCGCACGATCCATTCTAATTCATTCATACGATCCATTCTAATTCATTCAAACAATGCATTCTAATTCTTTCACACGATCCATTCTAATTCATTCGTACGATCCATTCTAATTCATTCATACAATCCATTCTATTTCATTTGTACGATCCATTCTTACTCATTTGTATGATCCATTCTAATTCATTCGTACGATCCATTCTAATTCATTTGTACGATCCATTTTAATTCATTCGTACAATCCATTCTATTTCACTCGTACGATCCATTCTTACTCATTCGTATGATCCATTCTAATTCATTCGCACGAATGTATCCATTCTAATTCATTCATACAATCCATTCTAATACATTCCGTACGATCCATTCTAATTCATTCGTACGATCGTACGAATGAATTAGAATAGATCGTACGAATGAATTAGAATAGATTGTGCGAATGAATTAGAATGAATCGTACGAATGAATTAGAATGGATCATACGAATGAGTAAGAATGGATCGTACGAATGAATTAGAATGGATCGTACGAATGAATTAGAATGGATCGTACGAATAAATTAGAATGGATACATTCGTCCGAATGAATTAGAATGGATCATACGAATGAGTAAGAATGGATCGTACGAATGAAATAGAATAGATTGTATGAATGAATTAGAATGGATCCTACGAATGAATTAGAATGGATCGTGTGAAAGAAATAGAATGGATTGTATGAATGAATTAGAATGGATCGTATGAATGAATTAGAATGGATCGTGCGAATGAATTCGAATGGATCGTACGAATTCATTCTAATTCATTCATACAATCCATTCTAATTCTTTCACACGATCCATTCTAATTCATCTGTACGTTCCATTCTAATTCATTAGCACGATCCATGCTAATTCATTCATTCGATCAATTCTAATTCATTAGCACGATCCATTCTAATTCATTCGTACGATCCATTCTAATTCATTCATAGGATCCATTCTAATTCATTCATACGATCTATTCTAATTCATTCGCACGAATGTATCATTTCTAATTCATTCGGACGAATGTATCCATTCTAATTCATTCGTACGATCCATTCTAATTCATTCGTACGATCCATTCGAATTCATTCGCACGATCCATTCTAATTCATTCATATGATCCATTCTAATTCATTCATACAATCCATTCTAATTCTTTCACACGATCCATTCTAATTCATTCGTACGATCCATTCTAATTCATTCGTATAATCAATTCTATTTCATTCGTACGATCCATTCTTACTCATTCGTATGATCCATTCTAATTCATTCGTATCATCCATTCTAATTCATTCGTACGATCCATTCTAATTCATTCGTACGATCCATTCTAATTCATTCGTACGATCCATTCTAATTCATTCGCACGAATGTATCCATTCTAGTTCATTCGTACGATCCATTCTAATTCATTCGTACGATCCATTCTAATTCATTCGCACGATCCATTCTAATTCATTCGTACGATCCATTCTAATTCAGTCGTACGATCCATTCTAATTCATTCGTACGATCCATTCTAATTCATTCGTACAATCTATTCTAATTCATTCGTACGAATGGATACATTCGTGTGAATGAATTAGAATGGATCGTATGAATGAGTAAGAATGGATCATACGAAAGAAATAGAATGGATTGCACGAATGAATTAGAATGGATCGTACGAATGAATTAGAATGGATCGTGTGAAAGAATTAGAATGGATTGTATGAATGAATTAGAATGGATCGTACGAAGGAATTAGAATGGATCGTACGAATGAATTAGAATGGATCGTACGAATGAATTAGAATAGATCGTACGAATGAATTAGAATGGATCGTACGAATGAATTAGAATGGATCGTGTGAAAGAATTAGAATGGATCGTACGAATGAATTAGAATGGATCGTGCGAATGAATTAGAATGGATCGTACGAATGAATTAGAATGGATCGTGCTAATGAATTAGAATTGATCGAACGAATGAATTAGCTTGGATCGTGCATTCATACGATCCATTCTAATTCATTCATACGATCTATTCTAATTCATTCATATAATCCATTCTAATTCTTTCTCACGATCCATTCTAATTCATTCGTACGATCCATTCTAATTCATTCGCACAATCCATTCTATTTCATTCGTACGATCTATTCTTACTCATTCGTATGATCCATTCTAATTCATTCGCATGAATATATCCGTAATGGATCATACGAATGAGTAAGAATGAATCATACGAATGAAATAGAATGGATTGTGCGAATGAATTAGAATGGACCGTACGAATGAATTAGAATGGATACATTCGTGCGAATTAATTAGAATGGATCGGACGAATGAATTAGAATGGATCGTATGAATGAATTAGAATGGATTGTACGAATGAATTAGAATGGATCGTACGAATAAATTAGAATGGATACATTCGTCCGAATGAATTAGAATGGATCATACGAATGAGTAAGAATGGATCGTACGAATGAAATAGAATAGATTGTACGAATGAATTTGAATGGATCGTGCGAATGAATTAGAATGAATCGTACAAATGAATTAGAATGGATCGTACAAATGAATTAGAATGGATCGTGCGAATGAATTTGAATGGATCGTACGAATGAATTAGAATGGATCATGCGAATGAATTAGAATGGATCGTACGAATGAATTAGAATGGATACATTTGTGCGAATGAATTACAATGGATCATACGAATGGATTAGAATGGATCGTACGAATGGATTAGAATGGATACATTCGAGCGAATGAATTAGAATGGATCGTACGAATGAATTAGAATAGATCGTACGAATGGATTAGAATGGATCCTACGAATGGATTAGAATGGATACCTTTGTGCATATGAATTAGAATGGATCGTACGAATGAATTAGAATGGATCATATTAATGAATTAGAATGGATCGTACGAATGAATTAGAATGGATACATTCATGCGAATGAATTAGAATGGATCGTACGAATGAATTAGAATGGATACATTCGTGCGAATGAATTAGAATGGATCGTGCGAATCCATTAGACTGGATCGTGCGAATGAATAAGAATGAATCATACGAATGAATTAGAATGGATCGTACAAATTAATTAGAATGGATACATTCGTGCGAATGAATTAGAATGGATTGTATGAATGAATTAGAATGGATCGTACGAATGAATTAGAATGGATCATACGAATGAATTAGAATGGATCATACGAATGAATTAGAATGGATCGTATGAAAGAACTAGAATGGATCATACGAATGAACTAGAATGGATACATTCGTGCGAATGAATTAGAATGGATCGTACGAATGAATTAGAATGGATCGTACGAATGAATTAGAATGGATCTTACGAATGAATTAGAATGGATCATACGAATGAATTAGAATGGATCGTGCGAATGAATTAGAATGGCTCGTACGAATAAATTAGAATGGATCGTGTGAAAGAATTAGAATGGATCGTACGAATGAATTAGAATGGATCATGCGAATGAATTAGAATGGATCGTACGAAAGAATTAGAATGGATACATTTGTGCGAATGAATTAGAATGGATCGTACGAATGAATTAGAATGGATCGTATAAATGAATTAGAATGGATCGTACGAATAAATTAGAATGGATCGTGCGAATGAATTAGAATGGATCGTACGAATGAATTAGAATGGATCGTACGAATGAACTAGAATGGATACATTCGTGCCAATGAATTAGTATGGATCGTACGAATGAATTAGAATGGATCATATTAATGAATTAGAATGGATCGTACGAATGAATTAGAATGGATACATTCATGCGAATAAATTAGAATGGATCGTGCGAATCAATTAGACTGGATCGTGCGAATAAATAAGAATAGATCATACGAATGAATTAGAATGAATCGTACGAATTAATTAGAATGGATACATTCGTGCGAATGAATTAGAATGGATTGTATGAATGAATTAGAATGGATCGTACGAATGAATTCGAATGGATCATATGAATTAATTAGAATGGATCATACGAATGAATTAGAATGGATCGTACGAATAAATTAGAATGTATCGTAGGAATGAATTAGAATGGATACATTCGTGCAAATGAATTAGAATGGATTGTGCGAATGAATAAGAACAGATCGTGCGAATGAATTAGAATAGATCGTATGAATGAATTAGAATGGATCGTGCGAATGAATTAGAATGGATCGTACGAATGTATTAGAATGGATACATTTGTGCGAATGAATTAGAATGGATCGTACGAATGAATTATAATGGATCGTATGAATGAATTAGAATGGATCGTACGAATGAATTAGAATGGATCGTGCGAATGAATTAGAATGGATCGTACGTATGAATTAGAATGGATCGTACGAATGAACTAGAATGGATACATTCGTGCGAATGAATTAGAATGAATCATACGAATGAATAAGAATGGATCGTGCGAATGAATTAGAATGGATCGTACGAATGAATTAGAATGGATCGTGTGAAAGAATTAGAATGGATCGTACAAATGAATTAGAATGGATCGTGCGAATGAATTATAATGGATCGTACGAATGAATTAGAATGGATACATTTGTGCGAATGAATTAGAATGGATCGTACGAATGAATTAGAATGGATCGTATGAATGAATTAGAATGGATCGTACGAATGAATTAGAATGGATCGTGCGAATGAATTAGAATGGATCATACGAATGAATTAGAATGGATCGTGCGAATGAATTAGAATGGATCGTACGAATGAATTAGAATGGATATATTTGTGCGAATGAATTAGAATGGATCGTACGAATGAATTAGAATGGATCGTATGAATGAATTAGAATGGATCGTGCGAATGAATTCGAATGGATCGTTCGAATTCACTCTAATTCATTCATACAATCCATTCTAATTCTTTCACACGATCCATTCTAATTCATTCGTACGTTCCATTCTAATTCATTAGCATGATCCATGCTAATTCATTCGTTCGATCAATCCTAATTCTTTAGCACGATCCATTCTAATTCATTCATACGATCCATTCTAATTCATTCGCACGATCCATTCTAATTCATTCATATGATCCATTCTAATTCATTCAAACGATCTATTCTAATTCTTTCGCACGAATGTATCCATTCTAATTCATTCGCACGAATGTATCCATTCTAATTCATTCGTACGATTCATTCTAATTCAGTCGTACGATCCATTCTAATTCATTCGTACGATCCATTCTAATTCATTCATACGATCTATTCTAATTCATTCATACAATCCATTCTAATTTCACACGATCCATTCTAATTCATTCATACGATCCATTCTAATTCCTTCGTACGATCCATTCTAATTCATTCGTACGATCTATTCTAATTCATTCTTACGATCCATTCTAATTCCTTCGTACGATCCATTCTAATTCATTCGTACGATCCATTCTAATTCATTCGTACAATCTATTCTAATTCATTCGTACGAATGGATACATTCGTGTGAATGAATTAGAATGGATCGTACGAATGAGTAAGAATGGATCGTACGAATGAAATAGAATGGATTGCACGAATGAATTAGAATGGATCGTACGAATGAATTAGAATGGATCGTGTGAAAGAATTAGAATGGATTGTATGAATGAATTAGAATGGATCGTACGAATGAATTACAATGGATCGTTCTAGGATCCATTCTAATTCATTCGTACAATCTATTCTATTTCATTCGTACGATCAATTCTTACTCATTCGTATGATCCATTCTAATTCATTCGGACGAATGTATCCATTCTAATTTATTCATACGATCCATTCTAATTCATTCGTACGATCCATTCTAATTCATTCGTACGATCCATTCTTGTTCATTCGTCCAATCCATTCTAATTCATTCGCACGAATGTATCCATTCTAATTCATTCGCACGAATGTATCCATTCTAATTCATTCGTACGATCCATTCTAATTCATTCGTACGATCCATTCTAATTCATTCGTTAGATCCATTCTAATTCATTCGTATGATCCATTCTAATTCATTCGCACGAATGTATCCATTCTAGTTCATTCGTACGATCCATTCTAATTCATTCGTACGATCCATTCTAATTCATTCGCACGATCCATTCTAATTCATTCGTACGATCCATTCTAATTCATTCATACGATCCATTCTAATTCATTCGTACGATCCATTATAATTCATTCGCACAAATGTATCCATTCTAATTCATTCGTACGATCCATTCTAATTCATTCCCACGATCCATTCTAATTCATTCGTACGATTCATTCTAATTCTTTCACACGATCCATTCTAATTCATTCGTACGATCCATTCTAATTCATTCGCACGATCTATTCTTATTCATTCGCACAATCCATTCTAATTCATTCGCACGAATGTATCCATTCTAATTCATTCATACGATCCATTCTAATTCATTCGTACGATCCATTCTAATTCATTCGTACGATCAATTCTAATTCATTCGCAGGAATGTATCCATTCTAATTCATTCGTACGATCCTGAATTAGAATGGATCGTACGAATGAATTAGAATGGTTACCTTTGTTCATATGAATTAGAATGGATCATACGAATGAATTAGAATGGATCATATTAATGAATTAGAATGGATCGTACGAATGAATTAGAATGGATACATTCGTGCGAATGAATTAGAATGGATCGTGCACGAATGTATCCATTCTAATTCATTCGTACGATCCATTCTAATTCATTAATATGAACCATTCTAATTCATTCGTACGATCCATTCTAATTCATATGCACAAAGGTATCCATTCTAATCCATTCGTAGGATCCATTCTAATCCATTCGTATGATCCATTCTAATTCATTCAAACGATCCATTCTAATTCATTCACACGAATGTATCCATTCTAATTCATTAATATGATCCATTCTAATTCATTCGTACGATCCATTCTAATTCATATGCACAAAGGTATCCATTCTAATCCATTTGTAGGATCCATTCTAATCCATTCGTACGATCCATTCTAATTCATTCGTATGATCCATTCTAATTCATTCGCTCGAATGTCTCCATTCTAATCCATTCGTACGATCCATTCTAATCCATTCGTACGATCCATTCTAATTCATTCGCATGAATGTAACCATTCTAATTCGTTCATTTGATCCATTCTAATTCATTCGTATGATCCATTCTAATTCATTCGTCCGATCCATTCTAATTCATTCGCACGAATGTATCCATTCTAATTCATTCGTACGATCCATTCTAATTCATTCGTACGATCCATTCTAATTCATTCGTAAGATCCATTCTAATTCATTCGTACGATCCATTCTAATTCATTCGTACGATCCATTCTAATTAGAATGGATCATACGAATTAATTAGAATGGATCGTACGAATGAATTAGAATGGATCATATGAATGAATTAGAATGGATACATTCATGCGAATGAATTAGAATGGATTGTGCGAATGAATAAGAACAGATCGTGCGAATGAATTAGAATGGATTGTACGAATGAATTAGAATGGATCGTGCGAATGAATTAGAATGGATCGTACGAATGAATTACAATGGATACATTTGTGCGAATGAATTAGAATGGATCGTACGAATTAATTAGAATGGATCGTACGAATGAATTAGAATGGATCTTACGAATGAATTTGAATGGATCGTACGAATGAATTAGAATCGATCGTACGAATGAATTAGAATAGATCGTGCGAATGAATTAGAATGGATCGTACGAATGAATTAGAATGGATACATTTGTGTGAATGAATTAGAATGGATCGTGCGAATGAATTAGAATGGATCGTACGAATAAATTAGAATGGATCGTGTGAAAGAATTAGAATGGATCGTACGAATGAATTAGAATGGATCGTGCGAATGAATTAGAATGGATCGTACGAATAAATTAGAATGGATACATTTGTGCGAATGAATTAGAATGGATCGTACGAATGAATTAGAATGGATCGTATGAATGAATTAGAATGGATCGTACGAATGAATTAGAATGGATCGTGCGAATGAATTAGAATGGATCGTATGAATGAACTAGAATGGATACATTCGTTCGAATGAATTAGAATGGATCGTACGAATGAATTAGAATGGTTCGTACGAATGAATTAGAATGGTTCTTACGAATGAATTAGAATGGATCGTACGAATAAATTAGAATGGATCGTACGAATGAATTAGAATGGATACATTCGTGCGAATTAATTAGAATGGATCGTACGAATGAATTAGAATGGATCGTACGAATGAATTAGAATGGTTCTTACGAATAAATTAGAATGGATCGTACGAATAAATTAGAATGGATCGTACGAATGAATTCGAATGGATACATTCGTGCGAATGAATTAGAATGGATCGTACGAATAAATTAGAATGGATCATATGAATGGTTTAGAATGGATACATTCGTGCGAATGAATTAGAATGGATCGGACGAATGAATTAGAATGGATCGTACGAATGAATTATAATGGATCAAATGAATGAATTAGAATGGTTACATTAATGCGAATGAATTAGAATGGATCGTACGAATGGATTAGAATGGATTGTACGAATGGATTAGAATGGATACATTCGTGCGAATGAATTAGAATGGATCGTGCGAATGAATTTGAATGGATCGTACGAATGAATTAGAATGGATCTTGCTAATGAATTAGAATTGATCATACGAATGAAATAGAATGGATTGTACGAATGATTTAGAATGGATCGTACGAATGAATTAGAATGGATCGTACGAATGATTTAGAATGGATACATTCGTGCGAATGAATTAGAATGGATCATACGAATGAGTAAGAATGGATCGCACGAATGAAATAGAATGGGTCATATTAATGAATTAGAATGGATCGTACGAATGAATTAGAATTGATACATTCGTGCGAATGAATTAGAATGGATCGTGCACGAATGTATCCATTCTAATTCATTCGTACGATCCATTCTAATTCACTAATATGATCCATTCTAATTCATTCGTACGATCCATTCTAATTCATATGCACAAAGGTATCCATTCTAATCCATTCATAGGATCCATTCTAATCCATTCGTACGATCCATTCTAATTCATTCGTACGATCCATTCTAATTCATTCGCTCGAATGTATCCATTCTAATCCATTCGTACGATCCATTCTAATCCATTCGTACGATCCATTCTAATTCATTCGCATGAATGTAACCATTCTAATTCATTCATTTGATCCATTCTAATTCATTCGTACGATCCATTCTAATTCATTCGTCCGATCCATTCTAATTCATTCGCATGAATGTATCCATTCTAATTCATTCGTACGATCCATTCTAATTCATTTGTACGATCCATTCTAATTCATTCGTAAGATCCATTCTAATTCATTCGTACGATCCATTCTAATTCATTCGTACGATCCATTCTAATTCATTCGTAAGATCCATTCTAATTCATTCGTACGATCCATTCTAATTTATTCGTACGATACATTCTAATTCATTAGCATGGATCGTGCGAATGAATTAGAATGGATCGTACGAATGAATTAGAATGGATCGTACGAATGAATTAGAATGGATCTTACGAATAAATTAGGATGGATCGTACAAGTGAATTAGAATGGATCGTACGAATGAATTAGAATGGATACATTCGTGCGAATGAATTAGAATGGATCGGACGAATGAATTAGAATGGATCGTACGAATGAATTAGAATGGATCGTACGAATGAATTAGAATGGATCGTACGAATAAATTAGAATGGATACATTTGTCCGAATGAATTAGAATGGATCATACGAATGAGTAAGAATGGATCGTACGAATGAAATAGAATAGATTGTACGAATGAATTAGAATGGATTCGTACGAATGAATTAGAATGGATACATTCGTGCGAATGAATTAGAATGGATCGTACCAATGAGTAAGAATGGATCGTACGAATGAAATAGAATGGATTGTGCGAATGAATTAGAATGGATCGTACGAATGAATTAGAATGGATCGTGTGAAAGAATAAGAATGGATTGTATGAATGAATTAGAATAGATCGTATGAATGAATTAGAATGGATCGTACGAATGAATTAGAATGGATCGTACGAATGAACTAGAATGGATACATTCGTGATCGTACGAATGAATTAGAATGGAATATTCGTGCAAATGAATTAGAATGGATCGTATGAATGAATTAGAATGGATCGTATGAGTGAATTAGAACGGATAGTACGAATGAAGTAGAATGGATTGTATGAATGAATTAGAATGGATAAATTCGTGCGAATGAATTAGAATGGATCGTATGAATGACGATCCATTCTAATTCATTCGTACGATCCATTCTAATTCATTCGCACAAATGTATCCATTCTAATTCATTCGTAAGATCCATTCTAATTCATTCGTACGATCCATTCTAATTCATTCGTACGATCCATTCTAATTCATTCGCGAATGTATCCATTCTAATTCATTCGTACGATCCATTCTAATTCATTCGTACGATCCATTCTAATTCATTCATACGATCTATTCTAATTCATTCATACAATCCATTCTAATTCTTTCACACGATCCATTCTAATTCATTCGTACGATCCATTCTAATTCATTCGCACAATCCATTCTATTTCATTCCTACTATCCATTCTTACTCATTCGTATGATACATTCTAATTCATTCGCACGAATGTATCCATTATGGATCATACGAATGAGTAAGAATGGACCGTACGAATGAAATAGAATGGATTGTGCGAATGAATTAGAATGGACCGTACGAATGAATTAGAATGGATACATTCGTGCGAATAAATTAGAATAGATCATACGAATGAGTAAGAATGGATCGTCATTCTAATTCATTCGTATGATCCATTCTAATTCATTTGTATCCATTCTATTTCATTCGCACGATCCATTCTAATTCATTCGTAAGAATGGATCGTACGAATGAAATAGAATGGATTGTGCGAATGAATTAGAATGGATCGTACGAATGAATTAGAATGGATCGTGTGAAAGAATTAGAATGGATTGTATGAATGAATTAGAATAGATCGTATGAATGAATTAGAATGGGTCGTACGAATGAATTAGAATGGATCGTACGAATGAATTAGAATGGATCGTACGAATGAATTAGAATGGATACATTCGTGCGAATGAATTAGAATGGAACGTACGAATGAATTAGAATGGATCGTGCTAATGAATTAGAATGGAACGTACGAATGAATTAGAATGGATCGTGTGAAAGGATTAGAATGGATTGTATGAATGAATTAGAATGAATTCGTACGATCCATTCGAATTCATTCGCACGATCCATTCTAATTCATTCATACGATCCATTCTAATTCATTCGTACGATCCATTCTAATTCATTCGTACAAATGTATCCATTCTAATTCATTCGTTTGATCCATTCTAATTCATTCGCACGATCCATTCTAATTCATTCGTATGATCCATTCTAATTCATTAGCACGATCTGTTCTAATTCATTCATTCGATCAATTCTAATTCATTTGCACGATCCATTCTAATTCATTCGTACGATCCATTCTAATTCATTCGCACAATCCATTCTAATTCATTCATAGGATCCATTCTAATTCATTCATACGATCTATTCTAATTCTTTCGCACGAATGTATCCATTCTAATTCATTCGCATGAATGTATCCATTCTAATTCATTCGTACGATCCATTCTAATTCATTCGTACGACCCATTCTAATTCATTCATACGATCTATTCTAATTCATTCATACAATCCATTCTAATTCTTTCACACGATCCATTCTAATTTATTCGTACGATCTATTCTAATTCATTCGCACAATCCATTCTATTTCATTCGTACGATCCATTCTTACTCATTGGTACGATCTATTCTAATTCATTCGCACGAATGTATCCATTCTAATTCATTCGTACAATCCATTATATTTCATTCGTACGATCCATTCTTACTCATTCGTATGATCCATTCTAATTCATTCGTATGATCCATTCTAATTCATTCGTACGATCCATTCTAATTCATTCGTACGATCCATTCTAATTCATTCGCACGATCCATTCTAATTCATTCATACGATCCATTCTAATTCATTCATACGATCCATTCTAATTCATTCGCCCGATCCATTCTAATTCATTCATACGATCCATTCTATTCGAATGGATCATGCGATCCATTCAAATTCATTCGCATGATCCATTCTAATTCATTCATACGATCCATTCTAATTCATTCAAACAATGCATTCTAATTCTTTCACACGATCCATTCTAATTCATTCGTACGATCCATTCTAATTCATTCATACAATCCATTCTATTTCATTTGTACGATCCATTCTTACTCATTTGTATGATCCATTCTAATTCATTCGTACGATCCATTCTAATTCATTTGTACGATCCATTTTAATTCATTCGTACAATCCATTCTATTTCACTCGTACGATCCATTCTTACTCATTCGTATGATCCATTCTAATTCATTCGCACGAATGTATCCATTCTAATTTATTCATACAATCCATTCTAATACATTCCGTACGATCCATTCTAATTCATTCGTACGATCGTACGAATGAATTAGAATAGATCGTACGAATGAATTAGAATAGATTGTGCGAATGAATTAGAATGGATCGTACGAATGAATTAGAATGGATCGTACGAATGAATTAGAATGGATCATACGAATGAGTAAGAATGGATCGTACGAATGAATTAGAATGGATCGTACGAATGAATTAGAATGGATCGTACGAATAAATTAGAATGGATACATTCGTCCGAATGAATTAGAATGGATCATACGAATGAGTAAGAATGGATCGTACGAATGAAATAGAATAGATTGTATGAATGAATTAGAATGGATCCTACGAATGAATTAGAATGGATCGTGTGAAAGAAATAGAATGGATTGTATGAATGAATTAGAATGGATCGTATGAATGAATTAGAATGGATCGTGCGAATGAATTCGAATGGATCGTACGAATTCATTCTAATTCATTCATACAATCCATTCTAATTCTTTCACACGATCCATTCTAATTCATTTGTACGTTCCATTCTAATTCATTAGCACGATCCATGCTAATTCATTCATTCGATCAATTCTAATTCATTAGCACGATCCATTCTAATTCATTCGTACGATCCATTCTAATTCATTCGCACGATCCATTCTAATTCATTCATAGGATCCATTCTAATTCATTCATACGATCTATTCTAATTCATTCGCACGAATGTATCATTTCTAATTCATTCGGACGAATGTATCCATTCTAATTCATTCGTACGATCCATTCTAATTCATTCGTACGATCCATTCGAATTCATTCGCACGATCCATTCTAATTCATTCATATGATCCATTCTAATTCATTCATACAATCCATTCTAATTCTTTCACACGATCCATTCTAATTCATTCGTACGATCCATTCTAATTCATTCGTATAATCAATTCTATTTCATTCGTACGATCCATTCTTACTCATTCGTATGATCCATTCTAATTCATTCGTATCATCCATTCTAATTCATTCGTACGATCCATTCTAATTCATTCGTACGATCCATTATAATTCATTCGTACGATCCATTCTAATTCATTCGCACGAATGTATCCATTCTAGTTCATTCGTACGATCCATTCTAATTCATTCGTACGATCCATTCTAATTCATTCGCACGATCCATTCTAATTCATTCGTACGATCCATTCTAATTCAGTCGTACGATCCATTCTAATTCATTCGTACGATCCATTCTAATTCATTCGTACAATCTATTCTAATTCATTCGTACGAATGGATACATTCGTGTGAATGAATTAGAATGGATCGTATAAATGAGTAAGAATGGATCATACGAAAGAAATAGAATGGATTGCACGAATGAATTAGAATGGATCGTACGAATGAATTAGAATGGATCGTGTGAAAGAATTAGAATGGATTGTATGAATGAATTAGAATGGATCGTACGAAGGAATTAGAATGGATCGTACGAATGAATTAGAATGGATCGTACGAATGAATTAGAATAGATCGTACGAATGAATTAGAATGGATCGTACGAATGAATTAGAATGGATCGTGTGAAAGAATTAGAATGGATCGTACGAATGAATTAGAATGGATCGTGCGAATGAATTAGAATGGATCGTACGAATGAATTAGAATGGATCGTGCTAATGAATTAGAATTGATCGAACGAATGAATTAGCTTGGATCGTGCATTCATACGATCCATTCTAATTCATTCATACGATCTATTCTAATTCATTCATATAATCCATTCTAATTCTTTCACACGATCCATTCTAATTCATTCGTACGATCCATTCTAATTCATTCGCACAATCCATTCTATTTCATTCGTACGATCTATTCTTACTCATTCGTATGATCCATTCTAATTCATTCGCATGAATGTATCCGTAATGGATCATACGAATGAGTAAGAATGAATCATACGAATGAAATAGAATGGATTGTGCGAATGAATTAGAATGGACCGTACGAATGAATTAGAATGGATACATTCGTGCGAATTAATTAGAATGGATCGGACGAATGAATTAGAATGGATCGTATGAATGAATTAGAATGGATTGTACGAATGAATTAGAATGGATCGTACGAATAAATTAGAATGGATACATTCGTCCGAATGAATTAGAATGGATCATATGAATGAGTAAGAATGGATCGTACGAATGAAATAGAATAGATTGTATGAATGAATTTGAATGGATCGTGCGAATGAATTAGAATGAATCGTACAAATGAATTAGAATGGATCGTACGAATGAATTAGAATGGATCGTGCGAATGAATTTGAATGGATCGTACGAATGAATTAGAATGGATCATGCGAATGAATTAGAATGGATCGTACGAATGAATTAGAATGGATACATTTGTGCGAATGAATTACAATGGATCATACGAATGGATTAGAATGGATCGTACGAATGGATTAGAATGGATACATTCGAGCGAATGAATTAGAATGGATCGTACGAATGAATTAGAATAGATCGTACGAATGGATTAGAATGGATCCTACGAATGGATTAGAATGGATACCTTTGTGCATATGAATTAGAATGGATCGTACGAATGAATTAGAATGGATCATATTAATGAATTAGAATGGATCGTACGAATGAATTAGAATGGATACATTCATGCGAATGAATTAGAATGGATCGTACGAATGAATTAGAATGGATACATTCGTGCGAATGAATTAGAATGGATCGTGCGAATCCATTAGACTGGATCGTGCGAATGAATAAGAATGAATCATACGAATGAATTAGAATGGATCGTACAAATTAATTAGAATGGATACATTCGTGCGAATGAATTAGAATGGATTGTATGAATGAATTAGAATGGATCGTACGAATGAATTAGAATGGATCATACGAATGAATTAGAATGGATCATACGAATGAATTAGAATGGATCGTATGAAAGAACTAGAATGGATCATACGAATGAACTAGAATGGATACATTCGTGCGAATGAATTAGAATGGATCGTACGAATGAATTAGAATGGATCGTACGAATGAATTAGAATGGATCTTACGAATGAATTAGAATGGATCATACGAATGAATTAGAATGGATCGTGCGAATGAATTAGAATGGCTCGTACGAATAAATTAGAATGGATCGTGTGAAAGAATTAGAATGGATCGTACGAATGAATTAGAATGGATCATGCGAATGAATTAGAATGGATCGTACGAAAGAATTAGAATGGATACATTTGTGCGAATGAATTAGAATGGATCGTACGAATGAATTAGAATGGATCGTATAAATGAATTAGAATGGATCGTACGAATGAATTAGAATGGATCGTGCGAATGAATTAGAATGGATCGTACGAATGAATTAGAATGGATCGTACGAATGAACTAGAATGGATACATTCGTGCCAATGAATTAGTATGGATCGTACGAATGAATTAGAATGGATCATATTAATGAATTAGAATGGATCGTACGAATGAATTAGAATGGATACATTCATGCGAATAAATTAGAATGGATCGTGCGAATCAATTAGACTGGATCGTGCGAATAAATAAGAATAGATCATACGAATGAATTAGAATGAATCGTACGAATTAATTAGAATGGATACATTCGTGCGAATGAATTAGAATGGATTGTATGAATGAATTAGAATGGATCGTACGAATGAATTAGAATGGATCATATGAATTAATTAGAATGGATCATACGAATGAATTAGAATGGATCGTACGAATAAATTAGAATGTATCGTAGGAATGAATTAGAATGGATACATTCGTGCGAATGAATTAGAATGGATTGTGCGAATGAATAAGAACAGATCGTGCGAATGAATTAGAATAGATCGTATGAATGAATTAGAATGGATCGTGCGAATGAATTAGAATGGATCGTACGAATGAATTAGAATGGATACATTTGTGCGAATGAATTAGAATGGATCGTACGAATGAATTATAATGGATCGTATGAATGAATTAGAATGGATCGTACGAATGAATTAGAATGGATCGTGCGAATGAATTAGAATGGATCGTACGTATAAATTAGAATGGATCGTACGAATGAACTAGAATGGATACATTCGTGCGAATGAATTAGAATGAATCGTACGAATGAATAAGAATGGATCGTGCGAATGAATTAGAATGGATCGTACGAATGAATTAGAATGGATCGTGTGAAAGAATTAGAATGGATCGTACAAATGAATTAGAATGGATCGTGCGAATGAATTATAATGGATCGTACGAATGAATTAGAATGGATACATTTGTGCGAATGAATTAGAATGGATCGTACGAATGAATTAGAATGGATCGTATGAATGAATTAGAATGGATCGTACGAATGAATTAGAATGGATCGTGCGAATGAATTAGAATGGATCATACGAATGAATTAGAATGGATCGTGCGAATGAATTAGAATGGATCGTACGAATGAATTAGAATGGATATATTTGTGCGAATGAATTAGAATGGATCGTACGAATGAATTAGAATGGATCGTATGAATGAATTAGAATGGATCGTGCGAATGAATTCGAATGGATCGTTCGAATTCACTCTAATTCATTCATACAATCCATTCTAATTCTTTCACACGATCCATTCTAATTCATTCGTACGTTCCATTCTAATTCATTAGCATGATCCATGCTAATTCATTCGTTCGATCAATCCTAATTCTTTAGCACGATCCATTCTAATTCATTCATACGATCCATTCTAATTCATTCGCACGATCCATTCTAATTCATTCATAGGATCCATTCTAATTCATTCAAACGATCTATTCTAATTCTTTCGCACGAATGTATCCATTCTAATTCATTCGCACGAATGTATCCATTCTAATTCATTCGTACGATTCATTCTAATTCAGTCGTATGATCCATTCTAATTCATTCGTACGATCCATTCTAATTCATTCATACGATCTATTCTAATTCATTCATACAATCCATTCTAATTTCACACGATCCATTCTAATTCATTCATACGATCCATTCTAATTCCTTCGTACGATCCATTCTAATTCATTCGTACGATCTATTCTAATTCATTCTTACGATCCATTCTAATTCCTTCGTACGATCCATTCTAATTCATTCGTACGATCCATTCTAATTCATTCGTACAATCTATTCTAATTCATTCGTACGAATGGATACATTCGTGTGAATGAATTAGAATGGATCGTACGAATGAGTAAGAATGGATCGTACGAATGAAATAGAATGGATTGCACGAATGAATTAGAATGGATCGTACGAATGAATTAGAATGGATCGTGTGAAAGAATTAGAATGGATTGTATGAATGAATTAGAATGGATCGTACGAATGAATTACAATGGATCGTTCTAGGATCCATTCTAATTCATTCGTACAATCTATTCTATTTCATTCGTACGATCAATTCTTACTCATTCGTATGATCCATTCTAATTCATTCGGACGAATGTATCCATTCTAATTTATTCATACGATCCATTCTAATTCATTCGTACGATCCATTCTAATTCATTCGTACGATCCATTCTTGTTCATTCGTCCAATCCATTCTAATTCATTCGCACGAATGTATCCATTCTAATTCATTCGCACGAATGTATCCATTCTAATTCATTCGTACGATCCATTCTAATTCATTCGTACGATCCATTCTAATTCATTCGTTAGATCCATTCTAATTCATTCGTACGATCCATTCTAATTCATTCGTACGATCCATTCTAATTCATTCGCACGAATGTATCCATTCTAGTTCATTCGTACGATCCATTCTAATTCATTCGTACGATCCATTCTAATTCATTCGCACGATCCATTCTAATTCATTCGTACGATCCATTCTAATTCATTCATACGATCCATTCTAATTCATTCGTACGATCCATTCTAATTCATTCGCACAAATGTATCCATTCTAATTCATTCGTACGATCCATTCTAATTTATTCCCACGATCCATTCTAATTCATTCGTACGATTCATTCTAATTCTTTCACACGATCCATTCTAATTCATTCGTACGATCCATTCTAATTCATTCGCACGATCTGTTCTTATTCTTTCGCACAATCCATTCTAATTCATTCGCACGAATGTATCCATTCTAATTCATTCATACGATCCATTCTAATTCATTCGTACGATCCATTCTAATTCATTCGTACGATCAATTCTAATTCATTCGCAGGAATGTATCCATTCTAATTCATTCGTACGATCCTGAATTAGAATGGATCGTACGAATGAATTAGAATGGTTACCTTTGTTCATATGAATTAGAATGGATCATACGAATGAATTAGAATGGATCATATTAATGAATTAGAATGGATCGTACGAATGAATTAGAATGGATACATTCGTGCGAATGAATTAGAATGGATCGTGCACGAATGTATCCATTCTAATTCATTCGTACGATCCATTCTAATTCATTAATATGAACCATTCTAATTCATTCGTACGATCCATTCTAATTCATATGCACAAAGGTATCCATTCTAATCCATTCGTAGGATCCATTCTAATCCATTCGTATGATCCATTCTAATTCATTCAAACGATCCATTCTAATTCATTCGCACGAATGTATCCATTCTAATTCATTAATATGATCCATTCTAATTCATTCGTACGATCCATTCTAATTCATATGCACAAAGGTATCCATTCTAATCCATTTGTAGGATCCATTCTAATCCATTCGTACGATCCATTCTAATTCATTCGTATGATCCATTCTAATTCATTCGCTCGAATGTATCCATTCTAATCCATTCGTACGATCCATTCTAATCCATTCGTACGATCCATTCTAATTCATTCGCATGAATGTAACCATTCTAATTCGTTCATTTGATCCATTCTAATTCATTCGTATGATCCATTCTAATTCATTCGTCCGATCCATTCTAATTCATTCGCACGAATGTATCCATTCTAATTCATTCGTACGATCCATTCTAATTCATTCGTACGATCCATTCTAATTCATTCGTAAGATCCATTCTAATTCATTCGTACGATCCATTCTAATTCATTCGTACGATCCATTCTAATTAGAATGGATCATACGAATTAATTAGAATGGATCGTACGAATGAATTAGAATGGATCATATGAATGAATTAGAATGGATACATTCATGCGAATGAATTAGAATGGATTGTGCGAATGAATAAGAACAGATCGTGCGAATGAATTAGAATGGATTGTACGAATGAATTAGAATGGATCGTGCGAATGAATTAGAATGGATCGTACGAATGAATTACAATGGATACATTTGTGCGAATGAATTAGAATGGATCGTACGAATTAATTAGAATGGATCGTACGAATGAATTAGAATGGATCTTACGAATGAATTTGAATGGATCGTACGAATGAATTAGAATCGATCGTACGAATGAATTAGAATAGATCGTGCGAATGAATTAGAATGGATCGTACGAATGAATTAGAATGGATACATTTGTGTGAATGAATTAGAATGGATCGTGCGAATGAATTAGAATGGATCGTACGAATAAATTAGAATGGATCGTGTGAAAGAATTAGAATGGATCGTACGAATGAATTAGAATGGATCGTGCGAATGAATTAGAATGGATCGTACGAATAAATTAGAATGGATACATTTGTGCGAATGAATTAGAATGGATCGTACGAATGAATTAGAATGGATCGTATGAATGAATTAGAATGGATCGTACGAATGAATTAGAATGGATCGTGCGAATGAATTAGAATGGATCGTATGAATGAACTACAATGGATACATTCGTGCGAATGAATTAGAATGGATCGTACGAATGAATTAGAATGGTTCGTACGAATGAATTAGAATGGTTCTTACGAATGAATTAGAATGGATCGTACGAATAAATTAGAATGGATCGTACGAATGAATTAGAATGGATACATTCGTGCGAATTAATTAGAATGGATCGTACGAATGAATTAGAATGGATCGTACGAATGAATTAGAATGGTTCTTACGAATAAATTAGAATGGATCGTACGAATAAATTAGAATGGATCGTACGAATGAATTCGAATGGATACATTCGTGCGAATGAATTAGAATGGATCGTACGAATAAATTAGAATGGATCGTATGAATGGTTTAGAATGGATACATTCGTGCGAATGAATTAGAATGGATCGGACGAATGAATTAGAATGGATCGTACGAATGAATTATAATGGATCAAATGAATGAATTAGAATGGTTACATTAATGCGAATGAATTAGAATGGATCGTACGAATGGATTAGAATGGATTGTACGAATGGATTAGAATGGATACATTCGTGCGAATGAATTAGAATGGATCGTGCGAATGAATTTGAATGGATCGTACGAATGAATTAGAATGGATCGTGCTAATGAATTAGAATTGATCATACGAATGAAATAGAATGGATTGTACGAATGATTTAGAATGGATCGTACGAATGAATTAGAATGGATCGTACGAATGATTTAGAATGGATACATTCGTGCGAATGAATTAGAATGGATCATACGAATGAGTAAGAATGGATCGCACGAATGAAATAGAATGGGTCATATTAATGAATTAGAATGGATCGTACGAATGAATTAGAATTGATACATTCGTGCGAATGAATTAGAATGGATCGTGCACGAATGTATCCATTCTAATTCATTCGTACGATCCATTCTAATTCACTAATATGATCCATTCTAATTCATTCGTACGATCCATTCTAATTCATATGCACAAAGGTATCCATTCTAATCCATTCATAGGATCCATTCTAATCCATTCGTACGATCCATTCTAATTCATTCGTACGATCCATTCTAATTCATTCGCTCGAATGTATCCATTCTAATCCATTCGTACGATCCATTCTAATCCATTCGTACGATCCATTCTAATTCATTCGCATGAATGTAACCATTCTAATTCATTCATTTGATCCATTCTAATTCATTCGTACGATCCATTCTAATTCATTCGTCCGATCCATTCTAATTCATTCGCATGAATGTATCCATTCTAATTCATTCGTACGATCCATTCTAATTCATTTGTACGATCCATTCTAATTCATTCGTAAGATCCATTCTAATTCATTCGTACGATCCATTCTAATTCATTCGTACGATCCATTCTAATTCATTCGTAAGATCCATTCTAATTCATTCGTACGATCCATTCTAATTCATTCGTACGATACATTCTAATTCATTAGCATGGATCGTGCGAATGAATTAGAATGGATCGTACGAATGAATTAGAATGGATCGTACGAATGAATTAGAATGGATCTTACGAATAAATTAGAATGGATCGTACAAGTGAATTAGAATGGATCGTACGAATGAATTAGAATGGATACATTCGTGCGAATGAATTAGAATGGATCGGACGAATGAATTAGAATGGATCGTACGAATGAATTAGAATGGATCGTACGAATGAATTAGAATGGATCGTACGAATAAATTAGAATGGATACATTTGTCCGAATGAATTAGAATGGATCATACGAATGAGTAAGAATGGATCGTACGAATGAAATAGAATAGATTGTACGAATGAATTAGAATGGATTCGTACGAATGAATTAGAATGGATACATTCGTGCGAATGAATTAGAATGGATCGTACCAATGAGTAAGAATGGATCGTACGAATGAAATAGAATGGATTGTGTGAATGAATTAGAATGGATCGTACGAATGAATTAGAATGGATCGTGTGAAAGAATAAGAATGGATTGTATGAATGAATTAGAATAGATCGTATGAATGAATTTGAATGGGTCGTACGAATGAATTAGAATGGATCGTACGAATGAATTAGAATGGATCGTACGAATGAATTAGAATGGATATATTCGTGCAAATGAATTAGAATGGATCGTTTGAATGAATTAGAATGGATCGTACGAATGAATTAGAATGGATCGTGCGAATGAATTAGAATGGATCGTACGAATGAATTAGAATGGATCGTGCGAATGAACTAGAATGGATACATTCGTGCGAATGAATTAGAAGGGATCGTGCGAATGAATTAGAATAGATCCTATGAATGAATCGTACGAATGAATTAGAATGGATCGTATGAAAGAATTAGAATGGATTGTATGAATGAATTAGAATAGATCGTATGAATGAATTAGAATGGATCGTACGAATGAATTAGAATGGATCGTACGAATGAACTAGAATGGATACATTCGTGATCGTACGAATGAATTAGAATGGAATATTCGTGCAAATGAATTAGAATGGATCGTATGAATGAATTAGAATGGATCGTATGAGTGAATTAGAATGGATAGTACGAATGAAGTAGAATGGATCGTATGAATGAATTAGAATGGATAAATTCGTGCGAATGAATTAGAATGGATCGTATGAATGACGATCCATTCTAATTCATTCGTACGATCCATTCTAATTCATTCGCACAAATGTATCCATTCGAATTCATTCGTACGATCCATTCTAATTCATTCGTACGATCCATTCTAATTCATTCGTACGATCCATTCTAATTCATTCGCGAATGTATCCATTCTAATTCATTCGTACGATCCATTCTAATTCATTTGTACGATCCATTCTAATTCATTCATACGATCTATTCTAATTCATTCATACAATCCATTCTAATTCTTTCACACGATCCATTCTAATTCATTCGTACGATCCATTCTAATTCATTCGCACAATCCATTCTATTTCATTCCTACGATCCATTCTTACTCATTCGTATGATACATTCTAATTCATTCGCACGAATGTATCCATAATGGATCATACGAATGAGTAAGAATGGACCGTACGAATGAAATAGAATGGATTGTGCGAATGAATTAGAATGGACCGTACAAATGAATTAGAGGTACGAATGAATTAGAATGGATACATTCGTGCGAATGAATTAGAGGTACGAATGAATTAGAGGTACGAATGAATTAGAGGTACGAATGAATTAGAATGGATACATTCTAATTCATTCGTATGATCCATTCTAATTCATTTGTATCCATTCTATTTCATTCGCACGATCCATTCTAATTCATTCGTAAGAATGGAGCGTACGAATGAAATAGAATGGATTGTGCGAATGAATTAGAATGGATCGTACGAATGAATTAGAATGGATCGTGTGAAAGAATTAGAATGGATTGTATGAATGAATTAGAATAGATCGTATGAATGAATTAGAATGAGTCGTACGAATGAATTAGAATGGATCGTACGAACGAATTAGAATGGATCGTACGAATGAATTAGAATGGATACATTCGTGCGAATGAATTAGAATGGATACATTCGTGCGAAAGAATTAGAATAGATCGTATGAATGAATTAGAATGGATCCTATGAATGAATTAGAATGGATCGTGCGAATGAATTAGAATGGATCGTACGAATGAATTAGAATGGATCGTGCTAATGAATTAGAATTGATCGAACGAATGTTTTAGCTTGGATCGTGCTAATGAATTAGAATGGAACGTACGAATGAATTAGAATGGATCGTGTGAAAGAATTAGAATGGATTGTATGAATGAATTAGAATGAATTCGTACGATCCATTCGAATTCATTCGTACGATCCATTCTAATTCATTCATACGATCCATTCTAATTCATTCGTACGATCCATTCTAATTCATTCGTACAAATGTATCCATTCTAATTCATTCGTACGATCCATTCTAATTCATTCGCACGATCCATTCTAATTCATTCGTACGATCCATTCTAATTCATTAGCACGATCCATGCTAATTCATTCGTTCGATCAATTCTAATTCATTAGCACGATCCATTCTATTTCATTCGTACGATCCATTCTAATTCATTCGCACGATCGATTCTAATTCATTCATAGGATCCATTCTAATTCATTCATACGATCTATTCTAATTCTTTCGCACGAATGTATCCATTCTAATTCATTCGCCTGAATGTATCCATTCTAATTCATTCGTACGTTCCATTCTAATTCATTCGTACGACCCATTCTAATTCATTCATACGATCTATTCTAATTCATTCATACAATCCATTCTAATTCTTTCACACGATCCATTCTAATTCATTCGTACGATCCATTCTAATTCATTCGCACAATCCATTCTATTTCATTTGTACGATCCATTCTTACTCATTGGTACGATCTATTCTAATTCATTCGCACGAATGTATCCATTCTAATTCATTCGTACAATCCATTATATTTCATTCGTACGATCCATTCTTACTCATTCGTATGATCCATTCTAATTCATTCGTATGATCCATTCTAATTCATTCGTACGATCCATTCTAATTCATTCGTACGATCCATTCTAATTCATTCGCACGATCCATTCTAATTCATTCATACGATCCATTTTAATTCATTCATACGATCCATTCTAATTCATTCGCCCGATCCATTCTAATTCATTCATACGATCCATTCTATTCGAATGGATCATGCGATCCATTCGAATTCATTCGCACGATCCATTCTAATTCATTCATACGATCCATTCTAATTCATTCAAACAATGCATTCTAATTCTTTCACACGATCCATTCTAATTCATTCGTACGATCCATTCTAATTCATTCATACAATCCATTCTATTTCATTTGTACGATCCATTCTTACTCATTCGTATGATCCATTCTAATTCATTCGTACGATCCATTCTAATTCATTTGTACGATCCATTTTAATTCATTCGTACAATCCATTCTATTTCACTCGTACGATCCATTCTTACTCATTCGTATGATCCATTCTAATTCATTCGCACGAATGTATCCATTCTAATTCATTCATACAATCCATTCTAATACATTCCGTACGATCCATTCTAATTCATTCGTACGATCGTACGAATAAATTAGAATAGATCGTACGAATGAATTAGAATAGATTGTGCGAATGAATTAGAATGGATCGTACGAATGAATTAGAATGGATCGTACGAATGAATTAGAATGGATCATACGAATGAGTAAGAATGGATACATTCGTGCGAATGAATTAGAATGGATCGTACGAATAAATTAGAATGGATCGTATGAATGGTTTAGAATGGATACATTCGTGCGAATGAATTAGAATGGATCGGACGAATGAATTAGAATGGATCGTACGAATGAATTATAATGGATCAAATGAATGAATTAGAATGGTTACATTAATGCGAATGAATTAGAATGGATCGTACGAATGGATTAGAATGGATCGTACGAATGGATTAGAATGGATACATTCGTGCGAATGAATTAGAATGGATCGTGCGAATGAATTTGAATGGATCGTACGAATGAATTAGAATGGATCGTGCTAATGAATTAGAATTGATCGTACGAATGAAATAGAATGGATTGTACGAATGATTTAGAATGGATCGTACGAATGAATTAGAATGGATCGTACGAATGATTTAGAATGGATACATTCGTGCGAATGAATTAGAATGGATCATACGAAAGAGTAAGAATGGATCGTACGAATGAAATAGAATGGGTCATATTAATGAATTAGAATGGATCGTACGAATGAATTAGAATGGATACATTCGTGCGAATGAATTAGAATGGATCGTGCACGAATGTATCCATTTTAATTCATTCGTACGATCCATTCTAATTCACTAATATGATCCATTCTAATTCATTCGTACGATCCATTCTAATTCATATGCACAAAGGTATCCATTCTAATCCATTCATAGGATCCATTCTAATCCATTCGTACGATCCATTCTAATTCATTCGTACGATCCATTCTAATTCATTCGCTCGAATGTATCCATTCTAATCCATTCGTACGATTCATTCTAATCCATTCGTACGATCCATTCTAATTCATTCGCATGAATCTAACCATTCTAATTCATTCATTTGATCCATTCTAATTCATTCGTACGATCCATTCTAATTCATTCGTCCGATCCATTCTAATTCATTCGCATGAATGTATCCATTCTAATTCATTCGTACGATCCATTCTAATTCATTCGTACGATCCATTCTAATTCATTCGTAAGATCCATTCTAATTCATTCGTACGATCCATTCTAATTCATTCGTACGATCCATTCTAATTCATTCGTAAGATCCATTCTAATTCATTCGTACGATCCATTCTAATTCATTCATACGATATATTCTAATTCATTAGCATGGATCGTGCGAATGAATTAGAATGGATCGTACGAATGAATTAGAATGGATCGTACGAATGAATTAGAATGGATCTTACGAATAAATTAGAATGGATCGTACAAGTGAATTAGAATGGATCGTACGAATGAATTAGAATGGATACATTCGTGCGAATGAATTAGAATGGATCGGACGAATGAATTAGAATGGATCGTACGAATGAATTAGAATGGATCGTACGAATGAATTAGAATGGATCGTACGAATAAATTAGAATGGATACATTTGTCCGAATGAATTAGAATGGATCATACGAATGAGTAAGAATGGATCGTACGAATGAAATAAAATAGATTGTACGAATGAATTAGAATGGATTCGTACGAATGAATTAGAATGGATACATTCGTGCGAATGAATTAGAATGGATCTTACCAATGAGTAAGAATGTATCGTACGAATGAAATTGAATAGATTGTGCGAATGAATTAGAATGGATCGTACGAATGAATTAGAATGGATCGTACGAATGAATTAGAATGGATATATTCGTGCAAATGAATTAGAATGGATCGTATGAATGAATTAGAATGGATCGTACGAATGAATTAGAATGGATCGTGCGAATGAATTAGAATGGATCGTACGAATGAATTAGAATGGATCGTACGAATGAACTAGAATGGATACATTCGTGCGAATGAATTAGAATGGATCGTACGAATGAATTAGAATAGATCCTATGAATGAATCGTACGAATGAATTAGAATGGATCGTGTGAAAGAATTAGAATAGATTGTATGAATGAATTAGAATAGATCGTATGAATGAATTAGAATGGATCGTACGAATGAATTAGAATGGACCGTACGAATGAACTAGAATGGATACATTCGTGATCGTACGAATGAATTAGAATGGATATATTCGTGCAAATGAATTAGAATGGATCGTATGAATGAATTAGAATGGATCGTATGAGTGAATTTGAACGGATAGTACGAATGAAGTAGAATGGATCGTATGAATGAATTAGAATGGATAAATTCGTGCGAATGAATTAGAATGGATCGTATGAATGACGATCCATTCTAATTCATTCGTACGATCCATTCTAATTCATTCGCACAAATGTATCCATTCTAATTCATTCGTACGATCCATTCTAATTCATTCGTACGATCCATTCTAATTCATTCGTACGATCCATTCTAATTCATTCGCGAATGTATCCATTCTAATTCATTCGTACGATCCATTCTAATTCATTCGTACGATCCATTCTAATTCATTCATACGATCTATTCTAATTCATTCATACAATCCATTCTAATTCTTTCACACGATCCATTCTAATTCATTCGTACGATCCATTCTAATTCATTCGCACAATCCATTCTATTTCATTCCTACGATCCATTCTTACTCATTCGTATGATCCATTCTAATTCATTCGCACGAATGTATCCATAATGGATCATACGAATGAGTAAGAATGGACCGTACGAATGAAATAGAATGGATTGTGCGAATGAATTAGAATGGACCGTACGAATGAATTAGGCGTACGAATGAATTAGAATGGATACATTCGTGCGAATAAATTAGAATGGATCATACGAATGAGTAAGAATGGATCGTCATTCTAATTCATTCGTATGATCCATTCTAATTCATTTGTATCCATTCTATTTCATTCGCACGATCCATTCTAATTCATTCGTAAGAATGGATCGTACGAATGAAATAGAATGGATTGTGCGAATGAATTAGAATGGATCGTACGAATGAATTAGAATGGATCGTGTGAAAGAATTAGAATGGATTGTATGAATGAATTAGAATATATCGTATGAATGAATTAGAATGGGTCGTACGAATGAATTAGAATGGATCGTACGAATGAATTAGAATGGATCGTACGAATGAATTAGAATGGATACATTCGTGCGAATGAATTAGAATGGATACATTCGTGCGAAAGAATTAGAATAGATCGTATGAATGAATTAGAATGGATCCTATGAATGAATTAGAATGGATCGTGCGAATGAATTAGAATTGATCGTACGAATGAATTTGAATGGATCGTGCTAATGAATTAGAATTGATCGAACGAATGAATTAGCATGGATCGTGCTAATGAATTAGAATGGAACGTACGAATGAATTAGAATGGATCGTGTGAAAGAATTAGAATGGATTGTATGAATGAATTAGAATGAATTCGTACGATCCATTCGAATTCATTCGCACGATCCATTCTAATTCATTCATACGATCCATTCTAATTCATTCGTACGATCCATTCTAATTCATTCGCACGATCCATTCTAATTCATTCGTACGATCCATTCTAATTCATTAGCACGATCCATGTTAATTCATTCGTTCGATCAATTCTAATTCATTAGCACGATCCATTCTAATTCATTCGTATGATCCATTCTAATTCATTCGCACGATCCATTCTAATTCATTCATAGGATCCATTCTAATTCATTCATACGATCTATTCTAATTCATTCGCACGAATGTATCCATTCTAATTCATTCGCACGAATGTATCCATTCTAATTCATTCGTACGATCCATTCTAATTCGTTCGTACGATCCATTCTAATTTATTCGTACGACCTATTCTAATTCATTCATACGATCTATTCTAATTCATTCATACAATCCTTTCTAATTCTTTCACACGATCCATTCTAATTCATTCGTACGATCCATTCTAATTCATTCGCACAATCCATTCTATTTCATTCGTACGATCCATTCTTACTCATTGGTACGATCTATTCTAATTCATTCGCACGAATGTATCCATTCTAATTCATTCGTACAATCCATTCTATTTCATTCGTACGATCCATTCTTACTCATTCGTATGATCCATTCTAATTCATTCGTATGATCCATTCTAATTCATTCGTACGATCCATTCTAATTCATTCGTACGATCCATTCTAATTCATTCGCACGATCCATTCTAATTCATTCGCACGATCCATTCTAATTCATTCATACGATCCATTCTAATTCATTCGCCCGATCTATTCTAATTCATTCATACGATCCAATCTATTCGAATGGATCATGCGATCCATTCTAATTCATTCATACGATCCATTCTAATTCATTCATACAATGCATTCTAATTCTTTCACACGATCCATTCTAATTCATTCGTACGATCCATTCTAATTCATTCATACAATCTATTCTATTTCATTTGTACGATCCATTCTTACTCATTCGTATGATCCATTCTAATTCATTCGTACGATCCATTCTAATTCATTTGTACGATCCATTCTAATTCATTCGTAAAATCCATTCTATTTCACTCGTACGATCCATTCTTGCTCATTCGTATGATCCATTCTAATTCATTCGCATGAATGTATCCATTCTAATTCATTCATACAATCCATTCTAATACATTCCGTACGATCCATTCTAATTCATTCGTACGATCGTACGAATGAATTTGAATGGATCGTACGAATGAATTAGAATAGATTGTGCGAATGAATTAGAATGGATCATACGAATGAATTAGAATGGATCGTACGAATGAATTAGAATGGATCATACGAATGAGTAAGAATGGATCGTACGAATGAATTAGAATGGATCGTACGAATGAATTAGAATGGATTGTACGAATAAATTAGAATGGATACATTCGTCCGAATGAATTAGAATGGATCATACGAATGAGTAAGAATGGATCGTACGAATGAAATAGAATAGATTGTACGAATGAATTAGAATGGATCCTACGAATGAATTAGAATGGATCGTGTGAAAGAATTAGAATGGATTGTATGAATGAATTAGAATGGATCGTATGAATGAATTAGAATGGATCGTGCGAATGAATTCGAATGGATCGTACGAATTCATTCTAATTCATTCATACAATCCATTCTAATTCTTTCACACGATCCATTCTAATTCATTTGTACGTTCCATTCTAATTCATTAGTACGATCCATGCTAATTCATTCATTCGATCAATTCTAAATCATTAGCACGATCCATTCTAATTCATTCGTACGATCCATTCTAATTCATTCGCACGATCCATTCTAATTCATTCATAGGATCCATTCTAATTCATTCATATGATCTATTCTAATTCATTCGCACGAATGTATCATTTCTAATTCATTCGGACGAATGTATCCATTCTAATTAATTCGTACGATCCATTCTAATTCATTCGTACGATCCATTCGAATTCATTCGCACGATCCATTCTAATTCATTCATATGATCCATTCTAATTCATTCATACAATCCATTCTAATTCTTTCACACGATCCATTCTAATTCATTTGTACGATCCATTCTAATTCATTCGTATAATCCATTCTATTTCATTCGTACGATCCATTCTTACTCATTCGTATGATCCATTCTAATTCATTCGTATCATCCATTCTAATTCATTCGTACGATCTATTCTAATTCATTCGTACGATCCATTCTAATTCATTCGTACGATCCATTCTAATTCATTCGCACGAATGTATCCATTCTAGTTCATTCGTACGATCCATTCTAATTCATTCGTACGATCCATTCTAATTCATTCGCACGATCCATTCTAATTCATTCGTACGATCCATTCTAATTCAGTCATACGATCCATTCTAATTCATTCGTACGATCCATTCTAATTCATTCGTACAATCTATTCTAATTCATTCGTACGAATGGATACATTCGTGTGAATTAATTAGAATGGATCGTATGAATGAGTAAGAATGGATCGTACGAAAGAAATAGAATGGATTGCACGAATGAATTAGAATGGATCGTATGAATGAATTAGAATGGATCGTGTGAAAGAATTAGAATGGATTGTATGAATGAATTAGAATGGATCGTACGAAGGAATTAGAATGGATCGTACGAATGAATTAGAATGGATCGTACGAATGAATTAGAATAGATCGTACGAATGAATTAGAATGGATCGTACGAATGAATTAGAATGGATCGTGTGAAAGAATTAGAATGGATCGTACGAATGAATTAGAATGGATCGTGCGAATGAATTATAATGGATCGTACGAATGAATTAGAATGGATCGTGCTAATGAATTAGAATTGATCGAACGAATGAATTAGCATGCATCGTGCATTCATACGATCCATTCTAATTCATTCATATGATCTATTCTAATTCATTCATATAATCCATTCTAATTCTTTCACACGATCCATTCTAATTCATTCGTACGATCCATTCTAATTCATTCGCACAATCCATTCTATTTCATTCGTACGATCCATTCTTACTCATTCGTATGATCCATTCTAATTCATTCGCATGAATGTATCCGTAATGGATCATACGAATGAGTAAGAATGAATCGTACGAATGAAATAGAATGGATTGTGCGAATGAATTAGAATGGACCGTACGAATGAATTAGAATGGATACATTCGTGCGAATGAATTAGAATGGATCGGACGAATGAATTAGAATGGATCGTATGAATGAATTAGAATGGATTGTACGAATGAATTAGAATGGATCGTACGAATAAATTAGAATGGATACATTCGTCCGAATGAATTAGAATGGATCATACGAATGAGTAAGAATGGATCGTACGAATGAAATAGAATAGATTGTACGAATGAATTAGAATGGATCGTGCGAATGAATTAGAATGAATCGTACGAATGAATTAGAATGGATCGTACGAATGAATTAGAATGGATCGTGCGAATGAATTCGAATGGATCGTACGAATGAATTAGAATGGATCGTGCGAATGAATTAGAATGGATCGTACGAATGAATTAGAATGGATACATTTGTGCGAATGAATTACAATGGATCATACGAATGGATTAGAATGGATCGTACGAATAGATTATAATGGATACATTCGAGCGAATGAATTAGAATGGATCGTACGAATGAATTAGAATGGATCGTACGAATGGAATAGAATGGATCCTACGAATGGATTAGAATGGATACCTTTGTGCATATGAATTAGAATGGATCGTACGAATGAATTAGAATGGATCATATTAATGAATTAGAATGGATCGTACGAATGAATTAGAATGGATACATTCATGCGAATGAATTAGAATGGATCGTACGAATGAATTAGAATGGATACATTCGTGCGAATGAATTAGAATGGATCGTGCGAATCCATTAGACTGGATCGTGCGAATGAATAAGAATGAATCATACGAATGAATTAGAATGGATCGTATGAATTAATTAGAATGGATACATTCGTGCGAATGAATTAGAATGGATTGTATGAATGAATTAGAATGGATCGTACGAATGAATTAGAATGGATCATATGAATGAATTAGAATGGATCATACGAATGAATTAGAATGGATCGTACGAAAGAACTAGAATGGATCATACGAATGAACTAGAATGGATACATTCGTGCGAATGAATTAGAATTGATCGTACGAATGAATTAGAATGGATCGTACGAATGAATTAGAATGGATCTTACGAATGAATTAGAATGGATCGTACGAATGAATTAGAATGGATCGTGCGAATAAATTAGAATGGCTCGTACGAATAAATTAGAATGGATCGTGTGAAAGAATTAGAATGGATCGTACGAATGAATTAGAATGGATCATGCGAATGAATTAGAATGGATCGTACGAATGAATTAGAATGGATACATTTGTGCGAATGAATTAGAATGGATCGTACGAATGAATTAGAATGGATCGTATGAATGAATTAGAATGGATCGTACGAATGAATTAGAATGGATCGTGCGAATGAATTAGAATGGATCGTACGAATGAATTAGAATAGATCATACGAAAGAATTAGAATGGATCGTACGAATGAATTAGAATGGATCGTGCGAATGAATTAGAATGGATCATACGAAAGAATTAGAATGGATCGTGCGAATGAATAAGAATCGATCATACGAATGAATTAGAATGGATCGTACGAATTAATTAGAATGGATACATTCGTGCGAATGAATTAGAATGGATTGTATGAATGAATTAGAATGGATCGTACGAATGAATTAGAATGGATCATACGAATTAATTAGAATGGATCATACGAATGAATTAGAATGGATCGTACGAATGAATTAGAATGGATTGTAGGAATGAATTAGAATGGATACATTCGTGCGAATGAATTAGAATGGATTGTGCGAATGAATAAGAACAGATCGTGCGAATGAATTAGAATAGATCGTACGAATGAATTAGAATGGATCGTGCGAATGAATTAGAATGGATCGTACGAATGAATTAGAATGGATACATTTGTGCGAATGAATTAGAATGGATCGTACGAATGAATTAGAATGGATCGTATGAATGAATTAGAATGGATCGTACGAATGAATTAGAATGGATCGTGCGAATGAATTAGAATGGATCGTACGTATGAATTAGAATGGATCGTACGAATGAACTAGAATGGATACATTCGTGCGAATGAATTAGAATGAATCGTACGAATGAATAAGAATGGATCGTGCGAATGAATTAGAATGGATCGTACGAATGAATTAGAATGGATCGTGTGAAAGAATTAGAATGGATCGTACGAATGAATTAGAATGGATCGTGCGAATGAATTAGAATGGATCGTACGAATGAATTAGAATGGATACATTTGTGCGAATGAATTAGAATGGATCGTACGAATGAATTAGAATGGATCGTATGAATGAATTAGAATGGATCGTGCGAATGAATTAGAATGGATCATACGAATGAATTAGAATGGATCGTGCGAATGAATTAGAATGGATCGTACGAATGAATTAGAATGGATACATTTGTGCGAATGAATTAGAATGGATCGTACGAATGAATTAGAATGGATCGTACGAATGAATTAGAATGGATCGTGCGAATGAATTCGAATGGATCGTTCGAATTCACTCTAATTCATTCATACAATCCATTCTAATTCTTTCACACGATCCATTCTAATTCATTCGTACGTTCCATTCTAATTCATTAGCACGATCCATGCTAATTCATTCGTTCGATCAATTCTAATTCTTTAGCACGATCCATTCTAATTCATTCATACGATCCATTCTAATTCATTCGCACGATCCATTCTAATTCATTCATAGGATCCATTCTAATTCATTCATACGATCTATTCTAATTCTTTCGCACGAATGTATCCATTCTAATTCATTCGCATGAATGTATCCATTCTAATTCATTCGTATGATTCATTCTAATTCATTCGTACGATCCATTCTAATTCATTCGTACGATCCATTCTAATTCATTCATACGATCTATTCTAATTCATTCATACAATCCATTCTAATTCTTTCACACGATCCATTCTAATTCATTCATACGATCCATTCTAATTCATTCGTATGATCCATTCTAATTCATTCGTACGATCTATTCTAATTCATTCGTACGATCCATTCTAATTCCTTCGTACGATCCATTCTAATTCATTCGTACGATCCATTCTAATTCATTCGTACAATCTATTCTAATTCATTCGTACGAATGGATACATTCGTGTGAATGAATTAGAATGGATCGTACGAATGATTAAGAATGGATCGTACGAATGAAATAGAATGGATTGCACGAATGAATTAGAATGGATCGTACGAATGAATTAGAATGGATCGTGTGAAAGAATTAGAATGGATTGTATGAATGAAATAGAATGGATCGTACGAATGAATTACAATGGATCGTTCTAGGATCAATTCTAATTGATTCGTACAATCTATTCTATTTCATTCGTACGATCCATTCTTACTCATTCGTATGATCCATTCTAATTCATTCGGACGAATGTATCCATTCTAATTTATTCATACGATCCATTCTAATTCATTCGTATGATCCATTCTAATTCATTCGTACGATCCATTCTTACTCATTCGTATGATCCATTCTAATTCATTCGTACGATCTATTCTAATTCATTCGTACGATCGATTCTAATTCATTCGCACTATCCATTCTAATTCATTCGTACGATCCATTCTAATTCATTCGTATGATCCATTCTAATTTATTCGTTCAAATATATCCATTCTAATTCATTCGTACGATCCATTCTAATTCATTCGCACGATCCATTCTAATACATTCGCACGAATGTATCCATTCTAATTCATTTGCACGATCCATTCTAATTCATTCCTATGATCTATTCTAATTCATTCGTACGATCCATTCTACGATCCATTCTAATTCATTCGTATATTCTATTCTAATATATTAGCACGATCCATGCTAATGAATTAGAATGGATCGTACGATCCAATCTAATTCATTCATACGATCCATTCTTACTCATTCGTATGATCCATTCTAATTCAATCGTACGATACATTCTAATTCATTCGTACGATCCATTCTAATTCCTTCGTACGATCCATTCAAATTCATTCGTACGATCCATTCTAATTCCTTCGTACGATCCATTCAAATTCATTCGTACGATCCATTCTAATTCCTTCGTACGATCAATTCTAATTCATTCGTACGATCCATTCTAATTCATTCGCGCAATCTATTCTAATTCATTCGTACGATCCATTCTAATTCATTCGTACGATCCATTCTAATTCATTCATACAATCCATTCTAATTTATTCGTACAAATGTATCCATTCTAATTCATTCGTACGATCCATTCTAATTCATTCGCACAATCTATTCTAATTCATTCATACGATCCATTCTAATTCATTCGCACGAATGTATCCATTCTAATTCATTCATACGATCCATTATACTTCATTCGTACTATCCGTTCTAATTCACTCATACGATCCATTCTAATTCATTCATACGATCCATTGTAATTCATTTGCATGAATATATCCGTTCTAATTCATTTGTACGATCCATTCTAATTCATTCGTACGATCCATCCTAATTCGTACGATCCATTCTAATTCATTCATACGATCCATTCTAATTCATTCGTACGATCCATTCTAATTCCTTCGTACGATCCATTCTAATTCATTTGTACGATCCATTCTAATTCATTCGTACAATCTATTCTAATTCATTCGTACGAATGGATACATTCGTGTGAATGAATTAGAATGGATCGTACGAATGAGTAAGAATGGATCGTACGAATGAAATAGAATGGATTGCATGAATGAATTAGAATGGATCGTACGAATGAATTAGAATGGATCGTGTGAAAGAATTAGAATGGATTGTATGAATGAATTAGAATGGATCGTACGAATGAATTAGAATGGATCATACGAATTAATTAGAATGGATCATACGAATGAATTAGAATGGATCGTACGAATGAATTAGAATGGATCGTACGAATGAATTAGAATGGATACATTCGTGCGAATGAATTAGAATGGATTGTGCGAATGAATAAGAACAGATCGTGCGAATGAATTAGAATGGATCGTACGAATGAATTGGAATGGATCGTGCGAATAAATTAGAATGGATCGTACGAATGAATTAGAATGGATACATTTGTGCGAATGAATTAGAATGGATCGTACGAATGAATTAGAATGGATCGTATGAATGAATTAGAATGGATCGTACGAATGAATTAGAATGGATCGTGCGAATGAATTAGAATGGATCGTACGAATGAATTAGAATGGATCGTGTGAAAGAATTAGAATGGATCGTACGAATGAATTAGAATGGATCATGCGAATGAATTCGAATGGATCATATGAATGAATTAGAATGGATCGTATGAATTTATTAGAATGGATCGTACGAATGAATTAGAATGGATCGTGCGAATGAATTAGAATGGATCGTATGAATGCACTAGAATGGATACATTCGTGCGAATGAATTAGAATGGATCGTACAAATGAATTAGAATGGATCGTACGAATGAATTAGAATGGATATTACGAATGAATTAGAATGGATCATACGAATGAATTAGAATGGATCGTACGAATGAATTAGAATGGATAGATTCGTGTGAATGAATTAGAATGGATCGTACAAATAAATTAGAATGGATCGTTTGTATGGTTTAGAATGGATACATTCGTGCGAATGAATTAGAATGGATCGGACGAATGAATTAGAATCGATCGTACGAATAAATTAGAATGGATCAAATGAATGAATTAGAATGGTTACATTCATGCGAATGAATTAGAATGGATCGTACGAATGGATTAGAATGGATCGTACGAATGGATTATAATGGATACATTCGTGCGAATGAATTAGAATGGATCGTGCGAATGAATTAGAATGGATCGTACGAATGAATTAGAATGGATCGTGCGAATGAATTTGAATGGATCGTACAAATGAATTAGAATGGATCGTGCTAATGAATTAGAATTGATCGTACGAATGAAATAGAATGGATTGTACGAATGATTTAGAATGGATCGTACGAATGAATTAGAATGGATCGTACGAATAATTTAGAATGGATACATTCGTGCGAATGAATTAGAATGGATCATACGAATGAGTGAGAATGGATCGTACGAATGCAATAGAATGGATCATATTAATGAATTAGAATGGATCGTACGAATGAATTAGAATGGATACATTCATGCGAATGAATTAGAATGGATCGTGCACGAATGTATCCATTCTAATTCATTCGTACGATCCCTTCTAATTCATTAATATGATCCATTCTAATTCATTCGTACGATCCATTCTAATTCATATGCACAAAGGTATCCATTCTAATCCATTCGTAGGATCCATTCTAATTCATTCGTACGATCCATTCTAATTCATTCGTACGATCCATTCTAATTCATTCGCTCGAATGTATCCATTCTAATCCATTCGTACGATCCATTCTAATCCATTCGTACGATCCATTCTAATTCATTCGCATGAATGTAACCATTCTAATTCATTCATTTGATCCATTCTAATTCATTCGTACGATCCATTCTAATTCATTCGTCCGATCCATTCTAATTCATTCGCACGAATGTATCCATTCTAATTCATTCGTACGATCCATTCTAATTCATTCGTACGATCCATTCTAATTCATTCGTAAGATCCATTCTAATTCATTCGTACGATCCATTCTAATTCATTCGTACGATCCATTCTAATTCATTCGTAAGATCCAATCTAATTCATTAGTACGATCCATTCTAATTCATTCATACGATACATTCTAATTCATTAGCATGGATCGTGCGAATGAATTAGAATGGATCGTACGAATGAATTAGAATGGATCGTACGAATGAATTAGAATGGATCTTACGAATAAATTAGAATGGATCCTACGAATGAATTAGAATAGATCGTACGAATGAATTAGAATGGATACATTCGTGCGAATGAATTAGAATGGATCGGACGAATGAATTAGAATGGATCGTACGAATGAATTAGAATGGATCAAATGAATGAATTAGAATGGTTACATTCATATGAATGAATTGGAATGGATCGTACGAATGGATTAGAATGGATCGTACGAATGGATTAGAATGGATACATTCGAGCGAAAGAATTAGAATGGATCGTACCCATTCTAATTCATTCGTACGATCCGTTCTAATTCATTCGTATGATCCATTCTAATTAATTCGTATGATCCATTCTAATTCATTCGTACGATCTATTCTAATTCATTCATACAATCTATTCTAACTCATTCGCACGAATGTATCCATTCTAATTAATTCGTACGATCCATTCTAATTCATTCGTATGATCTATTCTTATTCATTCGGACGATCCAGTCAAATTGATTCGCACGATCCATTCTAATTCATTCGCACGAATGTATCCATTCTAATTCATTCGTACGATCCATTCTAATTCATTAATATGATCCATTCTAATTCATTCGTACGATCCATTCTAATTCATTCGTACGATCCATTCTAATTCATTCGTACGATCCATTCTAATTCATTCGTCTGATCCATTCTAACTCATTCGCACAAATGTATCCATTCTAATTCATTCGTACGATCCATTCTAATTCATTCGTACGATCCATTCTAATTCATTCGTAAGATCCATTCTAATTCATTAGTACGATCCATTCTAATTCATTCGTACGATCCATTCTAATTCATTCGCACGAATGTATCCATTCTAGTTCATTCGTACGATCTATTCTAATTCATTCGCATGGATCGTGCATTCGTACGATCCATTCTAATTCATTCGTAAGATCCATTCTAATTCATTCGTACGATCCATTCTAATTCATTCGTACGATCCATTCTAATTCATTCGCATGAATGTATCCATTCTAGTTCATTCGTACGATCCATTCTAATTCATTCGTACGATCCATTCTAATTCATTCATACGATCTATTCTAATTCATTCATACAATCCATTCTAATTCTTTCACACGATCCATTCTAATTCATTCGTACGATCCATTCTAATTCATTCGCACAATCCATTCTATTTCATTCGTACGATCCATTCTTACTCATTCGTTTGATCCATTCTAATTCATTCGCACGAATGTATCCATAATGGATCATACGAATGAGTAAGAATGGATCGTACGAATGAAATAGAATGGATTGTGCGAATGAATTAGAATGGACCGTACGAATGAATTAGAATGGATACATTCGTGCGAATGAATTAGATTGGATCGGACGAATGAATTAGAATGGATCGTACGAATGAATTAGAATGGATCGTACGAATGAATTAGAATGAATCGTACGAATAAATTAGAATGGATACATTCGTCCGAATGAATTAGAATAGATCATACGAATGAGTAAGAATGGATCGTACGAATTAAATAGAATAGATTGTACGAATGAATTAGAATGGATCCTACAAATGAATTAGAATAGATCGTGTGAAAGAATTAGAATGGATTGTATGAATGAATTAGAATGAATTCGTACGATCCATTCGAATTCATTCGCACGATCCGTTCTAATTCATTCATACGATCCATTCTAATTCATTCATACAATCCATTCTAATTCTTTCACACGATCCATTCTAATTCATTCGTAGGATCCATTCTAATTCATTTGTACAATCTATTCTATTTCATTCGTACGATCCATTCTTACTCATTCGTATGATCCATTCTAATTCATTCGGACGAATGTATCCATTCTAATTTATTCGTACGATCCATTCTAATTCATTCGTACGATCCATTCTAATTCATTCGTATGATCCATTCAAATTCATTCGTCCGATCCATTTTAATTCATTCGCACGAATGTATCCATTCTAATTCATTCGTACGATCCATTCTAATTCATTCGTAAGATCCATTCTAATTCATTCGTACGATCCATTCTAATTCATTCGTACGATCCATTCTAATTCATTCGCACGAATGTATCCATTCTAGTTCATTCGTACGATCCATTCTAATTCATTCGTATGATCCATTCTAATTCATTCGCACGATCCATTCTAATTCATTCGTACGATCCATTCTAATTCATTCATACGATCCATTCTAATTCAATCTCACGATCCATTCTAATTCATTCGCACAAATGTATCCATTCTAATTCATTCATACGATCCATTCTAATTCATTCGCACGATCCATTCTAATTCATTCGTACGATCCATTCTAATTCTTTCATACGATCCATTCTAATTCATTCGTACGATCCATTCTAATTCATTAACACGATCCATTCTAATTCATTCATACGATCCATTCTAATTCATTCATACGATGCATTCTAATTCATTCGTACGATCCATTCTAATTCATTCGCACAAATGTATCCATTCTAATTCATTCGTACGATCCATGCTAATTCATTCGCATGATCCATTCTAATTCATTCATACGATCCATTCTAATTCATTTGCACGATCTGTTCTTATTCATTCGCACAATCCATTCTAATTCATTCGCACGAATGTATCAATTCTAATTCATTCGTACGATCCATTCTAATTCATTCGTACGATCCATTCTTATTCATTCGTATGATCCATTCTAATTAATTCGTACGATCCATTCTAATTCATTCATACAATCCATTCTAATTCATTCGTACGATCCATTCTAATTCACTCATACGATCCATTCTAATACATTCATACGATCCATTCTAATTCATTTGCATAAATATATCCATTCTAATTCATTCGTACGATCCATTCTAATTCATTCGTACGATCCATTCTAATTCATTCGCACAATCCATTCTAATTCATTCGCTTGAATGTATCCATTCTAATTCATTCGTACGATCCATTCTAATTCATTCGTACGATCCATTCTAATTCATTCGTACAATCTATTCTAATTCATTCGTACGAATGGATACATTCGTGTGAATGAATTAGAATGGATCGTACGAATGAGTAAGAATGGATCGTACGAATGAAATAGAATGGATTGCACGAATGAATTAGAATGGATCGTACGAATAAATTAGAATGGATCGTGTGAAAGAATTAGAATGGATTGTATGAATGAATTAGAATGGATCGTACGAATGAATTAGAATGGATGTTACGAAGGAATTAGAATGGATCGTACGAATGAATTAGAATGGATCGTACGAATGAATTAGAAAAGATCGAACGAATGAATTAGAATGGATCGTACGAAGGAATTAGAATGGATCGTACGAATGAATTAGAATGGATATATTCGTGCAAATGAATTAGAATGGATCGTATGAATGTATTAGAATGGATCGTATGAGTAAATTAGAATGGATCGTAGGAATGAATTAGAATGGATCGTATGAATGAATTAGAATGGATACATTCTTGTGAATGAATTAGAATGGATCGTATGAATGAATTAGAATAGATTTTGTGAATGAATTAGAACTGATCGTACGAATGAATTAGAATGGATTCATTCGTGCGAATGAATTAGAATGGATTGTATGAATGATTTAGAATGGATCGTACGAAAGAATTAGAATGGATCGTATGAGTGAATTAGAATGGATACGAAGGAATTATAATGGAACGTACGATGGAATTAGAATGGATCATACGAATGAAATAGAATGGATCGTACGAAGGAATTAGAATGGATCGCACGAAGGAATTAGAATGGTACGAAGGAATTAGAATGGATCGTACGAAGGAATTAGAATGGATCGTACGAATGAATTAGAATGGATATATTCGTGCAAATGAATTAGAATGGATCGTATGAATGAATTAGAATGGATCGTATGAGTGAATTAGAACGGATAGTACGAATGAAGTAGAATGGATCGTATGAATGAATTAGAATGGATACATTCGTGCGAATGAATTAGAATGGATCGTATGAATGAATTAGAATAGATTGTGCGAATGAATTAGAAAGGATCATACAAATGAATTAGAGTGGATACATTCGTGCGAATAAATTAGAATGGATTGTATGAATGAATTAGAATGGATCGTACGAATGAATTAGAATGGATCGTACGAATGAATTAGAATAGATTGCGCGAATGAATTAGAATGGATCGTACGAATGAATTAGAATGGATCGTACGAAGGAATTAGAATGGATCGTATGAATGAATTACAATGGATCGTACGAATGAATTAGAATGGATCGTATGAATGAATTAGAATGGATCGTACGATTGAAATAGAATGGATCATACGAATGAGTAAGAATGGATCGTATGAATGAATTAGATTGGATCATACGATCCATTCTAATTCATTAGCATGGATCGTGCTAATGAATTAGAATGGAATATACGAATGAATAAGAATGGATCGTAGAATGGATCGTACGAATGAATTAGAATGGATCGTACGAATGAATTAGAATAGATCATAGGAATGAATTAGAATGGATCGTGTAAATGAATTAGAATGGATACATTCGTACGAATGAATTAGAATGGATACATTCGTACGAATGAATTAGAATGGATCGTACTAATGAATTAGAATGGATATATTTGAACGAATAAATTAGAATGGATCATACGAATGAATTAGAATAGATCGTACGAATGAATTAGAATGGATAGTGCGAATGAATTAGAATCGATCGTATGAATGAATTAGAATGGATCGTACAAATGAATTAGATCGTACGAATGAATTAGAATGGATCGTATGAATGAATTAAAATGTATACATTCGAGTGAATGAATTAGAATAGATCGTAGGAATGAATTAGAATGGATCGTACGAATGAATTAGAATGGATACATTTGTGAGAATGAATTAGAATGGATCGTACGAATGAATTAGAATGCATCGTACGAAAGAATTAGAATGGATATATTCGTGCGAATGAATTAGAATGGATCGTACGAATGAATTAGACTGGATCGTACGAATGAATTTGAATGGATACATTTGTGCAAATGAATCTAAATGGATTGTATGAATGAATTACAATGGATCGTACGATTGAATTAGAATGGATCGTACGAATGAATTAGAATAGCTCATACGAATCGTATGAATGAATTAGAATGGTTACATTCGTGCGAATGAATTAGAATAGATCGTACGAATGAATTAGAATGGATCGTACGAATAAATTAGAATGGATCGTGGGAATGAATTAGAATGGATCTTACGAATGAATTAGAATGGATCGTACGAATGAATTAGAATGGATCGTACGAATGAATTAGAATGGATACATTCGTGCGAATGAATTAGAATGGATTGGACGAATGAATTAGAGTGGATCGTACGAATGTATTAGAATGGATCAAATGAATAAATTAGAATGGTTACATTCATGCGAATGAATTAGAATGGATCGTACGAATGGATTAGAATGGATCGTACGAATGGATTTGAATGGATACATTAGTGCGAATAAATTAAAATGGATTGTATGAATGAATTAGAATGGATCGTACGATCCATTCGAATTCATTCGCACGATCCATTCTAATTCATTCATACGATCCATTCTAATTCATTCATACAATCCATTCTAATTCTTTCACACGATCAATTCTAATTCATTCGTAGGATCCATTCTAATTCATTCGTACAATCTATTCTATTTCATTCATACGATCCATTTTTACTCATTCGTATGATCCATTCTAATTCATTCGGACGAAAGTATCCATTCTAATTTATTCGTACGATCCATTCTAATTCATTCGCACAATCCATTCTAATCCATTCTTACTCATTCGTATGATCCATTCTCATTCAATCGTACGATCCATTCTAATTCATTCGTACGATCCATTCTAATTCCTTCGTACTATCCATTCTAATTCATTCGTACGATCCATTCTAATTCATTCGTACGATCCATTCTAATTCCTTCGTACGATCCATTCTAATTCATTCGTACGATCCATTCTAATTCATTCGCGCAATCTATTCCAATTCACTCGTACGATCCATTCTAATTCATTCGTACGATCCATTCTAATTCATTCATACAATCCATTCTAATTTATTCGCACGAATGTATCCATTCTAATTCATTCGTACGATCTATTCTAATTCATTCGCACAATGTATTCTAATTCATTCATACGATCCACTCTAATTCATTCGCACGAATGTATCCATTCTAATTCATTCATACGATCCATTCTACTTCATTCGTACTATCCGTTCTAATTCACTCATACGATCCATTCTAATTCATTCATACGATCCATTCTAATTCATTTGCACGAATATATCCATTCTAATTCATTCGTATGATCCATTCTAATTCCTTCGTACGATCCATTCTAATTCCTTCGTACGATCCATTCTAATTCCTTCGTACAATCCATTCTAATTCCTTCGTATCCATTCTAATTCACTCATACGATCCATTCTAATTCATTCATACGATCCATTCTAATTTATTCATACAATCCATTCTAATTCTTTCACACGATCCATTCTAATTCATTCGTACGATCCATTCTAATTCATTCGCACAATCTATTCTATTTTATTCGTACGATCCATTCTTACTCATTCGTATGATCCATTCTAATTCATTCGCACGAATGTATCCATAATGGATCATACGAATGAGTAAGAATGGATCGTACGAATGAAATAGAATAGATTGTGCGAATGAATTAGAATGGACCGTACGAATGAATTAGAATGGATCGTACGAATGAATTAGAATGGATCGTACGAATGAATTAGAATGGATCGTACGAATAAATTAGAATGGATACATTCGTCCGAATGAATTAGAATGGATCATACGAATGAGTAAGAATGGATCGTATGAATGAAATAGAATAGATTGTACGAATGAATTAGAATGGATTCGTACGAATGAATTAGAATGGATACATTCGTGCGAATGAATTAGAATGGATCGTACCAATAAGTAAGAAAGGATCGTACGAATAAAATAGAATGGATTGTGCGAATGAATTAGAATGGATCGTACGAATGAATTAGAATGGATCATGTGAAAGAATGAGAATGGATTGTATGAATGAATTAGAATAGATCGTATGAATGAATTAGAATGGATCGTACAAATGAATTAGAATGGATCGTATGAATGAATTAGAATGGATCGTACGAATGAATTAGAATGGATACATTCGTGCGAATGAATTAGAATGGATACATTCGTGCGAAAGAATTAGAATAGATCGTATGAATGAATTAGAATGAATCGTGTGAAAGAATTAGAATGGATTGTATGAATGAATTAGAATGAATTCGTACGATCCATTCGAATTCATTCGCACGATCCATTCTAATTCATTCATATAATCCATTCTAATTCATTCGTACGATCCATTCTAATTCATATGCACAAAGGTATCCATTCTAATCCATTCGTAGGATCCATTCTAATCCATTCGTACGATACATTCTAATTCATTTGTACGATCCATTCTAATTCATTCGCTCGATCCATTCTAATTCATTCGTACGATCCATTCTAATTCATTCGCACGAATGTATCCATTCTAATTCATTCGTACATACGATCCATTCTAATTCATTCGCACGAATGTATCCATTACGATCTATTCTAATTCATTCATTCAATCCATTCTAATTCTTTCACACGATCCATTCTAATTCATTCGTACGATCCATTCTAATTCATTCGCACAATCCATTCTATTTCATTCGTACGATCCATTCTTACTCATTGGTACGATCCATTCTAATTCATTCGCACGAATGTATCCATTCTAATTCATTCGTACGAATCCATTCTAATTCATTCGTACAATCTATTCTATTTCATTCGTACGATCCATTCTTACTCATTCGTATGATCCATTCTAATTCATTCGGACGAATGTATCCATTCTCATTTATTCGTACGATCCATTCTAATTCATTCGTAGGATCCATTCTAATTCATTCGTCCGATCCATTCTAATTCATTCGTCCGATCCATTCTAATTCATTCGCACGAATGTATCCATTCTAATTCATTCGTATGATCCATTCTAATTCATTCGTAAGATCCATTCTAATTCATTCGTACGATCCATTCTAATTCATTTGTACGATCCATTCTAATTCATTCGCACGAATGTATCCATTCTAGTTCATTCGTACGATCCATTCTAATTCATTCGTACGATCCATTCTAATTCATTCGCACGATCCATTCTAATTCATTCGTACTATCCATTCTAATTCATTCATACGATCCATTCTAATTCATTCGTACGATCCATTCTAATTCATTCGCATGATCCATTCTAATTCATTCATACGATCAATTCTAATTCATTCGTACGATCCATTCTAATTCATTCGAACAAATGTATCCATTCTAATTCATTCGTACGATCCATTCTAATTCATTCGCACGATCTATTCTAATTCATTCGTACGATCGATTCTAATTCATTCGTACGATCCATTCAAATTCATTCGTAAGATCCATTCTAATTCATTCGTACGATCCATTCTAATTCATTCGTACGATCCATTCTAATTCATTCACACGAATGTATCCATTCTAGTTCATTCGTACGATCTATTCTAATTCATTCGTACGATCCATTCTAATTCATTCGCACGATCCATTCTAATTTATTCGTACTATCCATTCTAATTCATTCATACGATCCATTCTTATTCATTCGTACGATCCATTCTAATTCATTCGCACGATCCATTCTAATTCATTCGTACTATCCATTCTAATTCATTCATACGATCCATTCTAATTCATTCGTACGATCCATTCTAATTCATTCGCACAAATGTATCCATTCTAATTCATTCGTATGTTCCATTCTAATTCATTAGCACGATCCATGCTAATTCATTCGTTCGATCAATTCTAATTCATTAGCACGATCCATTCTAATTCATTCATACGATCCATTCTAATTCATTCGCATGATCCATTCTAATTCATTCATAGGATCCATTCTAATTCATTCATACGATCTATTCTAATTCTTTCGCACGAATGTATCCATTCTAATTCATTCGTACGATCCATTCTAATTCATTCATACGATCCATTCTAATTCATTCGTAAGATCCATTCTAATTCATTCGTACGATCCATTCTAATTCATTCGTACGATCCATTCTAATTCATTCGCACGAATGTATCCATTCTAGTTCATTCGTACGATCCATTCTAATTCATTCGTACGATCCATTCTAATTCATTCGCACGATCCATTCTAATTCATTCGTATGATCCATTCTAAATCATTCATACGATCCATTCTAATTCATTCGTACGATCCATTCTAATTCATTCGCACAAATGTATCCATTCTAATTCATTCGTACGATCCATTCTAATTCATTCGCACGATCAATTCTAATTCATTCGTACGATGATCCATTATGGATACATTCGTGCGAATGAATTAGAATGGATCATACGAATGAGTAAGAATGGATCGTACGAATGAAATAGAATGGATTGTGCGAATGAATTAGAATGGATCGTACGAAAGAATTAGAATGGATTGTATGAATGAATTAGAATAGATCGTATGAATGAATTAGAATGGATCGTACGAATGAATTAGAATGGATCGTACGAATGAACTAGAATGGATACATTCATGCGAATGAATTAGAATGGATCGTATGAATGAATTAGAATGGATCGTACGAATGAATTAGAATGGATCTTACGAATGAATTAGAATGGATCGTAGGAATGCACGATCCATGCTAATTCATTCGTTCGATCAATTCTAATTCATTAGCACGATCCATTCTAATTCATTCGCATGATCCATTCTAATTCATTCGTACGATCCATTCTAATTCTTTCACAGGATCCATTCTAATTCATTCGTACGATCCATTCTAATTCATTCGTACGATCTATTCTAATTCATTCGTAGTTTCCATTCTAATTCATTCGTACGATCCATTCTAATTCCTTCGTACGATCCATTCTAATTCATTCATACAATCCATTCTAATTCTTTCACACGATCCATTCTAATTCATTCGTACGATCCATTCTAATTCATTCGTGAAATCCATTCTATTTCATTCGTACGATCCATTCTTACTCATTCGTACGATCCATTCTAATTCATTCACACGAATATATCCATTCGTACGAATGAATTAGAATAGATTGTACGAATGAACTAGAATGGATCGTACGAATGAATTAGAATGGATCGTACGAATGAATTAGAATGGATCGTATGAATGAATTAGAATGGATCGTACGAATGAATTAGAATGGATCGTGCGAATGAATTAGAATGGATTGTATGAATGAATTAGAATGGATCGTACGAATGAACTAGAATGGATACATTCGTGCGAATGAATTAGAATGGATCGTACGAATGAATTAGAATGGATCCTACGAATGAATCGTACGAATGAATTAGAATAGATCGTGTGAAAAAATTAGATTGGATTGTATGAATGAATTAGAATGGATCGTACGAATGAATTAGAATGGATCGTACGAATGAACTAGAATGGATATATTCGTGCGAATGAATTAGAATGGATCGTACGAATGAATTAGAATGGATCGTACGAATGAATTAGAATGGATCTTACGAATGAATTAGAATAGATCGTACGAATGAATTAGAATGGATCCTACGAATGAATTAGAATGGATACATTCGTGCGAATGAATTAGAATGGATCGGACGAATGAATTAGAATGGATCGTACGAATGAATTAGAATAGATCGTACGAATGAATTAGAATGGATCGTACGAATAAATTAGAATGGATACATTCGTCCAAAAGAATTAGAATGGATCATACGAATGAGTAAGAATGGATCGTACGAATGAAATAGAATAGATTGTACGAATGAATTAGAGTGGATCCTACGAATGAATTAGAATGGATCGTGTGAAAGAATTAGAATGGATTGTATGAATGAATTAGAATGGATCGTATGAATGAATTAGAATTGATTATGCGAATGAATTCGAATGGATCGTACGAATTCATTCTAATTCATTCATACAATCCATTCTAATTCTTTCACACGATCTATTCTAATTCATTCGTAGGATCCATTCTAATTCATTCGTACAATCTATTCTATTTCATTCGTACGATCCATTCTTACTCATTCGTATGATCCATTCTAATTCATTCGGACGAATGTATCCATTCTAATTTATTTGTACGATCCATTCTAATTCATTCGTACGATCTATTCTAATTCATTCGTCCGATCCATTCTAATTCATTCGCACGAATGTATCCATTCTAGTTCATTCGTACGATCCATTCTAATTCATTCGTATGATCCATTCTAATTCATTCATATAATCCATTCTAATTCATTCGTACGATCCATTCTAATTCACTCATACGATCCATTCTAATAAATTCATACGATCCATTCTAATTCATTTGCATAAATATATCCATTCTAATTCATTCATACCATCCATTCTAATTCATTCGTACGATCCATTCTAATTCATTCGCACAATCCATTCTATTTCATTCGTACGATCCATTTTTACTCATTCGTATGATCCATTATGGATACATTCGTGCGAATGAATTAGAATGGATCATACGATTGAGTAAGAATGGATCGTACGAATGAAATAGAATGGATTGTGCGAATGAATTAGAATGGATCGTACGAAAGAATTAGAATGGATTGTATGAATGAATTAGAATAGATCGTATGAATGAATTAGAATGGATCGTACGAATGAATTAGAATGAATCGTACGAATGAACTAGAATGGATACATTCGTGCGAATGAATTAGAATGGATCGTACGAATGAATTAGAATGGATCGTATGAATGAATTAGAATGGATCTTACGAATGAATTAGAATGGATCGTACAAATGCACGATCCATGCTAATTCATTCGTTCGATCAATTCTAATTCATTAGCACGATCCATTTAATTCATTCGTACGATCCATTCTAATTCATTCGCACGATCCATTCTAATTGATTCGTACGATCCATTCTAATTCTTTCACACGATCCATTCTAATTCATTCGTACGATCCATTCTAATTCATTCGTACGATCTACTCTAATTCATTCGTACGATCCATTCTAATACATTCGTACGATCCATTCTAATTCCTTCGTACGATCCATTCTAATTCATTCATACAATCCATTCTAATTCTTTCACACGATCCATTCTAATTCATTCGTACGATCCATTCTAATTCATTCGTGCAATCCATTCTATTTCATTCGTACGATCCATTCTTACTCATTCGTAAGATCAATTCTAATTCATTCACACGAATGTATCCATTCGTACGAATGAATTAGAATAGATTGTACGAATGAATTAGAATGGTTCGTACGAATGAATTAGAATGGATCGTATGAATGAATTAGAATGGATCGTACGAATGAATTAGAATGGATCGTATGAATGAATTAGAATGGATCGTACGAATGAACTAGAATGGATACATTCGTGCGAATGAATTAGAATAGATCGTACGAATGAATTAGAATGGATCATACGAATGAATCGTACGAATGAATTAGAACTGATCGTGTGAAAGAATTAGAATGGATTGTATGAATGAATTAGAATAGATCGTATGAATGAATTAGAATGGATCGTACGAATGAATTAGAATGGATCGTACGAATGAACTAGAATGGATATATTTGTGCGAATGAATTAGAATGGATCGTACGAATGAATTAGAATGGATCGTACGAATGAATTAGAATGGATCTTACGAATGAATTAGAATGGATCATACGAATGCACGATCCATGCGAATGAATTAGAATAGATCGTATGAATGAACTAGAATGGATACATTCGTGCGAATGAATTAGAATGGATCGTATGAATGAATTCGAATGGATCGTACGAATGAATTAGAATGGATCTTACGAATGAATTAGAATGGATCGTACGAATGAATTAGAATGGATCGTACGAATGAATTAGAATCGATACATTCGTGCGAATGAATTAGAATGGATCGAACGAATGAATTAGAATGGTTCGTACGAATGAATTAGAATGGATCGTACGTATGAATTAGAATGGATCGTACGAATAAATTAGAATGGATACATTCGTCCGAATGAATTAGAATGGATCATACGAATGAGTAAGATTGGATCATACGAATGAAATAGAATAGATTGTACGAATGAATTAGAATGGATTCGTACGAATGAATTAGAATGGATACATTCGTGCGAATGAATTAGAATGGATCGTACCAATGAGTAAGAATGGATCGTACGAATGAAATAGAATGGATTGTGCGAATGAATTAGAATGGATCATACGAATAAATTAGAATGGATCGTACGAATTAATTAGAATGGATACATTCGTGCGAATGAATTAGAATGGATTGTATGAATGAATTAGAATGGATCGTACGAATGAATTAGAATGGATCATACGAATTAATTAGAATGGATCGTACGAATGAATTAGAATGGATCGTACGAATGAATTAGAATGGATCGTACGAATGAGTTAGAGTGGATCGTGTGACATTCTAATACATTCATACGATCCATTCTAATTTATTTGCACGAATATATCCATTCTAATTCATTCGTACGATCCATTCTAATTCTTTCGTACGATCCATTTGAATTCATTCGTATGATCTATTCTAATTCATTCGTACGATCCATTCTAATTCATTCGTACGATCCATTCTAATTCATTCGTACGATACATTCTAATTCATTCGTACAATCTATTCTAATTCATTCGTATGAATGGACACATTCGTGTGAATGAATTAGAATGGATCGTACGAATGAGTAAGAATGGATCGTACGAATGAAATCGAATCGATTGCACGAATGAATTAGAATGGATCGTACGAATGAATTAGAATGGATCATGTGAAAGAATTAGAATTGATTGTATGAATGAGTTAGAATGGATCGTACGAAGGAATTAGAATGGATCGTACGAATGAATTAGAATGGATCGTACGAATGAATTAGAATAGATCGTACGAATGAATTAGAATGGATCGTGTGAAAGAATTAGAATGGATCGTACGAATGAATTAGAATGGATCGTGCGAATGAATTAGAATGGATCGTACGAATGAACTAGAATGGATTGTATGAATGAATTAGAATGGATCATACGAATGAATTAGAATGGATCGTACGAATGAACTAGAATGGATACATTCGTGCGAATGAATTAGAATGGATCGTACGAATGATTTAGAATGGATCGTGCGAATGAATTAGAATGGATCGTATGAATGAATTAGAATAGATCGTATGAATGAATTAGAATGGATTGTACGAATGAATTAGAATAGATCATACGAATAAATTAGAATGGATTGTACGAATAAATTAGAATGGATACATTCGTCCGAATGAATTAGAATGGATCATACGAATGAGTAAGAATGGATCGTATGAATGAAATAGAATAGATTGTACGAATGAATTAGAATGGATCCTACGAATGAATTAGAATGGATCGTGTGAAAGAATTAGAATGGATTGTATGAATGAATTAGAATGGATCGTATGAATGAATTAGAATGGATCGTGCGAATGAATTCGAATGGATCGTACGAATTCATTCTAATTCATTCATACAATCCATTCTAATTCTTTCACACAATCTATTCTAATTCATTCGTAGGATCCATTCTAATTCATTCGTACAATCTATTCTATTTCATTCGTACGATCCATTCTTACTCATTCGTATGATCCATTCTAATTCATTCGGACGAATGTATCCATTCTAATTTATTCGTATGATCCATTCTAATTCATTCGTACGATCTATTCTAATTCATTCCTACGATCCATTCTAATTCATTCATACGATCTATTCTAATTCATTCATACAATCCATTCTAATTCTTTCACACGATCCATTCTAATTCATTCGTACGATCCATTCTAATTCAATCGCACAATCCATTCTATTTCATTCGTACGATCCATTCTTACTCATTCGTATGATCCATTCTAATTCATTCGCACGAATGTATCCATAATGGATCATACGAATGAGTAAGAATGGATCGTACGAATGAAATAGAATGGATTGTGCGAATGAATTAGAATGGATCGTACAAATGAATTAGAATGGATACATTCGTGCGAATGAATTAGAATGGATCGGACGAATGAATTAGAATGGATCGTACGAATGAATTAGAATGGATCGTACGAATGAATTAGAATGGATCATACGAATAAATTAGAATGGATACATTCGTCCGAATGAATTAGAATGGATCATACGAATGAGTAAGAATGGATCGTACGAATGAAATAGAATAGATTGTACGAATGAATTAGAATGGATTCGTACGAATGAATTAGAATGGATACATTCGTGCGAATGAATTAGAATGGATCGTAGCAATGAGTAAGAATGGATCGTACGAATGAAATAGAATGGATTGTGCGAATGAATTAGAATGGATCATACGAATGAATTAGAATGGATCGTACGAATTAATTAGAATGGATACATTCGTGCGAATGAATTAGAATGGATTGTATGAATGAATTAGAATGGATCGTACGAATGAATTAGAATGGATTATACGAATTAATTAGAATGGATCATACGAATGAATTAGAATGGATCGTATGAATGAATTAGAATGGATCATACGAATGAATTAGAATGGATACATTCGTGCGAATGAATTAGAATGGATTGTGCGAATGAATAAGAACAGATCGTGCGAATGAATTAGAATGGATCATACGAATGAATTAGAATGGATCGTGCGAATGAATTAGAATGGATCGTACGAATGAATTAGAATGGATACATTTGTGCGAATGAATTAGAATGGATCGTACGAATGAATTAGAATGGATCGTATAAATAAATTAGAATGGATCGTACGAATGAATTAGAATGGATCGTGCGAATGAATTAGAATGGATCGTACGAATGAATTAGAATGGATCGTACGAATGAACTAGAATGGATACATTCGTGCGAATGAATTAGAATGGATCGTACGAATGAATTAGAATGGATCGTACGAATGAATTAGAATGGATCGTACGAATAAATTATAATGGATACATTCGTGCGAATGAATTAGAATGGATCGGACGATTGAATTAGAATGGATTGTACGAATGAATTAGAATGGATCGTACGAATGAATTAGAATGGATCGTACGAATAAATTAGAATGGATACATTCGTCTGAATGAATTAGAATGGATCATACGAATGAGTAAGATTGGATCGTACGAATGAAATAGAATAGATTGTACGAATGAATTAGAATGGATCCTACGAATGAATTAGAAAGGATCATGTGAAAGAGTTAGAATAGATTGTATGAATGAATTAGAAGGGATCGTATGAATGAATTTGAATGGATCGTGCGAATGAATTCGAATGGATTGTACGAATTTATTCTAATTCATTCATACAATCTATTCTAATTCTTTCACACGATCTATTCTAATTCATTCATAGGATCCATTCTAATTCATTCGTACAATCTATTCTATTTCATTCGTACGATCCATTCTTACTCATTCGTATGATCCATTCTAATTTATTCGGACGAATGTATCCATTCTAATTTATTCGTACGATTCATTCTAATTCATTCGTACGATCCATTCTAATTCATTCGTCCGATCCATTCTAATTCATTCGCACGAATGTATCCATTCTAATTCATTCGTACGGTCCATTCTAATTCATTCGCACAATCCATTCTATTTCATTCGTACGATCCATTCTTACTCATTCGTATGATCCATTATGGATACATTCGTGCGAATGAATTGGAATGGATCATACGAATGAGTAAGAATGGATCGTACGAATGAAATAGAATGGATTGTGCGAATAAATTAGAATGGATCGTACGAATGAATTAGAATGGATCGTGTGAAAGAATTAGAATGGATTGTATGAATGAATTAGAATAGATCGTATGAATGAATTAGAATGGATCGTAAGAATGAATTAGAATGGATCGTACGAATGAACTAGAATGGATACATTCGTGCGAATAAATTAGAATGGATCGTACGAATGAATTAGAATGGATCGTACGAATGAATTAGAATGGATCTTACGAATGAATTAGAATGGATCGTACGAATGCACGATCCATGCGAATGAATTAGAATAGATCGTACGAATGAACTAGAATGGATACCTTCGTGCGAATGAATTAGAATGGATCGTACGAATGAATTAGAATGGATCGTACGAATGAATTAGAATGGATATTACGAATGAATTAGAATGGATCGTACGAATGAATTAGAATGGATCGTACGAATGAATTAGAATGAATACATTCGTGCGAATGAATTAGAATGGATCGGACGAATGAATTAGAATGGATCGTACGAATGAATTAGAATGGATCGTACGAATGAATTAGAATGGATCGTACGAATGAATTAGAATGGATACATTCGTGCGAATGAATTAGAATGGATCGGACGAATGAATTAGAATGGATCATACGAATGAATTAGAATGGATCGTACGAATGAATTAGAATGGATCGTATGAATGAATTAGAATGGATCGTACGAATGAATTAGAATGGATCGTGCGAATGAATTAGAATGGATCATATGAATGAATTAGAATGGATAGTACGAATAAATTAGAATGGATACATTCGTCCGAATAAATTAGAATGGATCATACGAATAAGTAAGAATGGATCGTACGAATGAAATAGAATAGATTGTACGAATGAATTAGAATGGATTCGTACGAATGAATTAGAATGGATACATTCGTGCGAATGAATTAGAATAGATCGTACCAATGAGTAAGAATGGATCGTACGAATTAAATAGAATGGATTGTGCGAATGAATTAGAATGGATCATACGAATGAATTAGAATGGATCGTACGAATTAATTAGAATGGATACATTCGTGCGAATGAATTAGAATGGATTGTATGAATGAATTAGAATGGATCGTACGAATGAATTAGAATGGATCATACGAATTAATTAGAATGGATCATACGAATGAATTAGAATGGATCGTACGAATGAATTAGAATGGATCGTACCAATGAATTAGAATGGATACATTCGTGCGAATGAATTAGAATGGATTGTGCGAATGAATAAGAACAGATCGTGCGAATGAATTAGAATGGATCATACGAATGAATTAGAATGGATTGTACGAATGAATTAGAATGGATCGTGCGAATGAATTAGAATGGATCGTACGAATGAATTAGAATGGATACATTTGTACGAATGAATTAGAATGGATCGTATGAATGAATTAGAATGGATCGTATGAATGAATTAGAATGGATCGTGCGAATGAATTAGAATGGATCGTACGAATGAATTAGAATGGATCGTACGATTGAACTAGAATGGATACATTCATGCGAATGAATTAGAATGGATCGTACGAATGAATTAGAATGGATCATACGAATGAATTAGAATGGATCTTACGAATTAATTAAAATGGATCGTACGAATGGATTAGAATGGATCGTACGAATGAATTAGAATGGATACATTCGTGCGAATGAATTAGAATGGATCGGACGAATGAATTAGAATGGATCGTACGAATGAATTAGAATGGATCGTACGAATGAATTAGAATAGATCGTACGAATAAATTAGAATGGATACATTTGTCCGAATGAATTAGAATGGATCATACGAATGAGTAAGAATGGATCGTACGAATGAAATAGAATAGATTGTACGAATGAATTAGAATGGATCCTACGAATGAATTAGAATGGATCGTGTGAAAGAATTAGAATGGATTGTATGAATGAATTAGAATGGATCGTATGAATGAATTAGAATGGATCGTGCGAATGAATTCGAATGGATCGTACGAATTCATTCTAATTCATTCATACAATCCATTCTAATTCTTTCACACGATCTATTCTAATTCATTCGTAGGATCCATTCTAATTCATTCGTACAATCTATTCTATTTCATTCCTACGATCCATTCTTACTCATTCGTATGATCCATTCTAATTCATTCGGACGAATGTATCCATTCTAATTTATTCGTACGATCCATTCTAATTCATTTGTACGATCCATTCTAATTCATTCATACGATCCATTCTAATTCATTCGTCCGATCCATTCTAATTCATTCGCATGAATGTATCCATTCTAATTCATTCATACGGTCCATTCTAATTCATTCGCACAATCCATTCTATTTCATTCGTACGATCCATTCTTACTCATTCGTATGATCCATTATGGATACATTCGTGCGAATGAATTAGATTGGATCATACAAATGAGTAAAAATGGATCGTAGGAATGAAATAAAATGGATTGTGCGAATGAATTAGAATGGATCGTACGAATGAATTAGAATGGATCGTGTTAAAGAATTAGAATGGATTGTATGAATGAATTAGAATAGATCGTATGAATGAATTAGAATGGATCGTACGAATGAATTAGAATGGATCGTACGAATGAACTAGAATGGATACATTCGTGCGAATGAATTAGAATGGATCGTACGAATGAATTAGAATGGATCGTACGAATGAATTAGAATGGATCTTACGAATGAATTAGAATGGATCGTACGAATGCACGATCCATGCTAATTCATTCGTTCGATCAATTCTAATTCATTAGCACGATCCATTCTAATTCATTCGTACGATCCATTCTAATTCATTCGCACGATCCATTCTAATTCATTCGTACGATCCATTCTAATTCTTTCACACGATCCATTCTAATTCATTCGTACGATCCATTCTAATTCATTCGTACGATCTATTCTAATTCATTCGTACGATCCATTCTAATTCATTCGTACGATCCATTCTAATTCCTTCGTACGATCCATTCTAATTCATTCATACAACCCATTCTAATTCTTTCACATGATCCATTCTAATTCATTCGTACGATCCATTCTAATTCATTCATGCAATCCATTCTATTTCATTCGTACGATCCATTCTTACTCATTCGTACGATCCATTCTAATTCATTCGCACGAATGTATCCATTCATACGAATGAATTAGAATGGATCGTACGAATGAATTAGAATGGATCATATGAATGAATTAGAATGGATCGTACAAATGAATTAGAATGGATCGTGCGAATAAATTAGAATAGATCGTACGAATGTATTAGAATGGATCGTACGAATGAACTAGAATGGATACATTCGTGCGAATGAATTAGAATGGATCGTACGAATGAATTAGAATGGATCGTACGAATGAATTAGAATGGATCGTACGAATGAATTAGAATGGATCATACGAATGAATTAGAATGGATCATACGAATGAGTAAGAATGGACCGTACGAATGAAATAGAATGGATTGTACAAATGAATTAGAATGGATCGTACGAATGAATTAGAATGGATCGTGTGAATGAATTAGAATGGATTGTATGAATGAATTAGAATGGATCATATGAATGAATTAGAATGGATCGTGCGAATGAATTCGAATGGATTGTACGAATGAATTAGAATGGATCGTACGAATGAATTAGAATGGATACATTCATGCGAATGAATTAGAATGGATACATTCGTGAGAAAGAATTAGAATAGATCGTATGAATGAATTAGAATGGATCCTATGAATGAATTAGAATGGATCGTGCGAATGAATTAGAATGGATCGTACGAATGAATTAGAATGGATCGTGCTAATGAATAAGAATTGATCGAACGAATGAATTAGCATGGATCGTGCTAATGAATTAGAATGGAACGTACGAATGAATTAGAATGGATCGTGTGAAAGAATTAGAATGGATTATACTAATGAATTGGAATGAATTCGTACAATCCATTCGAATTCATTCGCACGATCCATTCTAATTCATTCATACGATCCATTCTAATTCATTCATACAATCCATTCTAATTCTTTCACACGATCCATTCTAATTCATTCGTAGGATCCATTCTAATTCATTCGTACAATCTATTCTATTTCATTCGTACGATCCATTCTTACTCATTCGTATGGTCCATTCTAATTCATTCGGACGAATGTATCCATTCTAATTTATTCGTACGATCCATTCTAATTCATTCGTAGGATCTATTCTAATTCATTCGTACGATCCATTCTTACTCATTCGTATGATCCATACGAATTCATTCGCACGATCCATTCTAATTCATTCATACGATCCATTCTAATTCATTCGTACGATCCATTCTAATTCATTCGCACAAATGTATCCATTCTAATTCATTCGTACGATCCATTCTAATTCATTCGCACGATCCATTCTAATTCATTCGTACGATCCATTCTAATTCATTAGCACGATCCATGCTAATTCATTCCTTCGATCAATTCTAATTTATTAGCACGATCCATTCTAATTCATTCGTACGATCCATTCTAATTCATTTGCACAAATGTATCCATTCTAATTCATTCGTAGGATCCATTCTAATTCATTCGCACGATCTATTCTAATTCATTCGTATGATCCAATCTAATTCTTTCACACGATCCATTCTAATTCATTCGTACGATCCATTCTAATTCATTCGCACGATCCATTCTAATTCATTCATAGGACCCATTCTAATTCATTCATACGATCTATTCTAATTCTTTCGTATGAATGTATCCATTCTAATTCATTCGCACGAATGTATCCGTTCTAATTCATTCGTACGATCCATTCTAATTCATTCGTACGATCCATTCTAATTCATTCGTACGATCCATTCTAATTCATTCATACGATCTATTTTAATTCATTCATACAATCCATTCTAATTCTTTCACACGATCCATTCTAATTCATTCGTACGATCCATTCTACTTCACGAATGAGTAAGAATGGATCGTACGAATGAAATAGAATGGATTGTGCGAATGAATTAGAATTGACCGTACGAATGAATTAGACGTACGAATGAATTAGAATGGATACATTCGTGCGAATAAATTAGAATGGATCATACGAATGAGTAAGAATGGATCGTCATTCTAATTCATTCGTATGATCCATTCTAATTCATTTGTATCCATTCTATTTCATTCGCACAATCCATTCTAATTCATTCGCGCAATCTATTCTAATTCATTCGTACGATCCATTCTAATTCATTCGTACAATCTATTCTATTTCATTCGTACGATCCATTCTTACTCATTCGTATGATCCATTCTAATTCATTCGGACGAATGTATCCATTCTAATTTATTCGTAAGTTCCATTGTAATTCATTCGTACGATCCATTCTAATTCATTCGCTCGAATGTATCCATTCTAATCCATTCGTACGATCCATTCTAATCCATTCGTACGATCCATTCTATTTCATTCATTTGATCCATTCTAATTCATTCGTACGATCTATTCTAATTCATTAGCATGATCCATGCTAATTCATTCGTTCGATCAATTCTAATTCATTAGCACGATCCATTCTAATTCATTCGTACGATCCATTCTAATTCATTCGCACGATCCATTCTAATTCATTCATGGGATCCATTCTAATTCATTCAAACGATCTATTTCTAATTCTTTCGCACGAATGTATCCATTCTAATTCATTCGCACGAATGTATCCATTCTAATTCATTCGTACAATCCATTCTAATTCATTCGCACGATCCATTCTAATTCATTCGTACGATCAATTCTAATTCATTCGCACGAATGTATCCATTCTAATTCATTCGTACGATCCATTCTAATTCATTCATAGGATCCATTCTAATTCATTCATACAATCCATTCTAATTCAATCGCACGAATGTATCCATTCTAATTCATTCGTACGATCAGTTCTAATTCATTCACAAAATCTATTCTAATTCATTCATACGATCCATTCTAATTCATTCACACGAATGTATCCATTCTAATTCTTTCATACGATCCATTCTAATTCATTCGTACGATCCATTCTAATTCACTCATACGATCCATTCTAATACATTCATACGATCCATTCTAATTCATTTGCACGAATATATCCATTCTAATTCATTCGTACGATCCGTTCTAATTCCTTCGTACGATCCATTCTAATTCATTCGTACGATCTTTTCTAATTCATTTGTACAATCCATTCTAATTCATTCGTACGATCCATTCTAATTCCTTCGTACGATCCATTCTAATTCATTCGTACGATCCATTCTAATTCATTCGTACAATCTATTCTAATTCATTCGTACGAATGGATACATTCGTGTGAATGAATTAGAATGGATCGTACAAATGAGTAAGAATTGATCGTACGAATGAAATAGAATAGATTGCACGAATGAATTAGAATGGATCGTACGAATGAATTAGAATGGATCGTGTGAAAGAATTAGAATGGATTGTATGAATGAACTAGAATGGATCGTACGAATCAATTAGAATGGATCGTACGAAGGAATTAGAATGGATCGTACGAATGAATTAGAATGGATCGTACGAATGAATTAGAATAGATCGTACGAATGAATTAGAATAGATCGTACGAAGGAATTAGAATGGATCGTACGAATGAATTAGAATAGATATATTCGTGCAAATGAATTAGAATGTATCATATGAATGTATTAGAATGGATCCTATGAGTGAATTAGATTGGATCGTATGAATGAATTTGAATGGATCGTATGAATGAATTAGAATGGATACATTCGTGTGAATGAATTAGAATGGATCGTATGAATGAATTAGAATAGATTTTGTGAATGAATTAGAACTGATCGTACGAATGAATTAGAATGGATACATTCGTGCGAATGAATTAGAATGGATTGTATGAATAAATTAGAATGGATCGTACGAATGAACTAGAATGGATACATTCGTGCGAATGAATTAGAATGGATCGTACGAATGAATTAGAATGGATCTTACGAATGAATTAGAATGGATCGTATGAATGAATTAGAATGGATCGTACGAATGAATTAGAATGGATACATTCGTGCGAATGAATTAGAATGGATCGTACGAATGAATTAGAATGGATCGTACGAATGAATTAGAATGGATCGTACGAATAAATTAGAATGGATACATTCGTCCGAATGATTTAGAATGGATCATACGAATGAGTAAGAATGGATCGTACGAATGAAATAGAATAGATTGTACGAATGAATTAGAATGGATCCTACGAATGAATTAGAATGGATCGTGTGAAAGAATTAGAATGGATTGTATGAATGAATTAGAATGGATCGTATGAATGAATTAGAATGGATCGTGCGAATGAATTCGAATGGATCGTACGAATTCATTCTAATTCATTCATACAATCCATTCTAATTCTTTCACACGATCCATTCTAATTCATTCGTACGTTCCATTCTAATTCATTAGCACGATCCATGCTAATTCATTCGTTCGATCAATTCTAATTCATTAGCACGATCCATTCTAATTCATTCGTACGATCCATTCTAATTCATTTGCACGATCCATTCTAATTCATTCATAGGATCCATTCTAATTCATTCATACAATCCATTCTAATTCATTCGCACGAATGTATCCATTCTAATTCATTCGTACGATCAGTTCTAATTTATTCACAAAATCTATTCTAATTCATTCATACGATCCATTCTAATTCATTCACACGAATGTATCCATTCTAATTCATTCATACGATCCATTCTAATGCATTCGTACGATCTATTCTAATTCACTCATACGATCCATTCTAATACATTCATACGATCCATTCTAATTCATTTGCACGAATATATCCATTCTAATTCATTCGTACGATCTATTCTAATTCCTTCGTACGATCCATTCTAATTCATTCGTACGATCTATTCTATTTCATTCGTACGATTCATTCTTACTCATTCGTACGATCCATTCTAATTCATTCGTCCGATCCATTCTAATTCATTCGCACGAATGTATCCATTCTAATTCATTAGTTCGATCAATTCTAATTCATTAGCACGATCCATTCTAATTCATTCGTACGATCCATTCTAATTCATTCGCACGATCCATTCTAATTCATTCATTGGATCCATTCTAATTCATTCGTACGATCCATTCTAATTCATTCATACGATCCATTCTAATTCATTCGCACAATCCATTCTATTTCATTCGTACGATCCATTCTTACTCACTGGTACGATCCATTCTAATTCATTCGCACGAATGTATCCATTCTAATTCATTCGTACGAATACATTCTAATTCATTCGTACAATCTATTCTATTTCATTCGTACGATCCATTCTTACTTATTCGTATGACTCATTCTAATTAATTCGGACGAATGTATCCATTCTAATTTATTCGTACAATCCATTCTAATTCATTCGTACGATCCAATCTAATTCATTCGTACGATCCATTCTAATTCATTTGTCCGATCAATTCTAATTCGTTCGCACGAATGTATCCATTCTAATTCATTCGTACGATCCATTCAATTCATTCATACGATCCATTCTAATTTATTCGTAAGATCCATTCTAATTCATTCGTACGATCTATTCTAATTCATTCGTACGATCCATTCTAATTTATTCGTACGATCCATTTTAATTCATTCGCACGAATGTATCCATTCTATTTCATTCGTACGATCCATTCTTACTCATTCGTATGATCCATTCTAATTCATTCGTATGATCCATTCTAATTCAATCGTACGATCCATTCTAATTCATTCGTACGATCAATTCTAATTCATTCGCACGATCAATTCTAATTCATTCATACGATCCATTCTAATTCATTCATACGATCCATTCTAATTCATTCCTACAATCCATTCTAATTCATTCGCCCGATCCATTCTAATTCATTCATACGATCCATTCTATTCGAATGGATCATGCGATCCATTCGAATTCATTCGCACGATCCATTCTAATTCATTCATACGATCCATTCTAATTCATTCATACAATGCATTCTAATTCTTTCACGTCATCCATTCTAATTCATTCGTACGATCCATTCTAATTCATTCGTACAATCCATTCTTTTTCATTTGTACGATCCATTCTTACTCATTCGTATGATCCATTCTAATTCATTCGTACGATCCATTCTAATTCATTTGTACGATCCATTCTAATTCATTCGTACAATCCATTCGATTTCATTCGTACGATCCATTCTTACTCATTCGTATGATCCATTCTAATTCATTCGCACGAATGTATCCATTCTAATTCATTCATACAATCCATTCTAATTCATTCCGTTCGATCCATTCTAATTCATTCGTATGATCGTACGAATGAATTAGAATGGATCGTACGAATGAATTAGAATAGATTGTGCGAATGAATTAGAATGGATCGTACGAATGAATTAGAATGGATCGTACGAATGAATTAGAATGGATCATACGAATGAGTAAGAATGGATCGTACGAATGAATTAGAATGGATCGTACGGATGAATTAGAATGGATCGTACGAATAAATTAGAATGGATACATTCGTCCGAATGAATTAGAATGGATCATACGAATAAGTAAGAATGGATCGTACGAATGAAATAGAATAGATTGTACGAATGAATTAGAATGGATCCTACGAATGAATTAGAATGGATCGTGTGAAAGAATTAGAATGGATTGTATGAATGAATTAGAATGGATCGTATGAATGAATTAGAATGGATCGTGCGAATGAATTCGAATGGATTGTACGAATTCATTCTAATTCTTTCACACGATCCATTCTAATTCTTTCACACGATCCATTCTAATTCATTCGTACGTTCCATTCTAATTCATTAGCACGATCCATGCTAATTCATTCGTTCGATCAATTCTAATTCATTAGCACGATCCATTCTAATTCATTCGTACGATCCATTCTAATTCATTCGCACGATCCATTCTAATTCATTCATAGGATCCATTCTAATTCATTCATACGATCTATTCTAATTCTTTCTCACGAATGTATCCATTCTAATTCATTCGCACGAATGTATCCATTCTAATTCATTCGTACGATGCATTCTAATTCATTCGTACGATCCATTCTAATTCATTCGTTCGATCCATTCTAATTCATTCGTACGATCCATTCTATTTCATTCGTACGATCCATTCTAATTCATTCGTATGATCCATTCTAATTCATTCGTACGATCCATTCTAATTCATTACTACGATCCATTCTAATTCATTCGTACGATCCATTCTAATTCATTCGCACGAATGTATCCATTCTAGTTCATTCGTACGATCCATTCTAATTCATTCGTACGATCTATTCTAATTTATTCGCACGATCCATTCTAATTCATTCGTACGATCCATTCTAATTCATTCATACGATCCATTCTAATTCATTCGTACGATCCATTCTAATTCATTCGTACAATCTATTCTAATTCATTCGTACGAATGGATACATTCGTGTGAATGAATTAGAATGGATCGTACGAATGAGTAAGAATGGATCGTACGAATGAAATAGAATGGATTGCACGAATGAATTAGAATGGATCGTGTTCGGGGGATTTTTCGCTGGTCCGTGCGGGCTGCCTGCAAGACAAAGAAAAAGAAGCGTGAGAACGGCTGGCTCCCTTAGGAGCGCAGACCCTTCGACGCTCAAGTCAGTCACGGGTGCACAACGGCGAGCTGTTGTATACCAAAGTGGTAGGGAAAAGGGTTTCGAACCTGTACTATGGAGCCTGGGGGTGAGCATTTATAGCAATAGGCGGCCTACCGTGGCCCGACACGTGGAGATTCTTTCCAGAGCCTTCTAGACCCCCACGTCCTGGCTCGCGTGGGTCTGACAGTCCTTGGTACTCGCGCCCTGACATTCTGTCGTCAAGTCTGCCAGGCAGTTTGAGTGGGGGAGAGCATCTTTCTTGTCGCGGCCAGGTGGCTATTCTGTAATGTTCAAGTCTGGGCGGTCTCAGGGAGGAAGCAAAGGCAAGCTTGCCCTGCACTGCTCCGTCCTTTCGTCCATATCTATCAAGAGTCGGACCTCGCGGGAGCAGCCTCTTCGATAAACAGGGGTCTAGGCGAGCTTGGGCGAGCTCCTGAGCGAGCATGGGCGAGCTCCCGAGCGAGCTAGGCGAGCTCCTGAGCGAGCATGGGCGAGCTCCTGCACGAGCTAGGCGAGCTCCTGAGCGTGCTTTGTCGAGCTCCTGAGCGAGCTCTTGGCCTTGGGCCCCTTCAGCCCAATGTGGATCTCGCTCCCTGTCAAGAGGGTTCGGTGAGCACGGGGGGGGGGGGGGGGGGGGGGGGGGCGAACTCCTGGGCGAGCTTCAGCTACCCCCAACATTACCCCCTCCTGAGGGAGCGACCAAGGAGACTTTGACGCTTGCTCAGGAGTCTTATTGCACACGTCGGTCGGATTGGGAGTTCCAGCCATTGGCGACTTCCACATGGTGGGCTGCGGGCACCTGTCGTGGGCGGTCTGCGCCGAGAGTTTAGACTCCCAGTATTTCACAAACGCTGGGCGGGCCGGAAGCATCAGCCATGAGCGATCTCCTTCCGGTGCGAGCTCATCACACGCGATCAGGGTCTGCGTCGGGCGAGCTGCGGGCTCCAGCCGTGGGCGGTCTGCGCCGAGAGTTTAGACTCCCAGTATTTCACAAACGCTGGGCGGGCCGGGAGCGTCAGCCACGAGCGATCTCCTTCCGGTGCGAGCTTGCCACACGCGGTCAGGGTCTGCCTCGGGCGAGCTGCGGGCACCAGCCGCATGCGATCTTGTGGCTTGGGTATCGCTCCAAATCTCCAACGGTCGCTTCATCTTGAATGCAGCGCGAGGCCCGATGTTGATACAATGAATCTCATCATGAGATCCCGATCGGCGTGAGACATGTGTCTCCTCCTCATTCGTTCCTCTCTTGTCAGTAAATGATAGTGTCGGTGCCGGCGCAGCTTTTTTCCACGCGTGGCCCACATGGCGCTTGACGATTGGAAAGAAGCGAGCTGTCGCTTCGATTGCCGTCACGTCGCCTCGCCGAGCGCGCTCGGGCATTAACTGCGGCTCGATTCGCCTGCCTCTCACCCATCTATAAATAGGGGTTGGGGGGGCGGCTTTTACCGTCGCGTGAAAATAGCTCTGCCTTCTCTTCAGCTTGCTCTTTCTTTCCTGCTTTCAGCTCGCCTTTGCTTTTCTGCTTTCATGGCCCCCACCGTCGACGCTGCTGCTACTGCCGCTGCTGCTGCTGCCACCGCCCAAGCCTCTGAGCCCGCCGCGGAGAGGGCAGTGGTTTGGCTGCAAAACCCGATCAGGGTGCCTGTCGGGGACAGTATCCGGGCGGCGATCGATCTCCCTCAGGAGATCCTCATCGTCGAGATGCCACTCTCGGGGAGGCCGCCCCAGGGCACAGTAGCTTCCGTCGGGCTGCTGTGGTCTGGGCTGCGGTTCCCCCTGAGTCATCTCGCCGGGGAGCTCCTAGAGTTGACGGGGCTTTGCCCTGCCCAACTCTCAGGAAACTCCTGGGGGATACTCTACGGGCTGTCTCAGCTGGAGACCGCCCTGAAGGCGAGGATCCCACTGAGCTACTTGCTCAAAAAGTGGCTCCTCAAGCCTGGGCCGGTCTTCAGCACCGTGGGCTGCGGCTATTTTTATCTCGCCGGGCGACCTGGCGACGTGCTCCCCTTCTCCACCGTCGAGAGCAAGGACCGCCACTGGAAGGACTATCCTTTAGTGGCGGTCGGCGAGTGGCGCGGGCGGCACAGCGGAGTCCCGGCTTACCCCGGGGTTCCCCCAACGGCGGTTTTCCGGGAGATCTCCTTCTTCAAGGCGGGGAAGAAGAAGTGCATCGCTCCCGACCGGGAGCGGTCTCTGGACGAGGCCTTCCTTCACTATCTCGGGGGGCGAATTCCGGAGAAGATCACCGCCCCCGACTTCGCCTTCCAGCTAAGGGACGGGAGGACCGGTGCTATTCTGCTGAAGCAGAAAGTCGTCCGGAAGAAGAAGGAGGAGGAGGTCGGCGCTATTCCGCCGATGCAGAACGCCCCTCCTCCCTCCAAAGGGGCCAGCAAGGCGGCGGGGGGTTCGGGAGGCAACCCTCGCAAGAAGACGGTCCGGAGGCGGGCTTCGCCCATCCGCCTCAACGACCCCGACACTATGGAGATGCTCCGCCAGGAAGCGGACTCCACGCCTCCACCACCTCCTCGCCCGGACGCCGGCCCAGGTCAGCCACCTACCCCGCTTCCCATTGTTCACCGAAAGATTCAAATGGTCGAGCCCGACGACCCCAACATCGACCTCCCGCTAACCATGGTGGAAGTCGAATCCGGGATGGCTCGGATTTTGATGGGCAACTTTCCCGGCGATCTGACCGTTCCTCTCCGTGTAGCAGTGCTGACGCCAGAGATGGAGGCCCGCGGGAAGAAGAAGGTAAAGCTGGCGAGGCCCGCGCCTTCGAACATCCAGACGGAGCAGCGGCGAAAGGCGCTGGAGGAGGCGGGCTTGGATTCGGAGCCCAGTTGGACAGACTCCACGGAGGAGGCACCGGGCACCGAGGAGGAGGAGCCCGCCTCTTAAGCACTTCGGGCGGAGCCTGCCGCTCCTGCCCAAGTGGAGAAGCCCCCGGCTCCATCAGCTCCCGCACTAGGGGCGGGACCGAGCGGGCAGGAGCTTCCACCTCCTCCCGCCGGGGCGGAGGTCCAGCAGGGCGGAGTGCCACCCTCTGCTCCTCGGGAAATCTCCCGTGAGGACAGTGGGTGAGGAACCCCCGCCACCGCTGCGACCTCTACGCCCCCTGCAGCTTCCACACCCGATCCCCTGCCCTCGTCATCTGGATGGGGCAAGGAGAAAGCGGACTTCCCGGAGGATCTGGGGGACTTGATCTATAGGTCCCCCTCCTTCGTGGATATTGGCTCCGACTCCGAGTCCTCCAGCTCGGAGCCGGAGGCCAAGGGGTCAGGGCGGACCCTCCTAGCCCAGTAGAAGCCGGAGCTTGCCCGGGGGAGGTGCCGGCCTCCACTCCTCCCGACGTGCCCCCTCCAACCGAAGCTCCGGGGGGTCCCAGCGCGGGCTCCTCTGCGGAGGAGGGGAGGGCGCCCTACTACGTGCGGCAGCTGCTGGGTCGCAACGTCTTCGCCCGAGCCCCCTTTGCTTCCATAAGCGACCGCCTGGCCGAGGTATCTCCTGCTCCCTCTGCACTTGCGCCAAAAGACGTTAATCTTTAGCTAACTTTTTCATCTTCCTTGTGCAGGCGGAGAAACAGAGCCAGGCGCTGGCCGCGGAGGTCGCTGGGGCCGGGAAGGCGCTGGCCGCCTTGTTCGACGATTCCCTGCGGGGGTCTGAGCGCAAGGTGGACGAGCACATCCACGAGCTCCAGCGGGCTTCGCACGCCATGGCTCTGAAAGAGGCGGAGGAGCTTCGGCAGAGGGTCGCGACCCTGGTGTCGGGCATGGCCGAGCTGAAGGAGGCCCAGCTCAAGTCCTCCGACGATCTCCAAAAGGTCGTGATGGAGCGGGAAGAGGCCGTGACCGCCCGAGAGACCTCTAGGAAGGAGGCGGCTCAACTTCAAGGCGAGGTCACTGCTCTGAAGACAGAGATCGCCGCCCTGAAGGAGACGCACGTCGAAGGCCTCCGGGCTCAACAAGGTCGCCTCCAAGCTCAGCTGGACGATCTCCTCAAGAAGGGCACCCTGGCCGCTGTGGAAAAGTACAAGACCGAAAGGTAGAAGAAGCGGCGCCGAGGGGACGACAGTGGGGCGGAGCCCAGCAAGCCTTGATCTCGCTAATTTTGTAACCTTCTCTTGTAATTTTTGTCAATCAATGAAATTTTCATCTTTTTGAGCTCGTCTATGCGTTTCTTTCTTTCTCTGCGCCCCTTATGAGTCCGTTTTTAGGAGTTTCGCAGCGATCTCGAGAGTGACACCCCGGGCGGGGCAGCTAAATCGATTCAAACTTTTTATTTTAAAATATATGTAAACAAAAAACTCGGCATTCTTGTTAAAACTCAAATAGTCTCTGAGCCCGGAAAACGATAAGCGAACCAAATGACTTCAAAAACTTCCCTATACTCAGAGACTTAAACCATTTTTATTTTTGAAAGAAACTAATAAGTGCTAGCTGCCCCCTGCCCGGTTAATTTCCCTCGATGATCCTGTTTAGCGGACTTGCCCTTTGAGGGGCAAGCTCACGCCAGGATGCTTCCGTTCATGGCAGGTGAACGCGAAGGATCCCGGTTAGGTTTAGAGTCCACTAGGCAGCGGACTTCCCCGGAAATCTCAAGGTCGCCTACTGGCTGCCTCTGAGGATCCCGGTCTTGCTTTAAGTCCGCATAACGGCGGACTGCCCCTGGAAGCTCAAGGTCGCCCACTGGCTGCCTCTGAGGATCCCGGTCTTGCTTTAAGTCCGCATAACGGCGGACTGCCCCGGAAAGCTCAATGTCGCCCACTGGCTGCCTCTGAGGATCCCGGTCTTGCTTTAAGTCCGCACAACGACGGACTGCCCCGGGAAGCTCAAGGTCGCCCACTGGCTACCTCTGAGGATCCCGGTCTTGCTTTAAGTCCGCACAACGGCGGACTGCCCCGGGAAGCTCAAGGTCGCCCACTGGCTGCCTCTGAGGATCCCGGTCTTGCTTTAAGTCCGCACAATGGCGGACTGCCCCGGGAAGCTCAAGGTCGCCCACTGGCTGCCTCTGAGGATTTGGAGATGAACCGATTTAGCGCAGCAATTCGCCCGCTCAACCTTTGGACCTCCTGCCGGGTTCTTGGTGCAGGCATTTCGACAAGTGCTCGGATTTGCCCAGGGTCGGCCTCGATCCCCCTGTGGGTGACCAGGTGCCCGAGGAATTTCCCGGAAGTCACCCCGAATGCGCACTTCGCCGGGTTTAGCCTCATTTGATACTTTCTCAGTATTTCGAAGGTTTCGCGGAGATCGGCAACATGCCCCTCTCGCTCTCGACTCTTCACCAGGAGGTCGTCTACATAAACTTCGACATTTTTGCCGATCTGGCCCTTAAACATCTGAGTGACTAACCTTTGGTAGGTCACTCCAGTGTTCTTAAGTCCGAAAGGCATCACTCGATAGCAGTATAGCTTCTGGTAGCCCGCTCCAGAGTAGAAGGCGGTCTTCTCCTGATCGTCGACGTGGAGAGGTATCTGGTTATACCCGGAATATCTATCCATGAAGGACAGGGCCTGGAACCTGACAGCTGCGTCGACCAGCACGCCTATTCTCGGAAGAGGAAAACCGTCCTTCGGGCATGCCTTATTGAGGTCGAAGAAGTCAATGCACACTCTGACCGCTCCGCTCTTCTTGGGCACCGCCACGATATTGGAGATCCACTCGGGGAAGTGCGCCTCGCGGATGAAGCCAGCTTGCTCTAACTTATCTATCTCCGCCGCTACTGCAACGGACTTCGCAGCAGGTATGTGCCGAGCTTTCTGCTTGACCGGCGGGAACTCTTTCATGGTGTGCAGACGATGACAGGCGACCTCCGGGTCAATCCCTGGCATGTCCGCGAAGCTCCAGGCGAATACGTCGTGGTATTCCCTGAGCAAGTTGGTTACGGCCAAGACCTCGCCCTTGGTTAGCAAGGTCCCGAGACTAACAACTCTTGGCCCTTCTCTGCCGCCAATGTCGACCTCTTGAAGTGGTTCGGCAACTGGAAAACTTCCTCTCTTGGGGGTTGTCAGGCGACCTTCCTCCTCTAACTTAAGATCCACACCGCTCCCACCCGGGGGTGGAGTAGGGGTTTTAAGCAAGGAGGCCCCCAGCGGGCTCCTCGGTAGCTCGCTCGTAGCGGGCGGTAATTGCTAGGAGGGTGCGGGCCTCTTGGCCTCGGCGACCTCCATGTCCCTGAGGTGAAGAACATCCTGCTCGCATCTGGTAGCGGTTACCTGATCACCCCGAATAACTACGACCCCGCTCGTGGTTGGGAATTTGAGGGCTTGATGGTTGGGTGAAGATACCGCATTCATTTGCCTTAGCCAAGGTCGCCCAAGGATGGCATTAAATGCGGAACTTCCGTCCACTACCGCGAAGCGGACTTGGCGAGCCTCCGGGCCCGCGATCACAGTAAGGGTTATCTCTCCCGCCACTTTGGCGACCTCGCCGGTGAATCCACTGAGGGAGCTCGTCGAGGGAGCCAGGTCGGCAAGTCTCAACCCCATTCGCAGGTAGGCCGATAGAAAAAGGATGTCAACGGCGCTCCCCGAATCGACCAGAGCTCGCCTCACCTCGATGTTAGCCATCATCAGGCATATGACGAGGGGGTCATTGTGGGGCGTGACGACCCCAGCCATTTCGTCTTCCGAAAACAAGAGAAAATCGCGGGCTTCCACCCTCGGTGCTTGAAGCAAAGTAGGAGTTAGCGAGACGGAAAATACCTTCTGTGCCCGCTCCATCTCCCTAACTCGTCGGCGGGCTTCATTACTGGATCTCGGGCCGCTCAGCCGTCAGCTAAAGGTATGACAGATCACCGGTCCTCCCGGGGGAGGTGGAGGCAAGGCGGGCTCCGCGAGTCCTGGGCGATCTCCCTCCCGAGGGGCTCGTTCTGGTATCACCTCGAATCTCCTCGGTGGTGAGATGAACTGGCTCAAGTACCCCAAGGCGACCAAATCCTCCAAGTGGTTCTTCAGAGCCCGGCATCTGTTGGTGTGATGCCCAGGGCTGCGATGAAAGGCGCATCGCCGTGAGTTATCGGTAGTGCCGGGCTCTCCGACCTGCAGGGGTGGCGGGTACTGGAAGAAAGGTTCATTCCGAATCTGATGAAAGATTTGCCCTGGCGAGTGGGTTAGAACGGTGAAGTCCCGCTCCCCGGGTCCCGGAGGCAGGCGCCAGTTCGCCGGCCTTCCAGCAACCGCCGCGGGGGCTTCAGCGGGCTGTACAGCAGGAGCTGCGGACGGTCCGGGCAAAGGTACCGCCAGTGGCACCTCTCTCCTCTCCACGACCTTAACGACAAGAGGTCGCAGAGCCGGAGGAGGTCGCTGCTCGACTGCCTTTTCCTTCCGGTCTAGCACCGCATCTTCGAGCTTGATGTGTTGCTGGACCAGGGCAAATAGTTCAACCATCGTGCGAGGATCTTTGATCACTAGGGAGTCATGAAGCTTGCCTCCCTCGGGGAGGGCGCTTCTGAAAGCACTCACCACGGTACGATCTTGGCCCGCCGCGTCTTCTAGAGCGAGGTAGGCGCTTCGGAATCGCGTTGCGAAGCACCAGAGCGTTTCGCGAGCTCCCATGGCTAAAGTAAACAGAGACTCAATTCTTTTCGGGGGCTGCCTATTGCAGCGATACTGCTCCAGGAATAGCCTAGAGAGAGTTGGAAAGTCGGGGATCATGCCGGGCGGCAACTTGTGGAACCAGTTCAATGCCGAGCCGATCAAACTGCTCGGGAATGCTCGGCACAAGATGTGGTCTTGGTCCCAGAAAAACAGAAGCTTTCTGTAGGCCAAGAGATGGTCAACGGGATCCTGCGACCCGTCGAACAATACAAACTTCGGGGGGGTCCAGTGGTGCGGAAAACCCCCTTGGTGGACCTCGAAGGTGAAAGGCGAGCTACCTCCATGGGCGGCGAGATCTTCCAGTAAATCTACTGGCGCACTAGATCGCTGCCAGTGTCCGGGGAGAACTCTCAGAGGCGGCTGCGCAGGTCCTAGGCGGTCTTGTACGTTCCCTCGTGGCAAGGTCAGACCCACCCCGCGGCGACCCTCGGGGGCTACCGCTCGGCGCCATCCTTGCTGTTCGTCCGCGGAATCCTTCAGCGCGTCAGTTGGTCTGTGGGAGGCCGTTGCCTCGCGAGCTTCGGAAGGTATAGCCACTGCGGGCTCTTTCCCTCGTCGCCGATGGCACGGGTCGCGATCTCGCTCTAGAGACCTTGCCTCCGACCCGTCAGAATCGACGCTCCGGCTACGGCGGCCAGGGATGGTCGCGCGTGAGGTCGCCTGGTTGCTAGACCGCTGGGTTACTAGCTTCTGCAACCTCGTAAGCGGGGTTTCCGGCACCCTGTGCACGGCCGCTCTCCCGACCGGGGTTCCGGATGGGAAACCTGCCGTGCCGGAGCGGTCGTGAGCGGGCGCGATGTTGAAGCTGGTGGTCGCACCGGAGGTGCCGTATTTGCCGGCCCGGAGCGTCGGCTGGTCACCGGAACCTGACGCAGTCGCGTCAGCTCCTCCATCATGGCCCGCTGGGTGGCCAACATCTCCAACAAGAGTTGGTCACTGAGCGGGACCTGGGGCTGAGGGGTCTCAACAGGAGGCTCGCTGCGCGCAGATCTCGCATGGGTCCTCGGTTGCCTGCGTCCCCTTATCGCCGGAGCCATCTTTGGGGTTACAAGAGCCGACGGCGCTCAACAGCGTGGTCGTGGATGTTCTCGCAGGAACCAGTCGAAGATCCCACAGACGGCGCCAAATGTTTGGGGGATTTTTCACTGGTCCATGCGGGCTGCCTGCAAGACAAAGAAAAAGAAGCGTGAGAACGGCTGGCTCCCTTAGGAGCGTAGACCCTCCGACGCTCAAGTCAGTCATGGGTGCACAACGACGAGCTGTTGTATACCAAAGTGGTAGGGAAAAGGGTTTCGAACTTGTACTATGGAGCCTGGGGGTGAGCATTTATAGCAATAGGCGGCCTACCGTGGCCCGACACATGGAGATTCTTTCCAGAGCCTTCTAGACCCCCACGTCCTAGCTCGCGTGGGTCTGACAGTCCTTGGTACTCGCGCCCTGACATTCTGTCGTCAAGTCTGCCAGGCGGTTTGAGTGGGGGAGAGCATCTTTCTTGTCACGGCTAGGTGGCTATTCTGGAATGTTCAAGTCTGGGCGGTCTCAGGGAGGAAGCAAAGGCAAGCTTGCCCTGTACTGCTCCGTCCTTTCGTCCATATCTATCAAGAGTCGGACCTCGCGGGAGCAACCTCTTCGATAAACAGGGGTCTGGGCGAGCTTGGGCGAGCTCCTGAGCGAGCATGGGCGAGCTCCTGAGCGAGCTCCCGAGCGAGCTAGGCGAGCTCCTGAGCGAGCATGGGCGAGCTCCTGCACGAGCTAGGCGAGCTCCTGAGTGTGCTTTGTCGAGCTCCTGAGCGAGCTCTTGGCCTTGGGCCCCTTCAGCCCAATGTGGATCTCGCTCCCTGTCAAGAGGGTTCGGTGAGCACGGGGGGGGGGGGGGGGGGGGGGGGGGGATACTCCTGGGCGAGCTTCAGCTACCCCCAAATGATCGTACGAATGAATTAGAAAGGATCATGTGAAAGAATTAGAATGGATTGTATGAATGAATTAGAATGGATCGTACGAAGGAATTAGATTGGATCGTACGAATGAATTATAATGGATCGTACGAATGAATTAGAATAGATCGTACGAATGAATTAGAATGGATCGTACGAATGAATTAGAATGGATCGTGTGAAAGAATTAGAATGGATCATACGAATGAATTAGAATGGATCGTGCGAATGAATTAGAATGGATCGTACGAATGAATTAGAATGGATCGTGCTAATGAATTAGAATTGATCGAACGAATGAATTAGCATGGATCGTGCATTCGTACGATCCATTCTAATTCATTCGTAAGATCCATTCTAATTCATTCGTACGATCCATTCTAATTCATTCGTACGATCCATTCTAATTCATTCGCACGAATGTATCCATTCTAGTTCATTCGTACGATCCATTCTAATTCATTCGTACGATCCATTCTAATTCATTCATACGATCTATTCTAATTCATTCATACAATCCATTCTAATTCTTTCACACGATCCATTCTAATTCATTCGTACGATCCATTCTAATTCATTCGCACAATCCATTCTATTTCATTCGTACGATCCATTTTTACTCATTCGTATGATCCATTCTAATTCATTCACACGAATGTATCCATAATGGATCATACGAATGAGTAAGAATGGATCGTACGAATGAAATAGAATGGATTGTGCGAATAAATTAGAATGGACCGTACGAATGAATTAGAATGGATACATTCGTGCGAATGAATTAGAATGGATCGGACGAATGAATTAGAATGGATCCTACGAATGAATTAGAATGGATCGTACGAATGAATTAGAATGGATCGTACGAATAAATTAGAATGGATACATTCGTCCGAATGAATTAGAATGGATCATACGAATGAGTAAGAATGGATCGTACGAATGAAATAGAATAGATTGTACGAATGAATTAGAATGGATCCTACGAATGAATTAGAATAGATCTTGTGAAAGAATTAGAATGGATTGTATGAATGAATTAGAATGAATTCGTACAATCCATTCGAATTCATTCGCACGATCCATTCTAATTCATTCATACGATCCATTCTAATTCATTCATACAATCCATTCTAATTCTTTCACACGATCCATTCTAATTCATTCGTAGGATCCATTCTAATTCATTCGTACAATCTATTCTATTTCATTCGTACGATTCATTCTTACTCATTCGTATGATCCATTCTAATTCATTCGGACGAATGTATCCATTCTAATTTATTCGTACGATCCATTCTAATTCATTCGTACGATCCATTCTAATTCATTCATCCGATCCATCTTAATTCATTCGCACGAATGTATTCATTCTAATTCATTCGTAGGATCCATTCTAATTTATTCGTACGATCCATTCTAATTCATTCGTAAGATCCATTCTAATTCATTCGTACGATCCATTCTAATTCATTCGCACGATCTAATTCATACGATCCATTCTAATTCATTCGCACGACCCATTCTAATTCATTCGTACGATCCATTCTAATTTATTCGTACGATCCATTCTAATTCATTCGTACGATCCATTCTAATTCATTCGCACAAATGTATCCATTCTAATTCATTCGTACGATCCATTCTAATTCATTCGCACGATCCATTCTAATTCATTCGTACGATCCATTCTAATTAATTCATACGATCCATTCTAATTCATTCATACGATCCATTCTAATTCATTCATACAATCCATTCTAATTCTTTCACACGATCCATTCTAATTCATTCGTAGGATCCAATCTAATTCATTCGTACAATCTATTCTATTTCATTCGTACGATCCATTCTTACTCATTCGTATGATCCATTCTAATTCATTCGGACGAATGTATCCATTCTAATTTATTCGTACGATCCATTCTAATTCATTCGTACGATCCATTCTAATTCATTCATCCGATCCATTCTAATTCATTCGCACAAATGTATCCATTCTAATTCATTCGTAGAATCCATTCTAATTTATTCGTACGATCCATTCTAATTCATTCGTAGGATCCATTCTAATGAATTAGAATAGATTTTGTGAATGAATTAGAACTGATCGTACGAATGAATTAGAATGGATACATTCCTGCGAATGAATTAGAATGGATTGTATGAATGAATTAGAATGGATCGTATGAATTAATTAGAATGGATCGTACGAATGAATTAGAATGGATCGTGCGAATGAATTAGAATGGATCGTACGAATGAATTAGAATGGATACATTTGTGCGAATAAATTAGAATGGATCGTACGAATGAATTAGAATGGATCGTACGAATAAATTAGAATGGATCGTACGAATGAATTAGAATGGATCGTGCGAATGAATTAGAATGGATCGTATGAATGAATTAGAATGGATCGTACGAATGAACTAGAATGGATACATTCGTGCGAATGAATTAGAATGGATCGTATGAATGAATTAGAATGGATCGTACGAATGAATTAGAATGGATCTTACGAATGAATTAGAATGGATCGTACGAATGAATTAGAATGGATAGTACGAATGAATTAGAATGGATACATTCGTGCGAATGAATTAGAATGGATCGGACGAATGAATTAGAATGGATCGTTCGAATGAATTAGAATGGATCGTACGAATGAATTAGAATGGATCGTACGAATAAATTAGAATGGATACATTCGTCCGAATGAATTAGAATGGATCATACGAATGAGTAAGAATGGATCGTACGAATGAAATAGAATAGATTGTACGAATGAATTAGAATGGATCCTACGAATGAATTAGAATGGATCGTGTGAAAGAATTAGAATGGATTGTATGAATGAATTAGAATGGATCGTATGAATGAATTAGAATGGATCGTGCGAATGAATTCGAATGGATCGTACGAATTCATTCTAATTCATTCATACAATCCATTCTAATTCTTTCACATGATCTATTCTAATTGATTCGTAGGATCCATTCTAATTCATTCGTACAATCTATTCTATTTCATTCGTACGATCCATTTTTACTCATTCGTATGATCCATTCTAATTCATTCGGACGAATGTATCCATTCTAATTTATTCGTACGATCCATTCTAATTCATTCGTACGATACATTCTAATTCATTCGTCCGATCTATTCTAATTCATTCGCACGAATGTATCCATTCTAATTCATTCGTACGATCCATTCTAATTCATTCGCACAATCCATTCTATTTCTTTCGTACGATCCATTCTTACTCATTCGTATGATCCATTATGGATACATTCGTGCGAATGAATTAGAATGGATCATACGAATGAGTAAGAATAGATCGTACGAATGAAATAGAATGGATTGTGCGAATGAATTAGAATGGATCGTACGAATGAATTAGAATGGATCGTGTGAAAGAATTAGAATGGATTGTATGAATGAATTAGAATGGATCATACGAATGAATTAGAATGGATCGTACGAATGAACTAGAATGGATACATTCGTGCGAATGAATTAGAATGGATCGTACGAATGAATTAGAATGGATCGTACGAATGAATTAGAATGGATCTTACGAATGAATTAGAATGGATCATACGAATGCACGATCCATGCGAATGAATTAGAATAGATCGTACGAATGAACTAGAATGGATACATTCGTGCGAATGAATTAGAATAGATCGTACGAATGAATTAGAATGGATCGTACGAATGAATTAGAATGGATCTTACGAATGAATTAGAATGGATCGTACGAATGAATTAGAATGGATCGTACGAATGAATTAGAATGGATACATTCGTGGGAATGAATTAGAATGGATCGGACGAATGAATTAGAATGGATCGTACGAATGAATTAGAATGGATCGTACGAATGAATTAGAATGGATCGTACGAATAAATTAGAATGGATACATTCGTCCGAACGAATTAGAATGGATCATACGAATGAGTAAGAATGGATCGTACGAATGAAATAGAATAGATTGTACGAATGAATTAGAATGGATTCGTACGAATGAATTAGAATGGATACATTCGTGCGAATGAATTAGAATGGATCGTACCAATGAGTAAGAATGGATCGTACGAATGAAATAGAATGGATTGTGCGAATGAATTAGAATGGATCATACGAATGAATTAGAATGGATCGTACGAATTAATTAGAATGGATACATTCGTGCGAATGAATTAGAATGGATTGTATGAATGAATTAGAATGCATCGTACGAATGAATTAGAATGGATCATACGAATTAATTAGAATGGATCATACGAATTAATTTGAATGGATCGTACGAATGAATTAGAATGGATCGTACGAATGAATTAGAATGGATACATTCGTGCGAATGAATTAGAATGGATTGTGCGAATGAATAAGAACAGATCGTGCGAATGAATTAGAATGGATCGTACGAATGAATTAGAATGGATCGTGCGAATGAATTAGAATGGATCATACGAATGAATTAGAATGGATACATTTGTGCGAATGAATTAGAATGGATCGTACGAATGAATTAGAATGGATCGTATGAATGAATTTGAATGGATCGTATGAATGAATTAGAATGGATCGTGCGAATGAATTAGAATGGATCGTACGAATGAATTAGAATGGATCGTACGACTGAACTAGAATGGATACATTCATGCGAATGAATTAGAATGGATCGTACGAATGAATTAGAATGGATCGTACGAATGAATTAGAATGGATCTTACGAATGAATTAGAATGGATCGTACGAATGAATTAGAATGGATACATTCGTGCGAATGAATTAGAATGGATCGGACGAATGAATTAGAATGGATCGTACGAATGAATTAGAATGGATCGTACGAATGAATTAGAATGGATCGTACGAATAAATTAGAATGGATACATTTGTCCGAATGAATTAGAATGGATCATACGAATGAGTAAGAATGGATCGTACGAATGAAATAGAATTGATTGTACGAATATATTAGAATGGATCCTACGAATGAATTAGAATGGATCGTGTGAATGAATTAGAATGGATCGTATGAATGAATTAGAATGGATCGTATGAATGAATTAGAATGGATCGTGCGAATGAATTCGAATGGATCGTACGAATTCATTCTAATTCGTTCATACAATCTATTCTAATTCTTTCACATGATCTATTCTAATTCATTCGTAGGATCTATTCTAATTCATTCGTACAATCTATTCTATTTCATTCGTACGATCCATTCTTACTCATTCGTATGATCCATTCTAATTCATTCGGACGAATGTATCCATTCTAATTCATTCGTACGATCCATTCTAATTCATTCGTACGATCCATTCAAATTCATTCGTCCGATCCATTCTAATTCATTCGCACGAATGTATCCATTCTAATTCATTCGTACGGTCCATTCTAATTCATTTGCACAATCCATTCTATTTCATTCGTACGATCCATTCTTACTCATTCGTATGATCCGTTATGGATACATTCGTGAGAATGAATTAGAATGGATCATACGAATGAGTAAGAATGGATCGTACGAATGAAATAGAATGGATTGTGCGAATGAATTAGAATGGATCGTACGAATGAATTAGAATGGATCGTGTGAAAGAATTAAAATGGATTGTATGAATGAATTAGAATAGATCGTATGAATGAATTAGAATGGATCGTACGAATGAATTAGAATGGATCGTACGAATGAACTAGAATGGATACATTCGTGCGAATGAATTAGAATGGATCGTACAAATGAATTAGAATGGATCGTACGAATGAATTAGAATGGATCTTACGAATGAGTTAGAATGGATCATACGAATGCACGATCCATGCGAATGAATTAGAATAGATCGTACGAATGAACTAGAATGGATACATTCGTGCGAATGAATTAGAATGGATCGTACAAATGAATTAGAATGGATCGTACGAATGTATTAGAATGGATCTTACGAATGAATTAGAATGGATCGTACGAATGAATTAGAATGGATTGTACGAATGAATTAGAATGGATACATTCGTGCGAATGAATTAGAATGGATCGGACGAATGAATTAGAATGGATCGTACGAATGAATTAGAATGGATCGTACGAATGAATTAGAATGGATCGTACGAATAAATTAGAATGGATACATTCGTCCGAATGAATTAGAATGGATCATACGAATGAGTAAGAATGGATCGTACGAATGAAATAGAATAGATTGTACGAATGAATTAGAATGGATTCGTACGAATGAATTAGAATGGATAAATTCATGCGAATGAATTAGAATGGATCGTACCAATGAGTAAGAATGGATCGTACGAATGAAATAGAATGGATTGTGCGAATGAATTAGAATGGATCATACGAATGAATTAGAATGGATCGTACGAATTAATTAGAATGGATACATTCGTGCGAATGAATTAGAATGGATTGTATGAATGAATTAGAATGGATCGTACGAATGAATTAGAATGGATCATACGAATTAATTAGAATTGATCATACGAATGAATTAGAATGGATCGTACGAATGAATTAGAATGGATCGTACGAATGAATTAGAATGGATACATTCGTGCGAATGAATTAGAATGGATTGTGCGAATGAATCAGAACAGATCATGCGAATGAATTAGAATGGATCGTACGAATGAATTAGAATGGATCGTGCGAATGAATTAGAATGGATCGTACGAATGAATTAGAATGGATACATTTGTGCGAATGAATTAGAATGGATCGTACGAATGAATTAGAATGGATCGTATGAATGAATTAGAATGGATCGTATGAATGAATTAGAATGGATCGTGCGAATAAATTAGAATGGATCGTACGAATGAATTAGAATGGATCGTACGAATGAACTAGAATGGATACATTCATGCGAATGAATTAGAATGGATCGTACGAATGAATTAGAATGGATCGTACGAATGAATTAGAATGGATCTTACGAATGAATTAGAATGGATCGTACGAATGAATTAGACTGGATCGTATGAATGAATTAGAATGGATACATTCGTGCGAATGAATTAGAATGGATCGGACGAATGAATTAGAATGGATCGTACGAATGAATTAGAATGGATCGTACGAATGAATTAGAATGGATCGTACGAATAAATTAGAATGGATACATTCGTCCGAATGAATTAGAATGGATCATACGAATGAGTAAGAATGGATCGTACGAATGAAATAGAATAGATTGTACGAATGAATTAGAATGGATCCTACGAATGAATTAGAATGGATCCTGTGAAAGAATTAGAATGGATTGTATGAATGAATTAGAATGGATCGTATGAATGAATTAGAATAGATCGTGCGAATGAATTCGAATGCATCGTACGAATTCATTCTAATTCATTCATACAATCCATTCTAATTCTTTCACCCGATCTATTCTAATTCATTCGTAGGATCCATTCTAATTCATTCGTATAATCTATTCTATTTCATTCGTACGATCCATTCTTACTCATTCGTATGATCCATTCTAATTCATTCGGACGAATGTATCCATTCTAATTTATTCGTACGATCCATTCTAATTCATTCGTACGATCCATTCTAATTCATTCGTATGATCCATTCTAATTCATTCGTCCGATCCATTCTAATTCATTCGCACGAATGTATCCATTCTAATTCATTCGTACGGTCCATTCTAATTCATTCGCACAATACATTCTATTTCATTCGTACGATCCATTCTTACTCATTCGTATGATCCATTATGGATACATTCGTGCGAATGAATTAGAATGGATCATACGAATGAGTAAGAATGGATCGTACGAATGAAATAGAATGGATTGTGCGAATGAATTAGAATGGATCGTACGAATGAATTAGAATCGATCGTGTGAAAGAATTAGAATGGATTGTATGAATGAATTAGAATAGATCGTATGAATGAATTAGAATGGATCGTACGAATGAATTAGAATGGATCGTACGAATGAACTAGAATGGATACATTCGTGCGAATGAATTAGAATGGATCGTACGAATGAATTAGAATGGATCGTACGAATGAATTAGAATGGATCTTACGAATGAATTAGAATGGATCGTACGAATGCACGATCCATGCGAATGAATTAGAATAGATCGTACGAATGAACTAGAATGGATACATTCGTGCGAATGAATTAGAATGGATCGTACGAATGAATTAGAATGGATCGTATGAATGAATTAGAATGGATCGTACGAATGAATTAGAATGGATCGTACGAATGAATTAGAATGGATCGTACGAATGAATTAGAATGGATACATTCGTGCGAATGAATTAGAATGGATACATTCGTGCGAAAGAATTATAATAGATCGTGTGAATGAATTAGAATGGATCATATGAATGAATTAGAATGGATCGTGCGAATGAATTAGAATGGATCGTACGAATGAATTAGAATGGATCGTGCTAATGAATTAGAATTGATCGAACGAATGAATTAGAATGCATACATTCGTGCGAATGAATTAGAATGGATTGGACGAATGAATTAGAATTGATCGTACGAATGAGTAAGATTGGATCGTACGAATGAAATAGAATAGATCGTACGAATGAATTATAATGGATTGTACGAAGGAATTAGAACGAATCATACGAATGAATTAGAATGGATATATTCGTGGAAATGAATTAGAATGGATCGTATGAATGTATTAGAATGGATCGTATGAGTGAATTAGAATGGATCGTACGAATGAATTAGAATGGATCGTATGAATGAATTAGAATGGATACATTCGTGTGAATGAATTAGAATGGATCGTATGAATGAATTAGAATAGATTTTGTGAATGAATTAGAATTGATCGTACGAATGAATTAGAATGGATACATTCGTGTGAATGAATTAGAATGGATTGTATGAATGAATTAGAATGGATCATACGAATGAATTAGAATGGATCGTATGAGTGAATTAGAATAGATACGAAGGAATTAGAATGGATCGTACGAAGGAATTAGAATGGATCATACGAATGAAATAGAATGGATCATACGAAGGAATTAGAATGGATCGTACGAAGGAATTAGAATGGATATATTCGTGCAAATGAATTAGAATGGATTGTACGAATGAATTAGAATGGATCGTATGAGTGAATTAGAACGGATAGTATGAATGAAGTAGAATGGATCGTATGAATGAATTAGAATGGATACATTCGTGCGAATGAATTAGAATGGATAGTATGAATGAATTAGAATAGATTGTGCGAATGAATTAGAATGGATCGTACGAATGAATTAGAATCGATACATTCGTGCGAATAAATTAGAATGGATTGTATGAATGAATTAGAATGGATCGTACGAATGAATTAAAATGGATCATACGAATGAATTAGAATAGATTGCGCGAATGAATTAGAATGGATCGTACGAATGAACTAGAATGGATCGTACGAAGGAATTAGAATGGATCGTACGAATGAATTAGAATGGATCGTACGAATGATTTAGAATGGATACATTCGTGTGAATGAATTAGAATGGATCATACGAATGAGTAAGAATAGATCGTACGAATGAAATAGAATGGATTGTACGAATGAATTAGAATGGATTCGTACGAATGAATTAGAATGCATACATTCGTGCGAATGAATTAGAATGGATCGTACCAATGAGTAAGAATGGATCGTACGAATGAAATAGAATGGATTGTGCGAATGAATTAGAATGGATTGTACGAATGAATTAGAATGGATCGTGTGAAAGAATAAGAATGGATTGTATAAATGAATTAGAATAGATCGTATGAATGAATAAGAATGGATCGTACGAATGAATTAAAATGGATCGTACGAATGAATTAGAATGGATACATTCGTGCGAATGAATTAGAATGGATACATTCGTGCGAAAGAATTAGAATAGATCGTATGAATGAAATAGAATGGATCCTATGAATGAATTAGAATGGATCGAGCGAATGAATTAGAATGGATCGTACGAATGAATTAGAATGGATCGTGCTAATGAATTAGAATTGATCGAATGAATGAATTAGCATGGATCGTGCTAATGAATTAGAATGGAACGTACGAATGAATTAGAATGGATCGTGTGAAAGAATTAGAATGGATTAGAATGGATCGTGTGAAAGAATTAGAATGAAATAGAATGGATCGTACGAATGAATTAGAATGGATTGTGCGAATGAATTAGAATGGACCGTACGAATGAATTAGAATGGATCGTATGAATGAATTAGAATGGATACATTCATGCGAATGAATTAGAATGGATCGGATGAATGAATTAGAATAGATCAAATGAATGAATTAGAATGGTTACATTCATGCGAATGAATTAGAATGGATCGTACGAATGGATTAGAATGGATTGTACGAATGAATTAGAATGGATCATACGAATGAGTAAAAATGAATCGTACGAATGAATTAGAATGGATACATTTGTGCGAATGAATTAGAATGGATCGTACGAATGAATTAGAATGGATCGTATGAATGAATTAGAATGGATCATGCGAATGAATTCGAATGGATCGTACGAATTCATTCTAATTCATTCATACAATCCATTCTAATTCTTTCACACGATCTATTCTAATTCATTCGTACGTTCCATTCTAATTCATTAGCACGATCCATGCTAATTCATTCGTTCGATCAATTCTAATTCATTAGCACTATCCATTCTAATTCATTCGTACGATCAATTCTAATTCATTCGCACGATCAATTCTAATTCATTCGTAGGGTCCATTCTAATTCATTCATACGATCTATTCTAATTCTTTCGCACGAATGTATCCATTCTAATTCATTCGCACAAATGTATCCATTCTAATTCATTCGTACGATCCATTCTAATTCATTCGTATGATCCATTCTAATTCATTCGTACGATCCATTTTAATTCATTCCTACGATCTATTCTAATTCATTCATACAATCCATTCTAATTCTTTCACACGATCCATTCTAATTCATTCGTACGATCCGTTCTAATTCCTTCGTATGATCCATTATAATTCATTCGTACGATCCATTCTAATTCATTCGTACGATCCATTCTAATTCCTTCGTACGATCCATTCTAATTCATTCGTACGATCCATTCTAATTCATTCGTACAATCTATTCTAATTCATTCGTACGAATGGATACATTCGTGTGAATGAATTAGAATGGATCGTACGAATGAGTAAGAACGGATCGTACGAATGAAATAGAATGGATTGCACGAATGAATTAGAATGGATCGTACGAATGAATTAGAATGGATCGTGTTAAAGAATTAGAATCGATTGTATGAATGAATTAGAATGGATCGTACGAATGAATTAGAATGGATCGTACTAGGATCCATTCTAATTCATTCGTACAATCTATTCTATTTCATTCATACGATCCATTCTTACTCATTCGTATGATCCATTCTAATTCATTCGGACGAATGTATCCATTCCAATTTATTCGTACGATCCATTCTAATTCATTCGTACGATCCATTCTAATTCATTCGTACGATCCATTCTTACTCATTCGTATGATCCATTCTAATTCATTCGTACGATCCATTCTAATTCATTCGTACGATCCATTCTAATTCATTCGCACTATCCATTCTAATTCATTCGTACGATCCATTCTAATTCATTCGTATGATCAATTCTAATTTATTCGTTCCAATATATCCATTCTAATTCATTCGTATGATCCATTCTAATTCATTCGCACGATCCATTCTAATTCTTTCGCACGAATGTATCCATTCTAATTCATTTGCACGATCCATTCTAATTCATTCCTATGATCTATTTTAATTCATTCGTATGATCCATTCTAATTCATTCTAATTCATTCGTACGATCCATTCTACAATCCATTCTAATTCATTCGTATATTCCATTCTAATTCATTAGTACGATCCATGCTAATGAATTAGAATGGATCGTACGATCCAATCTAATTCATTCATATGATCCATTCTTACTCATTCGTATGATCCATTCTAATTCAATCGTACGATCCATTCTAATTCATTCGTACGATCCAATTTAATTCCTTGGTACGATCCATTCTAATTCATTCGTACGATCCATTCTAATTTATTCGTACGATCCATTCTAATTCCTTCGTACGATCCATTCTAACTCATTCGTACGATCCATTCTAATTCATTCGCGCAATCTATTCTAATTTATTCGTACGATCCATTCTAATTCATTCGTACGATCCATTCTAATTCATTCATACAATCCATTCTAATTTATTCGCACGAATGTATCCATTCTAATTCATTCGTACGATCCATTCTAATTCATTCACACAATCTATTCTAATTCATTCATACGATCCATTCTAATTCATTCACATGAATGTATCCATTCTAATTCATTCATACGATCCATTCTACTTCATTCGTACTATCCGTTCTACTTCACTCATACGATCCATTCTAATTCATTCATACGATCCATTCTAATTCATTTGCACGAATATATCAATTCTAATTCATTCGTACGATCCATTCTAATTCCTACGTACGATCCATTCTAATTCCTTCGTACGATCCATTCTATTTCATTCGTATGATCCATTCTAATTCCTTCGTACGATTAATTCTAATTCCTTCGTATCCATTCTAATTCACTCATACGATCCATTCTAATTCATTCGTACGATCCATTCTAATTCATTCATACAATCCATTCTAATTCATTCGCACGAATGTATCCATTCTAATTCATTCGTACGATCAGTTCTAATTCATTCACAAAATCTATTCTAATTCATTCATACGATCCATTCTAATTCATTCACACGAATATATCCATTCTAATTCATTCATACGATCCATTCTAATTCATTCGTACGATCCATTCTAATTCATTCGTATGATCCATTCTAATTCACTTATACGATCCATTCTAATACATTCATACGATCCATTCTAATTCATTTGCACGAATATATCGATTTCTAATTCATTCGTACGATCCATTCTAATTCACTCATACGATCCATTCTAATACATTCATACGATCCATTCTAATTCATTTGCACAAATATATCCATTCTAATTCATTCGTACGATCCATTCTAATTCCTTCGTACGATCCATTCTAATTCATTCGTACGATCTATTCTAATTCATTCGTACAATCCATTCTAATTCATTCGTACGATCCATTCAATTTCATTCTAATTCATTCTAATTCATTCATTTGATCCATTCTAATTCATTGGTACGATCCATTCTAATTCATTCGTCCGATCCATTCTTGTTCATTCGTATGATCCATTCTAATTCATTCACACGATCAATTCTAATTCATTCGTATGATCTATTCTAATTCATTCGTACGATCCATTCTAATTCATTCGTACGATCCATTCTAATTCATTCGCACGATCCATTCTAATTCATTCATACAAACCATTCTAATTCATTCATACGATCCATTCTAATTCATTCCTACAATCCATTCTAATTCATTCGCCCGATCTATTTTAATTCATTCATACGATCCATTCTAGTCGAATGGATCATGCGATCCATTCGAATTCACTCGCACAATCCATTCTAATTCATTCATAATGGATACATTCGTGCGATTGAATTAGAATGGATCGTATGAATGAATTAGAATGGATTGTACGAATGAATTAGAATGGATCGTGCGAATGAATTAGAACGGATCGTACGAATGAATTAGAATGGATCGTACGAATGAACTAGAATGGATACTTTCGTGCGAATGAATTAGAATGGATCGTACGAATGAATTAGAATGGATCGTACGAATGAATTAGAATGGATCTTACGAATGAATTAGAATGGATCGTACGAATGAATTAGAATGGATACATTCGTGCGAATGAATTAGAATGGATCGGACGAATGAATTAGAATGGATCGTACGAATGAATTAGAATGGATCGTACGAATGAATTAGAATGGATCGTACGAATAAATTAGAATGGATACATTCGTCCGAATGAATTAGAATGGATCATACGAATGAGTAAGAATGGATCGTACGAATGAAATAGAATAGATTGTACGAATGAAGTAGAATGGATCCTACGAATGAATTAGAATGGATCGTGTGAAAGAATTAGAATGGATTGTATGAATGAATTAGAATAGATCGTATGAATGAATTAGAATGGATCGTATGAGTGAATTAGAATGGATACGAAGGAATTAGAATGGATCGTACGAAGGAATTAGAATGGATCATACGAATGAAATAGAATGGATCGTACGAAGGAATTAGAATGGATGTACGAAGGAATTAGAATGGATCGTACGAAGGAATTAGAATGGATCGTACGAATGAATTAGAATGGATATATTCGTGCAAATGAATTATAATCGATCGTATGAATGAATTAGAATGGATCGTATGAGTGAATTAGAACGGATAGTACGAATGAAGTAGAATGGATCGTATGAATGAATAAGAATGGATACATTCCTGCGAATGAATTAGAATGGATCGTATGAATGATGATCCATTCTAATTCATTCGTACGATCCATTCTAATTCATTCGCACAAATGTATCCATTCTAATTCATTCGTACGATCCATTCTAATTCATTCGTACGATCCATTCTAATTCATTCATTTGATCCATTCTAATTCATTCGTACGATCCATTCTAATTCATTCGTACGATCCATTCTAATTCATTCGCGAATATATCCATTCTAATTCATTCGTACGATCCATTCTAATTCATTCGTATGATCCATTCTAATTCATTCGTACGATCCATTCTAATTCATTCATACGATCTATTCTAATTTATTCATACAATCCATTCTAATTCTTTCACATGATCCATTCTAATTCATTCGTACGATCCATTCTAATTCATTCGCACAATCCATTCTATTTCATTCGTACGATCCATTCTTACTCATTCGTATGATCCATTCTAATTCATTCGCACGAATGTATCCATAATGGATCATACGAATGAGTAAGAATGGACCGTACGAATGAAATAGAATGGATTGTGCGAATGAATTAGAATGGACTGTACGAATAAATTAGACGTACGAATGAATTAGAATGGATACATTCGTGCGAATAAATTAGAATGGATCATACGAATGAGTAAGAATGGATCGTCATTCTAATTCATTTGTATCCATTCTATTTCATTCGCACGATCCATTCTAATTCATTCGCGCAATCTATTCTAATTCATACGTATGATCCATTCTAATTCATTCGTACGATCTATTCTAATTCATTCATACAATCCATTTTAATTTATTCGCATGAATGTATCCATTCTAATTCATTCGTACGATCCATTCTAATTCATTCGCACAATCTATTCTAATTCATTCATACGATCCATTCTAATTCATTCGCACGAATGTATCCATTCTAATTCATTCATACGATCCATTCTACTGCATTCGTACGATCCATTCTAATTCATTCGCATGAATGTAACCATTCTAATTCATTCATTTGATCCATTCTAATTCATTCGTACGATCCATTCTAATTCATTCGTCCGATCCATTCTTACTCATTCTTATGATCAATTCTAATTCATTCGCACGAATGTATCCATTCTAATTCATTCGTATGATCCTGAATTAGAATGGAACGTACGAATGAATTAGAATAGATACCTTTGTGCATATGAATTAGAATGGATCGTACGAATGAAATTAGAATGGATCGTGCGAATGAATTAGAATGGATCGTGCGAATGAATTAGAATGGATCGTACGAATGAATTAGAATGGATCGTGCTAATGAATTAGAATTGATCGAACGAATGAATTAGCATGGATCGTGCTAATGAATTAGAATGGAACGTACGAATGAATTAGAATGGATCGTGTGAAAGAATTAGAATGGATTGTATGAATGAATTAGAATGAATTCGTACGATCCATTCGAATTCATTCGCACGATCCATTCTAATTCATTCATACGGTCCATTCTAATTCATTCGCACAAATGTATCCATTCTAATTCATTCGTACGATCCATTCTAATTCATTTGCACGATCCATTCTAATTCATTCGTACGATCCATTCTAATTCATTAGCACGATCCATGCTAACACATTCGTTTGATCAATTCTAATTCATTAGCACGATCCATTCTAATTCATTCGTACGATCCATTCTAATTCATTCGCACGATCCATTCTAATTCATTCGTACGATCCATTCTAATTCTTTCACACGATCCATTCTAATTCATTCGTACGATCGATTCTAATTCATTCGCACGATCCATTCTAATTCATTCGTACGATCCATTCTAATTCATTCATACGATCCATTCTAATTCATTCGTACGATCCATTCTAATTCATTCGCACAAATGTTTCCATTCTAATTCATTCGTACGATCCATTCTAATTCACTCGCACGATCCATTCTAATTCATTCGTACGATCCATTCTAATTCATTCGCATGATCTGTTCTTATTTATTCGCAAAATCCATTCTAATTCATTTGCACGAATGTATCCATTATAATTCATTCGTACGATCCATTCTAATTCATTCGTACGATCCATTCTAATTAATTCGTATGATCCATTCTAATTCATTCGTACGATCCATTCTAATTCATTCATACAATCCATTCTAATTCATTCGTACGATCCATTCTAATTCACTCATACGATCCATTCTAATATATTCATATGATCCATTCTAATTCATTGGCACGAATATATCCATTCTAATTCATTCGTACAATCCATTCTAATTCCTTTGTACGATCCATTCTAATTGATTCGTACGATCTATTCTAATTCATTCGTACGATCCATTCTAATTCATTCGCACGATCCATTCTAATTCATTCATAGGATCAATTCTAATTCATTCATACGATCTATTCTAATTCTTCCGCACGAATGTATCCATTCTAATTCATTCGTACGATCCATTCTAATTCATTCGTACGATCCATTCTAATTCATTCGTACGATCCATTCTAATTCATTCATACGATCTATTCTAATTCATTCATACAATCCATTCTAATTCTTTCACACGATCCATTCTAATTCATTCGTACGATCCATTCTAATTCATTCGCACAATCCATTCTATTTCATTCGTACGATCCATTCTTACTCATTGGTACGATCCATTCGTACGATCCATTCTTACTCATTGGTACGATCCATTCTAATTCATTCGCACGAATGTATCCATTCTAATTCATTCGTACGAATCCATTCTAATTCATTCGTCCAATCTATTCTATTTCATTCGTACGATCCATTCTTACTCATTCGTATGATCCATTCTAATTCATTCGGACGAATGTATCCATTCTAATTTATTCGTACGATCCATTCTATTTCATTCGTACGATCCATTCTAATTCATTCGTACGATCCATTCTAATTCATTCGTCCGATCCATTCTAATTTATTCGCACGAATGTATCCATTCTAATTCATTCGTACGATCCATTCTAATTCATTCGTACGATCCATTCTAATTCATTCGTAAGGTCCATTCTAATTCATTCGTACGATCTATTCTAATTCATTCGTACGATCCATTCTAATTCATTCGCACGAATGTATCCATTCTAGTTCATTCGTACGATCCATTCTAATTCATTCGTACGATCCATTCTAATTCATTCGCACGATCCATTCTAATTCATTCGTACGATCCATTCTAATTCATTCATACGATCCATTCTAATTCATTCGTACGATCCATTCTAATTCATTCGCACAAATGTATCCATTCTAATTCATTCGTACAATCCATTCTAATTCATTCGCACGATCCATTCTAATTCATTCGTAAGATCCATTCTAATTCTTTCACACGATCCATTCTAATTCATTCGTACGATCCATTCTACTTCATTTGCGCGATCTGTTCTTATTCATTCGCACAATCCATTCTAATTCATTCGCACGAATGTATCCATTCTAATTCATTCATACGATCCATTCTAATTCATTCGTACGATCCATTCTAATTCATTCGTACGATCAATTCTAATTCATTCGCACGAATGTATCCATTCTAATTCATTCGTACGATCCTGAATTAGAATGGATCGTACGAATGAATTAGAATGGATATTTGTGCATATGAATTAGAATGGATTGTACGAATGAATTAGAATGGATCATATTAATGAATTAGAATGGATCGCACGAATGAATTAGAATGGATACATTCGTGCGAATGAATTAGAATGGATCATGCACGAATGTATACATTCTAATTCATTCGTACGATCCATTCTAATTCATTAATATGATCCATTCTAATTCATTCGTACGATCCATTATAATTCATATGCACAAAGGTATCCATTCTAATCCATTCGTCGGATCCATTCTAATCCATTCGTATGATCCATTCTAATTCATTCGTACGATCCATTCTAATTCATTCGCACGAATGTATCCATTCTAATTCATTAATATGATCCATTCTAATTCATTCGTATGATCCATTCTAATTCATATGCACAAAGGTATCCATTCTAATCCATTCGTAGGATCCATTCTAATCCATTCGTACGATCCATTCTAATTCATTCGTACGATCCATTCTAATTCATTCGCTCGAATATATCCATTCTAATCCATTCGTACGATCCATATTAATCCATTCGTACGATCCATTGTAATTCATTCGCATGAATGTAACCATTCTAATTCATTCATTTGATCCATTCTAATTCATTCGTACGATCCATTCTAATTCATTCGTCCAATCCATTCTAATTCATTCATACGAATTAATTAGAATGGATCATACGAATTAATTAGAATGGATCATACGAATTAATTAGAATGGATCGTACGAATGGATTAGAATGGATCGTACGAATGAATTAGAATAGATTGTACGAATTAATTAGAATGGATCGTACGAATGGATTAGAATGGATCGTACGAATGTTTCCATTCTAATTCATTCGTACGAATCCATTCTAATTCATTCGTACAATCTATTCTATTTCATTCGTACGATCCATTCTTACTCATTCGTATGATCCATTCTAATTCATTCGGACGAATGTATCCATTCTAATTCATTCGTAAGATCCATTCTAATTCATTCGTACGATCCATTCTAATTCATTCGTACGATCCATTCTAATTCATTCGTACGATCCATTCTAATTCATTCGTACGATACATTCTAATTCATTAGCTTGGATCGTGCGAATGAATTAGAATGGATCGTACGAATGAATTAGAATGGATCGTACGAATGAATTAGAATGGATCTTACGAATGAATTAGAATGGATCGTATGAATGAATTAGAATGGATCGTACGAATGAATTAGAATGGATATATTCGTGCGAATGAATTAGAATGGATCGGACGAATGAATTAGAATGGATCGTACGAATGAATTAGAATGGATCGTACGAATGAATTAGAATGGATCGTACGAATAAATTAGAATGGATACATTCGTCCGAATGAATTAGAATGGATCATACGAATGAGTAAGAATGGATCGTACGAATGAAATAGAATAGATTGTACGAATGAATTAGAATGGATTCGTACGAATGAATTAGAATGGATACATTCGTGCGAATGAATTAGAATGGATCGTACCAATGAGTAAGAATGGATCGTACGAATGAAATAGAATGGATTGTGCGAATGAATTAGAATGGATCGTCCGAATGAATTAGAATGGATCGTGTGAAAGAATTAGAATGGATTGTATGAATGAATTAGAATAGATCGTATGAATGAATTAGAATAGGTCGTACGAATGAATTAGAATGGATCGTTCGAATGAATTAGAATGGATACATTCGTGCGAATGAATTAGAATGGATACATTCGTGCGAAAGAATTAGAATAGATCGTATGAATGAATTAAAATGGATCCTATGAATGAATTAGAATGGATCGTGCGAATGAATTAGAATGGATCATACGAATGAATTAGAATGGATCGTGCTAATGAATTAGAATTGATCGAACGAATGAATTAGCATGGATCGTGCTAATGAATTAGAATGGAACGTACGAATGAATTAGAATGGATCGTGTGAAAGAATTAAAATGGATTGTATGAATGATTTAGAATGAATTAGTACGATCCATTCGAATTCATTCGCACGATCCATTCTAATTCATTCATACGATCCATTCTAATTCATTCGTACGATCCATTCTAATTCATTCGCACAAATGTATCCATTCTAATTCATTCGTACGATCCATTCTAATTCATTCGCATGATCCATTCTAATTCATTCGTACGATCCATTCTAATTCATTAGCACGATCCATGCTAATTCATTCGTTCGATCAATTCTAAGTCATTAGCACGATCCATTCTAATTCATTCGTACGATCCATTCTAATTCATTCGCACGATCCATTCTAATTCATTCATAGGATCCATTCTAATTCATTCATACGATCTATTCTAATTCTTTCGCACGAATGTATCCATTCTAATTCATTCGCACGAATGTATCCATTCTAATTCATTCGTACGATCCATTCTAATTCATTCGTACTATCCATTCTAATTCATTCGTACGACCCATTCTAATTCATTCATACGATCTATTCTAATTCATTCATACAATCCATTCTAATTCTTTCACACGATCCATTCTAATTCATTCGTACGATCCATTCTAATTCATTCGCACAATCCATTCTATTTCATTCGTACGATCCATTCTTACTCATTGGTACGATCCATTCTAATTCATTTGCACGAATGTATCCATTCTAATTCATTCGTACAATCCATTCTATTTCATTCGTACGATCCATTCTTACTCATTCGTATGATCCATTCTAATTCATTCGTATGATCCATTCTAATTCATTCGTACGATCCATTCTAATTCATTCGTACGATCCATTCTAATTCATTCGCACGATCCATTCTAATTCATTCATACGATCCATTCTAATTCATTCATACGATCCATTCTAATTCATTCGCCCGATCCAGTCTAATTCATTCATACGATCCATTCTATTCGAATGGATCATGCGATCCAGTCGAATTCATTCACACGATCCATTCTAATTCATTCATACGATCCATTCTAATTCATTCATACAATGCATTCTAATTCTTTCACACGATCCATTCTAATTCATTCGTACGATCCATTCTAATTCATTCGTACAATCCATTCTATTTCATTTGTACGATCCATTCTTACTCATTCGTATGATCCATTCTAATTCATTCGTACGATCCATTCTAATTCATTTGTACGATCCATTCTAATTCATTCGTACAATCCATTCTATTTCATTCGTACGATCCATTCTTACTCATTCGTATGATCCATTCTAATTCATTCGCACGAATGTATCCATTCTAATTCATTCATACAATCCATTCTAATACATTCCATACGATCCATTCTAATTCATTCGTACGAACGTACGAATGAATTAGAATGGATTGTACGAATGAATTAGAATAGATTGTGCGAATGAATTAGAATGGATCGTACGAATGAATTAGAATGGATCGTACGAATGAATTAGAATGGATCATACGAATGAGTAAGAATGGATCGTACGAACGAATTAGAATGGATTGTACGAATGAATTAGAATGGATCGTACGAATAAATTAGAATGGATACATTCGTCCGAATGAATTAGAATGGATCATACGAATGAGTAAGAATGGATCGTACGAATGAAATAGAATAGATTGTACGAATGAATTAGAATGGATCCTACGAATGAATTAGAATGGATCGTGTGAAAGAATTAGAATAGATTGTATGAATGAATTAGAATAGATCGTATGAATGAATTAGAATGGATCGTGCTAATGAATTCGAATGGATCGTACGAATTCATTCTAATTCATTCATACAATCCATTCTAATTCTTTCACACGATCCATTCTAATTCATTCGGAAGTTCCATTCTAATTCATTAGCACGATCCATGCTAATTCATTCATTCGATCAATTCTAATTCATTAGCACGATCCATTCTAATTCATTCGTACGATCCATTCTAATTCATTCGCACGATCCATTCTAATTCATTCATAGGATCCATTCTAATTCATTCATACGATCTATTCTAATTCATTCGCACGAATGTATCCATTCTAATTCATTCGCACGAATGTATCCATTCTAATTCATTCGTACGATCCATTCTAATTCATTCGTACGATCCATTCAAATTCATTCGCACGATCCATTCTAATTCATTCATATGATCCATTCTAATTCATTCATACAAACCATTCTAATTCTTTCACACGATCCATTCTAATTTATTCGTACGATCCATTCTAATTCATTCGTACAATCCATTCTATTTCATTCGTACGATCCATTCTTACTCATTCGTATGATCCATTGTAATTCATTCGTACGATCCATTCTAATTCATTCGCACGAATGTATCCATTCTAGTTCATTCGTACGATCCATTCAAATTCATTCGTACGATCCATTCTAATTCATTCGCACGATCCATTCTAATTCATTCGTACGATCCATTCTAATTCATTCATACGATCCATTCTAATTCATTCGTACGATCCATTCTAATTCATTCGTACAAGCTATTCTAATTCATTCGTACGAATGGATACATTCGTGTGAATGAATTAGAATGGATCGTATGAATGAGTAAGAATGGATCGTACGAATGAAATAGAATGGATTGCACGAATGAATTAGAATGGATCGTACGAATGAATTAGAATGGATCGGGTGAAAGAATTAGAATGGATTGTATGAATGAATTAGAATGGATGGTACGAAGGAATTAGAATGGATCGTATGAATGAATTAGAATGGATCGTACGAATGAATTAGAATAGATCGTACGAATGAATTAGAATGGATCGTACGAATGAATTAGAATTGATCGTGTGAAAGAATTAGAATGGATCGTACGAATGAATTAGAATGGATCGTGCGAATGAATTAGAATGGATCGTACTAATGAATTAGAATGGATCGTGCTAATGAATTAGAATTGATCGAACGAATGAATTAGCATGGATCGTGCATTCGTACGATCCATTCTAATTCATTCGTAATATCCATTCTAATTCATTCGTACGATCCATTCTAATTCATTCGTACAATCCATTCTAATTCATTCGCACGAATGTATCCATTCTAGTTCATTCGTACGATCCATTCTAATTCATTCGTTCGATCCATTCTAATTCATTCATACGATCTATTCTAATTCATTCATATAATCCATTCTAATTCTTTCAGACGATCCATTCTAATTCATTCGTACGATCCATTCTAATTCATTCGCACAATCCATTCTATTTCATTCGTACGATCCATTCTTACTCATTCGTATGATCCATTCTAATTCATTCGCACGAATGTATCCATAATGGATCATACGAATGAGTAAGAATGGATCGTACAGATGAAATAGAATGGATTGTGCGAATGAATTAGAATGGACCGTACGAATGAATTAGAACGGATATATTCGTGCGAATGAATTAGAATGGATCGGACGAATGAATTAGAATGGATCGTATGAATGAATTAGAATGGATTGTACGAATGAATTAGAATGGATCGGACATATAAATTAGAATGGATACATTCGTCCGAATGAATTAGAATGGATCAAACGAATGAGTAAGAATGGACTGTATGAATGAAATAGAATAGATTGTACGAATGAATTAGAATGGATCGTGCGAATGAATTAGAATGGATCATACGAATGAATTAGAATGGATCGTACGAATGAATTAGAATAGATCGTGCGAATGAATTCGAATGGATCGTACGAATGAATTAGAATGGATCGTGCGAATGAATTAGAATGGATCGTACGAATGAATTAGAATGGATACATTTGTGCGAATGAATTAGAGTGGATTGTACGAATGGATTAGAATGGATCGTACGAATGGATTAGAATGGATACATTCGAGCGAATGAATTAGAATGGATCGTACGAATGAATTAGAATGGACCGTACGAATGGATTAGAATGGATCCTACGAATGGACTAGAATGGATACCTTTGTGCATATGAATTAGAGTGGATCGTACGAATGAATTAGAATGGATCATATTAATGAATTAGAATGGATCGTACGAATGAATTAGAATAGATACATTCGTGCGAATGAATTAGAATGGATACATTCGTGCGAATGAATTAGAATGGATCGTGCGAATCCATTAGACTGGATCGTGCGAATGAATAAGAATGGATCATACGAATGAATTAGAATGGATCGTACGAATTAATTAGAATGGATACATTCGTGCGAATGAATTAGAATGGATTGTATGAATGAATTAGAATGGATCTTACGAATGAATTAGAATGGATCATACGAATTAATTAGAATGGATCATACGAATGAATTAGAATGGATCGTACGAATGAATTAGAATGGATCGTACAAATGAACTAGAATGGATCGTACGAATGAACTAGAATGGATACATTCGTGCGAATGAATTAGAATGGATCGTACGAATGAATTAGAATGGATCGTACGAATGAATTAGAATGGATCGTACGAATGAATTAGAATGGATCGTGCGAATGAATTAGAATGGCTCGTACGAATGAATTAGAATGGATCGTGTGAAAGAATTAGAATGGATCGTACGAATGAATTAGAATGGATCATGCGAATGAATTAGAATGGATCGTACGAATGAATTAGAATGGATACATTTGTGCGAATGAATTAGAATGGATCGTACGAATGAATTAGAATGGATCGTACGAATGAACTAGAATGGATACATTCGTGCGAATGAATTAGAATGGATCGTACGAATGAATTAGAATGGATCATATTAATGAATTAGAATGGATTGTACGAATGAATTAGAATGGATACATTCGTGCGAATGAATTAGAATGGATCGTGCGAATCAATTAGACTGGATCGTGCGAATGAATAAGAATAGTTCATACGAATGAATTAGAATGGATCGTACGAATTAATTAGAATGGATACATTCGTGCGAATGAATTAGAATGGATTGTATGAATGAATTAGAATGGATCGTACGAATGAATTAGAATGGATTATACGAATTAATTAGAATGGATCATACGAATGAATTAGAATGGATCGTATGAATAAATTAGAATGGATCGTACGAATGAATTAGAATGGATACATTCGTGCGAATGAATTAGAATGGATTGTGCGAATGAATAAGAACAGATCGTGCGAATGAATTAGAATGGATCGTACGAATGAATTAGAATGGATCGTGTGAATGAATTAGAATGGATCGTACGAATGAATTAGAATGGATACAATTGTGCGAATGAATTAGAATGGATCGTACGAATGAATTAGAATGGATCGTATGAATGAATTAGAATGGATCGTACGAATGAAATAGAATGGATCGTGCGAATGAATTAGAATGGATCGTACGAATGAATTAGAATGGATCGTACGAATGAACTAGAATGGATACATTCATGCGAATGAATTAGAATGGATCGTACGAATGAATTAGAATGAATCATGCGAATGAATTAGAATGGATCGTACGAATGAATTAGAATGGATCGTGTGAAAGAATTAGAATGGATCGTACGAATAAGTTAGAATGGATCGTGCGAATGAATTAGAATGGATCGTACAAATGAATTAGAATGGATACATTTGTGCGAATGAATTAGAATGGATCATACGAATGAATTAGAATGGATCGTATGAATTAATTAGAATGGATCGTACGAATGAATTAGAATGGATCGTGCGAATGAATTAGAATGGATCATACGAATGAATTAGAATGGATCATGCGAATGAATTAGAATGGATCGTACAAATGAATTAGAATGGATACATTTGTGCGAATGAATTAGAATGGATCGTACGAATGAATTAGAATGGATCGTATGAATGAATTAGAATGGATCGTGCGAATGAATTCGAATGGATCGTACGAATTCATTCTAATTCATTCATACAATCCATTCTAATTCTTTCACACGATCCATTCTAATTCATTCGTACGTTCCATTCTAATTCATTAGCACGATCCATGCTAATTCATTCGTTCGATAAATTCTAATTCATTACTACGATCCATTCTAATTCATTCGTATGATCCATTCTAATTCATTCGCACGATCCATTCTAATTCATTCATAGGATCCATTCTAATTCATTCATACAATCTATTCTAATTCTTTCGCACGAATGTATCCATTCTAATTCATTCGCACGAATGTATCCATTCTAATTCATTCGTACGATTCTTTCTAATTCATTCGTACGATCCATTCTAATTCATTCATACGATCTATTCTAATTCATTCATACAATCCATTCTAATTCTTTCACACGATCCATTCTAATTCCTTCGTACGATCCATTCTAATTCATTCGTATGATCTATTCTAATTCATTCGTACGATCCATTCTAATTCCTTCGTACGATCCATTCTAATTCATTCGTACGATCCATTCTAATACATTCGTACAATCTATTCTAATTCATTCGTACGAATGGATACATTCGTGTGAATGAATTAGAATGGATCGTACGAATGAGTAAGAATGGATCGTACGAATGAAATAGAATGGATTGCACGAATGAATTAGAATGGATCGTACGAATGAATTAGAATGGATCGTGTGAATGAATTAGAATGGATCGTACGAATGAATTAGAATGGATCGTACTAGGATCCATTCTAATTCATTCGTACAATCTATTCTATTTCATTCGTACGATCCATTCTTACTCATTCGTATGATCCATTCTAATTCATTCGGATGAATGTATCCATTCTAATTTATTCGTACAATCCATTCTAATTCATTCGTACTATCCATTCTAATTCATTCGTACGATCCATTCTTACTCATTCGTATGATCCATTCTAATTCATTCGTACGATCCATTCTAATTCATTCGTACGATCGATTCTAATTCATTCGCACTATCTATTCTAATTCATTCGTACGATCCATTCTAATTCATTCGTATGATCCATTCTAATTTATTCGTTCAAATATATCCATTCTAATTCGTTCATACGATCCATTCTAATTCATTCGCACGATCCATTCTAATTTATTCGCACGAATGTATCCATTCTAATTCATTTGCACGATCCATTCTAATTCATTCCTATGATCTATTCTAATTCATTCGTACGATCCATTCTAATTCATTCGTACGATCCATTCTACGATCCATTCTAATTCATTCGTATATTCCATTATAATATATTTGCACGATCCATGCTAATGAATTAGAATGGATCGTACGATCCAATCTAATTCATTCATACGATCCATTATTACTCATTCGTATGATCCATTCTAATTCAATCGTACGATACATTCTAATTCATTCGTACGATCCATTCTAATTCCTTCGTACGATCCATTCTAATTCATTCGTACGATCCATTCTAATTCATTCGTACGATCCATTCTAATTCATTCACGCAATCTATTCTAATTCATTCGTACGATCTATTCTAATTCATTCGTACGATCCATTCTAATTCATTCATACAATCCATTCTAATTTATTCGTACGAATGTATCCATTCTAATTCATTCGTACGATCCATTCTAATTCATTCGCACAATCTATTCTAATTCATTCATACGATCCATTCAAATTCATTCGCACGAATGTATCCATTCTAATTCATTAATACGATCCATTATACTTCATTCGTACTATCTGTTCTAATTCACTCATACGATCCATTCTAATTCATTCATACGTTCCATTCTAATTCATTTGCACGAATATATCCATTCTAATTCATTCGTACGATCCATTCTAATTCATTCGCACGATCCATTCTAATTCATTCGTACGATCCATTCTAATTCATTCATACGATCCATTCTAATTCATTCGTACGATCCATTCTAATTCATTCGTACGATCCATTCTAATTCCTTCGTACGATCCATTCTAATTCATTCGTACGATCCATTCTAATTTATTCGTACAATCTATTCTAATTCATTCGTACGAATGGATACATTCGTGTGAATGAATTAGAATGGATCGTACGAATGAGTAAGAATGGATCGTACGAATGAAATAGAATGGATTGCACGAATAAATTAGAATGGATCGTACGAATGAATTAGAATGGATCGTGTGAAAGAATTAGAATGGATTGGATGAATGAATTAGAATGGATCGTACGAATGAATTAGAATGGACCATACGAATTAATTAGAATGGATCATACGAATGAATTAGAATGGATCGTACGAATGAATTAGAATGGATCGTACGAATGAATTAGAATGAATACATTCGTGCGAATGAATTAGAATGGATTGTGCGAATGAATAAGAACAGATCGTGCGAATGAATTAGAATGGATCGTACGAATGAATTAGAATGGATCGTGCGAATGAATTAGAATGGATCGTACGAATGAATTAGAATGGATTGTACGAATGAATTAGAATGGATCGTATGAATGAATTAGAATGGATCGTACGAATGAATTAGAATGGATCGTGCGAATGAATTAGAATGGATCGTACGAATGAATTAGAATGGATTGTGTGAAAGAATTAGAATGGATCGTACGAATGAATTAGAATGGATCGTATGAATGAATTAGAATGGATCGTACGAATGAATTAGAATGGATCGTGCGAATGAATTAGAATGGATCGTATGAATGAACTAGAATGGATAAATTCGTGCGAATGAATTAGAATGGATCGTACGAATGAATTAGAATGGATCGTACGAATGAATTAGAATGGATCTTACGAATGAATTAGAATGGATCGTACGAATGAATTAGAATGGTTCATACGAATAAATTAGAATGGATAGATTCGTGCGAATGAATTAGAATGGATCGTACAAATAAATTAGAATGGATCGTATGTATGGTTTAGAATGGATACATTCGTGAGAATGAATTAGAATGGATCGGACGAATGAATTAGAATGGATCGTACGAATAAATTAGAATGGATCAAATGAATGAATTAGAATGGTTACATTCATGCGAATGAATTAGAATGGATCGTACGAATGGATTAGAATGGATCGTACGAATGGATTATAATGGATACATTCGTGCGAATGAATTAGAATGGATCGTGCGAATGAATTAGAATGGATCGTACGAATGAATTAGAATGAATCGTGCGAATGAATTTGAATGGATCGTATGAATGAATTAGAATGGATCGTGCTAATGAATTAGAATTGATCGTACGAATGAAATAGAATGGATTGTACGAATGATTTAGAATGGATCGTACGAATGAATTAGAATGGATCGTACGAATAATTTAGAATGGATACATTCGTGCGAATAAATTAGAATGGATCATACGAATGAGTAAGAATGGATCGTATGAATGAAATAGAATGGATCATATTAATGAATTAGAATGGATCGTACGAATCAATTAGAATGGATACATTCGTGCGAATGAATTAGAATGGATCGTGCACAAATGTATCCATTCTAATTCATTCGTACGATCCATTCTAATTCATTAATATGATCCATTCAAATTCATTCGTACGATCCATTCTAATTCATATGCACAAAGGTATCCATTCTAATCCACTCGTAGGATCCATTCTAATCCATTCGTACGATCCATTCTAATTCATTCGTACGATCCATTCTAATTCATTCGCTCGAATGTATCCATTCTAATCCATTCGTACGATCCATTCTAGTTCATTCGCATGAATGTAACCATTCTAATTCATTAATTTGATCCATTCTAATTCATTTGGACGATCCATTCTAATTCATTCGTCCGATCCATTCTAATTCATTCGCACGAATGTATCCATTCTAATTCATTCGTACGATCCATTCTAATTCATTCGTACGATCCATTCTAATTCATTCATAAGATCCATTCTAATTCATTCGTACGATCCATTCTAATTCATTCGTACGATCCATTCTAATTCATTCGTAAGATCCATTCTAATTCATTCGTACGATCCATTCTAATTCACTCGTCCGATACATTCTAATTCATTCGCACGAATGTATCCATTCTAATTCATTCGTACGATCCATTCTAATTCATTCATAAGATCCATTCTAATTCATTCGTACGATCCATTCTAATTCATTCGTATGATCAATTCTAATTCATTCGTAAGATCTATTCTAATTCATTCGTACGATCCATTCTAATTCATTCGTACGATACATTCTAATTCATTAGCATGGATCGTACAAATAAATTAGAATGGATCGTACGAATGAATTAGAATGGATACATTCGTGCGAATGAATTAGAATGGATCGGACGAATGAATTAGAATGGATTGTACGAATGAATTAGAATGGATCAAATGAATGAATTGGAATGGATCGTACGAATGGATTAGAATGGATCGTACGAATGGATTAGAATGGATACATTCGAGCGAATGAATTAGAATGGATCGTACCCATTCTAATTCATTCGTACGATCCATTCTAATTCATTCGTATGATCCATTCTAATTAATTCGTATGATCCATTCTAATTCATTCGTACAATCTATTCTAATTCATTCATACAATCCATTCTAATTCATTCGCACGAATGTATCCATTCTAATTAATTCGTACGATACATTCTAATTCATTCGTATGATCTATTCTTATTCATTCGCACGATCCAGTCTAATTGATTCGCACGATCCATTCTAATTCATTCGCACGAATGTATCCAATTTAATTCATTCGTACAATCCATTCTAATTCATTAATATGATCCATTCTAATTCATTCGTACGATCCATTCTAATTCATTCGCACGAATGTAACCATTCTAATTCATTCATACGATTCATTCTAATTTATTCGTATGAGCTATTCTAATTCATTCGTACGATCCATTCTAATTAATTCGTACGATCCATTCTAATTCATTCGTACGATCCATTCTAATTCATTCGTCCGATCCATTCTAATTCATTCGCACGAATGTATCCATTCTAATTCATTCGTACGATCCATTCTAATTCATTCGTACGATCCATTCTAATTCATTCGTAAGATCCATTCTAATTCATTCGTACGATCCATTCTAATTCATTCGTACGATCCATTCTAATTCATTCGCACGAATGTATCCATTCTAGTTCATTCGTACGATCTATTCTAATTCATTCGCATGGATCGTGCATTCGTACGATCCATTCTAATTCATTCGTAAGATCCATTCTAATTCATTCGTACGATCCATTCTAATTCATTCGTACGATCCATTCTAATTCATTCGCATGAATGTATCCATTCTAGTTCATTCGTACGATCCATTCTAATTCATTCGTACGATCCATTCTAATTCATTCATACGATCTATTCTAATTCATTCATACAATCCATTCTAATTCTTTCACACGATCCATTCTAAGTCATTCGTACGATCCATTCTAATTCATTCGCACAATCCATTCTATTTCATTCGTACGATCCATTCTTACTCATTCGTTTGATCCATTCTAATTCATTCGCACGAATGTATCCATAATGGATCATACGAATGAGTAAGAATGGATCGTACGAATGAAATAGAATGGATTGTGCGAATGAATTAGAATGGACCGTATGAATGAATTTGAATGGATACATTCGTGCGAATGAATTAGAATGGATCGGACGAATGAATTAGAATGGATCGTACGAATGAATTAGAATGGATCGTATGAATGAATTAGAATGGATTGTACGAATAAATTAGAATGGATACATTCGTCCGAATGAATTAGAATGAATCATACGAATGAGTAAGAATGGATCATACAAATGAAATAGAATAGATTGTACGAATGAATTAGAATGGATCCTACGAATGAATTAGAATAGATCGTGTGAAAGAATTAGAATGGATTGTATGAATGAATTAGAATGAATTAGTACGATCCATTCGAATTCATTCGCACGATCCATTCTTATTCATTCATACGATCCATTCTAATTCATTCATACAATCCATTCTAATTCTTTCACACGATCCATTCTAATTCATTCATAGGATCCATTCTAATTCATTTGTACAATCTATTCTATTTCATTCGTACGATCCATTCTTACTCATTCGTATGATCCATTCTAATTCATTCGGACGAATATATCCATTCTAATTTATTCGTACGATCCATTCTAATTCATTTGTACGATCCATTCTAATTCATTCGTACGATCCATTCTAATTCATTCGTCCGATCCATTCTAATTCATTCGCACGAATGTATCCATTCTAATTCATTCGTACGATCCATTCTAATTCATTCGTCCGATCCATTCTAATTCATTCGTCCGATCCATTCTAATTCATTCGCACGAATGTATCCATTCAAATTCATTCGTACGGTCCATTCTAATTCATTCGCACAATCCATTCTATTTCATTCGTACGATCCATTCTTACTCATTTGTATGATCCATTATGGATACATTCGTGCGAATGAATTAGAATGGATCAAACGAATGAGTAAGAATGGATCGTACGAATGAAATAGAATGGATTGTGCGAATGAATTAGAATGGATCGTACGAATGACTTAGAATGGATCGTGTGAAAGAATTAGAATGGATTGTATGAATGAATTAGAATAGATCGTATGAATGAATTAGAATGGATCGTACGAATGAATTAGAATGGATCGTACGAATGAACTAGAATGGATACATTCGTGCGAATGAATTAGAATGGATCGTACGAATGAATTAGAATGGATCGTATGAATGAATTAGAATGGATCTTACGAATGAAATAGAATGGATCGTACGAATGCACGATCCATGCGAATGAATTAGAATAGATCGTACGAATGAACTAATTTATTCGCACGATCCATTCTAATTCATTCGTACGGTCCATTCTAATTCATTCATATGATCCATTCTAATTCAATCGTACGATCCATTCTAATTCATTCGCACAAATGTATCCATTCTAATTCATTCGTACGATCCATTCTAATTCATTCGCACGATCCATTCTAATTGATTCGTACGATCCATTCTAATTCATTCCCACGATCCATTCTAATTCATTCGTACGATCCATTCTAATTCATTCACACGATCCATTCTAATTCATTCATACGATCCATTCTAATTCATTCATACGATCCATTCTAATTCATTCGTACGATCCATTCTAATTCATTCGCACAAATGTATCCATTCTAATTCATTCGTACGATCCATTCTAATTCATTCGCACGATCCATTCTAATTCATTCGTACGATCCATTCTAATTCAATCGCACGATCTGTTCTTATTCATTCGCACAATCCATTCTAATTCATTCGCACGAATGTATCCATTCTAATTCATTCGTACGATCCATTCTAATTCATTCGTACGATCCATTCTAATTCATTCGTATGATCCATTCTAATTAATCCGTATGATCCATTCTAATTCATTCGTACGATCCATTCTAATTCATTCATACAATCCATTGTAATTCATTCGTACGATACATTCTAATTCACTCATACGATCCATTCTAATACATTCATACGATCCATTCTAATTCATTTGCACGAATATATCCATTTTAATTCATTCGTACGATCCATTCTAATTCAGTCGTACGATCCATTCTAATTCATTCGCACAATCCATTCTAATTCATTCGCACGAATGTATCCATTCTAATTCATTCGTACGATCCATTCCAATTCATTCGTACGATCCATTCTAATTCATTCATACGATCCATTCTAATTCATTCGTACAATCTATTCTAATTCATTCGTACGAATGGATACATTCGTGTGAATGAATTAGAATGGATCGTACGAATGAGTAAGAATGGATCGTACGAATAAAATAGAATGGATTGCACGAATGAATTAGAATGGATCGTACGAATGAATTAGAATGGATCGTGTGAAAGTATTAGAATTGATTGTATGAATGAATTAGTATGGATCGTACGAATGAATTAGAATGGATCGTACGAAGGAATTAGAATGGATCGTACGAATGAATTAGAATGGATCGTACGAATGAATTAGAATAGATCGTACGAATGAATTAGAATGGATCGTACGAAGGAATTAGAATGGATCGTACGAATGAATTAGAATGGATATATTCGTGCAAATGAATTAGAATGGATCGTATGAATGTATTAGAATGGATCGTATGAGTGAATTAGAATGGATCGTACGAATGAATTAGAATGGATCGTATGAAAGAATTAGAATGGATACATTCGTGTGAATGAATTAGAATGGATCGTATGAATGAATTAGAATAGATTTTGTGAATGAATTAGAACTGATCGTACGAATGAATTAGAATGGATACATTCGTGCGAATGAATTAGAATGGATTGTATGAATGAATTAGAATGGATCGTACGAATGAATTAGAATGGATCGTATGAGTGAATTAGAATGGATATGAAGGAATTAGAATGGATCGTACGAAGGAATTAGAATGGATCATACGAATGAAATAGAATGGATCGTATGAAGGAATTAGAATGGATCGTACGAAGGAATTAGAATGGTACGAAGGAATTAGAATGGATCGTACGAAGGAATTAGAATGGATCGTACGAATGAATTAGAATGGATATATTCATGCAAATGAATTAGAATGGATCGTATGAATGAATTAGAATGGATCGTATGATTGAATTAGAACGGATAGTACGAATGAAGTAGAATGGATCGTATGAATGAATTAGAATGGATACATTAGTGCGAATGAAATAGAATGGATCGTATGAATGAATTAGAATAGATTGTGCGAATGAATTAGAATGGATCATACGAATGAATTAGAATGGATACATTCGTGCGAATAAATTAGAATGGATTGTATGAATGAATTAGAATGGATCGTACGAATGAATTAGAATGGATCGTACGAATGAATTAGAATAGATTGCGCGAATGAATTAGAATGGATCGTACGAATGCATTAGAATGGATCGTACGAAGGAATTAGAATGGATCGTACGAATGAATTAGAATGGATCGTACGAATGAATTAGAATGGATCGTACGATTGAATTAGAATGGATCATACGAATGAGTAAGAATGGATCGTATGAATGAATTCGATTGGATCGTACGATCCATTCTAATTCATTAGCATGGATCGTGCTAATGAATTAGAATGGAATATACGAATGAATAAGAATGGATCGTACGAATGAATTAGAATTCATTAGAATGGATCGTACAAATGAATTAGAATAGATCATAGGAATGAATTAGAATGGATCGTGCAAATGAATTAGAATGGATACATTCGTGCGAATGAATTAGAATGGATCGTGCGAATGAATTAGAATGGATCGTACAAATGAATTAGAATGGATATATTTGAACGAATAAATTAGAATGGATCATACGAATGAATTAGAATGGATCGTACGAATGAATTAGAATGGATAGTGCGAATGAATTAGAATCGATCGTACGAATGAATTAGAATGGATCGTACGAATGAATTAGATCGTACGAATGAATTAGAATGGATCATACGAATGAATTAAAATGGATACATTCGAGCGAATGAATTAGAATAGGTCGTAGGAATGAATTAGAATGGATCGTACGAATGAATTAGAATGGATACATTTGTGAGAATGAATTAGAATGGATCGTACGAATGAATTAGAATGCATCGTACGAAAGAATTAGAATGGATATATTCGTGCGAATGAATTAGAATGGATCGTACGAATGAATTAGACTGGATCGTACGAATGAATTTGAATGGATAAATTTGTATGAATGAATCTAAATGGATTGTATGAATGAATTACAATGGATCGTACGAATGAATTAAAATGGATCGTACGAATGAATTAGAATAGCTCATACGAATCGTATGAATGAATTAGAATGGTTACATTCGTGCGAATGAATTAGAATAGATCGTACGAATGAATTAGAATGGATCATACGAATAAATTAGAATGGATCGTGGGAATGAATTAGAATTGATCTTACGAATGAATTAGAATGGATCGTACGAATGAAATAGAATGGATTGTACGTATGAATTAGAATGGATACATTCGTGCGAATGAATTAGAATGGATCGGACGAATGAATTAGAATGGATCGTACGAATGAATTAGAATGGATCAAATGAATGAATTAGAATGGTTACATTCATGCGAAAGAATTAGAATAGATCGTACGAATAGATTAGAATGGATCGTACGAATGGATTAGAATGGATACATTAGTGCGAATGAATTAGAATGGATTGTATGAATGAATTAGAATGGATCGTACGATCCATTCGAATTCATTCGGACGATCCATTCTAATTCATTCATACGATCCATTCTAATTCATTCATACAATCCATTCAAATTCTTTCACACGATCAATTCTAATTCATTTGTAGGATCCATTCTAATTCATTCGTACAATCTATTCTATTTCATTCGTACGATCCATTCTTACTCATTCGTATGATCCATTCTAATTCATTCGGACGAAAGTATCCATTCTAATTTATTAGTACGATCCATTCTAATTCATTCGCACAATCCATTCTAATCCATTCTTACTCATTCGTATGATCCATTCTCATTCAATCGTACGATCCATTCTAATTCATTCGTACGATCCATTCTAATTCCTTCGTACGATCCATTCTAATTCATTCGTACGATCCATTCTAATTCATTCGTACGATCCATTCTAATTCCTTCGTATGACCCGTTCTATTTCATTCGTACGATTTATTCTAATTCATTCGCGCAATCTATTCTAATTCATTTGTACGATCCATTCTAATTCATTCGTACGATCCATTCTAATTCATTCATACAATCCATTCTAATTTATTTGCACGAATGTATCCATTCTAATTCATTCGTACGATCCATTCTAATTCATTCGCACAATCTATTCTAATTCATTCATACGATCCCTTCTAATTCTTTCGCACGAATGTATCCATTCTAATTCATTCATACGATCCATTCTACTTCATTCGTACTATTCGTTCTAATTCACTCATACGATCCATTCTAATTCATTCATACGATCTATTCTAATTCATTTGCACGAATATATCCATTCTAATTCATTCGTACGATCCATTCTAATTCCTTTGTACGATCCATTCTAATTCCTTCGTACGATCCATTCTAATTCCTTCGTACGATCCATTCTATTTTATTCGTATGATCCATGCTAATTCCTTCGTACGATCCATTTTAATTCCTTCGTATCCATTCTAATTCACTCATACGATCCATTCTAATTCATTCGTATGATCCATTCTAATTCATTCAGACAATCCATTCTAATTCTTTCACACGATCCATTATAATTCATTCGTACGATCCATTCTAATTCATTCGCACAATCCATTCTATTTCATTCGTACGATCCATTTTACTCATTCGTATGATCCATTCTAATTCATTCGCACGAATGTATCCATAATGGATCATACGAATGAGTAAGAATGGATCGTACGAATGAAATAGAATGGATTGTGCGAATGAATTAGAATGGACCGTACGAATGAATTAGAATGGATATATTCGTGCGAATGAATTAGAATGGATCGGACGAAGGAATTAGAATGGATCGTACGAATGAATTAGAATGGATCGTACAAATAAATTAGAATCGATACATTCGTCCGAATGAATTAGAATGGATCATACGAATGACTAAGAATGGATCGTACGAATGAAATAGAATAGATTGTACGCATGAATTAGAATGGATTCGTACGAATGAATTAGAATAGATACATTCGTGCGAATGAATTAGAATGGATCGTACCATTGAGTAAGAATGGATCGTACCAATGAAATAGAATGGATTGTGCGAATGAATTAGAATGGATCGTACGAATGAATTAGAATGGATCGTGTGAAAGAATTAGAATGGATTGTATGAATGAATTAGAATATATTGTATGAATGAATTAGAATGGATCGTATGAATGAATTAAAATGGATCGTACGAATGAATTAGAATGGATCGTACGAATGAATTAGAATGGATACATTCGTGCAAATGAATTAGAATGGATACATTCGTGCGAAAGAATTAGAATAGATCGTATGATTGAATTAGAATGGATCCTATGAATGAATTAGAATGGATCGTGCGAATGAATTAGAATGGATCGTACGAATGAATTAGAATGGATCGTGCTAATGAATTAGAATTGATCGAACGAATGAATTAGCATGGATCGTGCTAATGAATTAGAATGGAACGTACGAATGAATTAGAATGAATCGTGTGAAAGAATTAGAATGGATTGTATGAATGAATTAGAATGAATTCGTACGATCCATTCGAATTCAATCGCACGATCCATTCTAATTCATTCATATGATCCATTCTAATTCATTCGTACGATCCATTCTAATTCATTCGTACGATCCATTCTATTTCATTCGTATGATCCATTCTAATTCCTTCATACGATCAATTCTAATTCCTTCGTATCCATTCTAATTCACTCATACGATCCATTCTAATTCATTCGTACGATCCATTCTAATTCATTCATACAATCCATTCTAATTCATTCGCACGAATGTATCCATTCTAATTCATTCGTAATTCATTCGTACGATCAGTTCTAATTCATTCACAAAATCTATTCTAATTCAATCATACGATCCATTCTAATTCATTCACACGAATGTATCCATTCTAATTCATTCATACGATCCATTCTAATTCATTCGTACGATCCATTCTAATTCACTCATACGATCCATTCTAATACATTCATACGATCCAATCTAATTCATTTGCACGAATATATCCATTCTAATTCATTCGTACGATCCATTCTAAGTCCTTCGTACGATCCATTCTAATTCATTCGTACGATCTATTCTAATTCATTCGTACAATCCATTCTAATTCATTCGTACGATCCATTCTATTTCATTCTAATTCATTCTAATTCATTCATTTGATCCATTCTAATTCATTCGTACGATCCATTCTAATTCATTCGTCCGATCCATTCTTATTCATTCGTATGATCCATTCTAATTCATTCGCACGATCCATTCTAATTCATTCGTACGATCCATTCTAATTCATTCGTACGATCCATTCTAATTCATTCGCACGATCCATTCCAATTCATTCATACGATCCATTCTAATTCATTCATACGGTCTATTCTAATTCATTACTACAATCCATTCTAATTCATTCGCCCGATCCATTTTAATTCATTCATACGATCCATTCTATTCGAATGGATCATGCGATCCATTCGAATTCATTCGCACGATCCATTCTAATTCATTCATAATGGATAGATTCGTGCGAATGAATTAGATGGATCGTATGAATGAATTAGAATGGATCGTACGAATGAATTAGAATGGATCGTGCGAATGAATTAGAATGGATCGTACGAATAAATTAGAATGGATCGTACGAATGAACTAGAATGGATACATTCGTGCGAATGAATTAGAATGGATCGTACGAATGAATTAGAATGGATCTTACGAATGAATTAGAATGGATCGTACGAATGAATTAGAATGGATACATTCGTGCGAATGAATTAGAATGGATCGGACGAATGAATTAGAATGGATCGTACGAATGAATTAGAATGGATCGTACGAATGAATTTGAATAGATCGTACGAATAAATTAGAATGGATACATTCGTCCGAATAAATTAGAATGGATCATACGAATGAGTAAGAATGGATCGTACGAATAAAATAGAATAGATTGTATGAATGAAGTAGAATGGATCCTACGAATGAATTAGAATGGATCGTGTGAAAGAATTAGAATGGATTGTATGAATGAATTAGAATAGATCATATGAATGAATTAGAATGGATCGTATGAGTGAATTAGAATGGATACGAAGGAATTAGAATGGATCGTACGAAGGAATTAGAATGGATCAAACGAATGAAATAGAATAGATCGTACGAAGGAATTAGAATGGATCGTATGAAGGAATTAGAATGGATCGTACGAAGGAATTAGAATGGATCGCACGAATGAATTTGAATGGATATATTCGTGCAAATGAATTAGAATGGATCGTATGAATGAATTAGAATGGATCGTATGAGTGAATTAGAACGGATAGTACGAATGAAGTAGAATGGATCGTATGAATTAATTAGAATGGATACATTCGTGCAAATGAATTAGAATGGATCGTATGAATGATGATCCATTCTAATTCATTCGTACGATCCATTCTAATTCATTCGCACAAATGTATCCATTCTAATTCATTCGTACGATCCATTCTAATTCATTCGTACGATCCATTCTAATTCATTCGTAAGATCCATTCTAATTCATTCATACGATCCATTCTAATTCATTCGCGAATGTATCCATTCTAATTCATTCGTACGATCCATTCTAATTCATTCGTACGATCTATTCTAATTCATTCATACAATCCATTCTTATTCTTTCACACGATCCATTCTAATTCATTCGTACGATCCATTCTAATTCATTCGCACGATCCATTCTATTTCATTCGTACGATCCATTCTTACTCATTCGTATGATCCATTCTAATTCATTCGCACGAATGTATCGATAATGGATCATACGAATGAGTAAGAATGGACCATACGAATGAAATAGAATGGATTGTGCGAATGAATTAGAATGGACCTTACGAATGAATTAGACGTACGAATGAATTAGAATGGATACATTCGTGCGAATAAATTAGAATGGATCATACGAATGAGTAAGAATGGATCGTCATTCTAATTCATTCGTATGATCCATTCAAATTCATTTGTATCCATTCTATTTCATTCGCACGATCCATTCTAATTCATTCGCGCAATCTATTCTAATTCATTCGTACGATCCATTCTAATTCATTCGTACGATCCATTCTAATTCATTCATACAATCCATTTTAATTTATTCGCACGAATATATCCATTCTAATTCATTCGTACGATCCATTCTAATTCATTCGCACAATCTATTCTAATTCATTCATACGATCCATTCTAATTTATTCGCACGAATGTATCTATTCTAATTCATTCATACGATCCATTCTACTTCATTCGTACGATCCATTCTAATTCATTCGCATGAATGTAACCATTCTAATTCATTCATTTGATCCATTGTAATTCATTCGTATGATCCATTCTAATTCATTCGTCCGATCCATTCTTACTCATTCGTATGATCAATTCTAATTCATTCGCACGAATGTATCCATTCTAATTCATTCGTACGATCCTGAATTAGAATGGATCGTACGAATGAATTAGAATAGATACCTTTGTGCATATGAATTAGAATGGATCGTACGAATGAAATAGAATGAATTCGTACGATCTATTCGAATTCATTCGCATGATCCATTCTAATTCATTCATACAATCCATTCTAATTCATTAATACAATCCATTCTAATTCTTTCACACGATCCATTCTAATTTATTCGTACGATCCATTCTAATTCATTCGTCCGATTCATTCTAATTCATTCGCACGAATGTATCCATTCTAATTGATTCGTACGATCCATTCTAATTCATTCGTACGATCCATTCTAATTCATTCGTAAGATCCATTCTAATTCATTCGTACGATCCATTCTAATTCATTCGTACGATCCATTCTAATTCATTCGCACGAATGTATCCATTCTAGTTCATTCGTACGATCCATTCTAATTCATTCGTACGATCCATTCAAATTCATTCGCACAAATGTATCCATTCTAATTCATTCGTACGATCCATTCTAATTCATTCGCACGAATGTATCCATTCTAATTCATTCGTACGATCCATTCTAATTCATTCGTACGATCCATTCTAATTAATTCGTATGATCTATTCTAATTCATTCGTATGATCCATTCTAATTCATTCGTACGATCCATTCTTACTCATTCGTACGATCCATTCTAATTCATTCGTACGATCCATTCTAATTCATTCGCACGATCCATTCTAATTCTTTCATACAATCCATTCTAATTCTTTCGTGCGAATGAATTAGAATGGATACCTTTGTTCATATGAATTAGAATGGATCGTACGAATAAATTAGAATGGATCATATTAATGAATTAGAATGGATCGTACGAATGAATTAGAATGGATACAATCGTGCGAATGAATTAGAATGGATCGTGCGAATCAATTAGACTGGATCGTGCGAATGAATAAGAATAGATCATACGAATGAATTAGAATGGATCGTACGAATTAATTAGAATGGATACATTCGTGCGAATGAATTAGAATGGATTGAATGAATGAATTAGAATGGATCGTACGAATGAATTAGAATGGATCATACGAATTAATTAGAATGGATCATACGAATGAATTAGAATGTATCGTACGAATGAAATAGAATGGATACATTTGTGCGAAAGAATTAGAATGGATCGTACGAATGAATTAGAATGGATCGTATGAATGAATTAGAAAGGATCGTACAAATGAATTAGAAAGGATCGTGCGAATGAATTAGAATGGATCATACGAATGAATTAGAATGGATCGTGTGAAAGAATTAGAATGGATCGTACGAATGATTTAGAATGGATCGTGCGAATGAATTAGAATGGATCGTACGAATGAATTAGAATGGATACATTTGTGCGAATGAATTAGAATGGATCGTACGAATGAATTAGAATGGATCGTATGAATGAATTAGAATGGATCGTACGAATGAATTAGAATGGATCGTGCGAATGAATTAGAATGGATCGTACGAATGAATTAGAATGGATCATACGAATGAACTAGAATGGATACATTCGTGCGAATGAATTAGAATGGATCGTACGAATGAATTAGAATGGATCGTATGAATGAATTAGAATGGATCGTACGAATGAATTAGAATGGATACATTCGTGCGAATGAATTAGAATGGATCGGACTAATGAATTAGAATGGATCGTACGAATGAATTAGAATGGATCGTACGAATGAATTAGAATGGATCGTACGAATAAATTAGAATGGATACATTCGTCCGAATGAATTAGAATGGATCATACGAATGAGTAAGAATGGATCGTACGAATGAAATAGAATAGATTGTATGAATGAATTAGAATGGATTCGTACGAATGAATTAGAATGGATACATTCGTGCGAATGAATTAGAATGGATCATACCAATGAGTAAGAATGGATCGTACGAATGAAATAGAATGGATTGTGCGAATGAATTAGAATGGATCGGACGAATGAATTAGAATGGATCGTGTGAAAGAATTAGAATGGATTGTGTGAATTAATTAGAATAGATCGTATGAATGAATTAGAATGGATCGTACGAATGAATTAGAATGGATCGTACGAATGAATTAGAATGGATCGTACGAATGAATTAGAATGGATAAATTCGTGCGAAAGAATTAGAATAGATCGTATGAATGAATTAGAATGAATCCTATGAATGAATTAGAATGGATCGTGCGAATGAATTAGAATGGATCGTACGAATGAATTAGAATGGATCGTGCTAATGAATTAGAATTGATCGAACGAATAAATTAGCATGGATCGTGCTAATGAATAAGAATGGAACGTACGAATGAATTAGAATGGATCGTGTGAAAGAATTATAATGGATTGTATGAATGAATTAGAATGAATTCGTACGATCCATTCGAATTCATTCGCACGATCCATTCTAATTCATTCATACGATCCATTCTAATTCATTCGCACAAATGTATCCATTCTAATTCATTCATACGATCCATTCTAATTCATTCGCACGAGCCATTCTAATTCATTCGTACGATCCATTCTAATTCATTAGCACGATCCATGCTAATTCATTCGTTCGATCAATTCTAATTCATTAGCACGATCCATTCTAATTCATTCGCACGATCCATTCTAATTCATTCGTACGATCCAATCTAATTCTTTCACACGATCCATTCTATTTCATTCGTACGATCCATTCTAATTCATTCGCACGATCCATTCTAATTCATTCGTACGATCCATTCTAATTCATTCATACGATCCATTCTAATTCATTCGTACGATCCATTCTATTTCATTCGCACAAATGTATCCATTCTAATTCATTCGTACGATCCATTCTAATTCATTCGCACGATCCATTCTAATTCATTCGTATGATCCATTCTAATTCATTCGCACGATCTATTCTTATTCATTCGCACAATCCATTCTAATTCATTTGCACGAATGTATCCATTCTAATTCATTCGTACGATCCATTCTAATTCATTCGTATGATCCATTCTAATTAATTCGAATGATCCATTCTAATTCATTCGTACGATCCATTCTAATTCATTCATACAATCCATTCTAATTCATTCGTACGATCCATTCTAATTCACTCATACGATCCATTCTAATACATTCATACGATCCATTCTAATTCATTTGCACGAATATATCCATTCTAATTCATTCGTACGATCCATTCTAATTCCTTTGTACGATCCATTCTAATTCATTCGTACGATCTATTCTAATTCATTCGTACGATCCATTCTAATTTATTCGCACGATCCATTCTAATTCATTCATAGGATCCATTCTAATTCATTCATACGATCTATTCTAATTCTTCCGCACGAATGTATCCATTCTAATTCAATCGCACGAATGTATCCATTCTAATTCATTCGTACGATCCATTCTAATTCATTCGTACGATCCATTCTAATTCATTCGTACGATCCATTATAATTCATTCATACGATCTATTCTAATTCATTCATACAATCCATTCTAATTCTTTCACACGATCCATTCTAATTCATTCGTACGATCCATTCTAATTCATTCGCACAATCCATTCTATTTCATTCGTACGATCCATTCTTACTCATTGGTACGATCCATTCTAATTCATTCGCACGAATGTATCCATTCTAATTCATTCGTACGAATCCATTCTAATTCATTCGTACAATCTATTCTATCTCATTCGTACGATCCATTCTTACTCATTCGTATGATCCATTCTAATTCATTCAGACGAATGTATCCATTCTAATTTATTCGTACGATCCATTCTAATTCATTCGTACGATCCATTCTAATTTATTCGTACGATCCATTCTAATTCATTCGTCCGATCCATTCTAATTCATTCGCACGAATGTATCCATTCTAATTCATTCGTACGATCCATTCTAATTCATTCGTACGATCCATTCTAATTCATTCGTAAGATCCATTCTAATTCATTCATACGATCCATTCTAATTCATTCGTACGATCCATTCTAATTCATTCGCACGAATGTATCCATTCTAGTTCATTCGTACGATCCATTCTAATTCATTCGTACGATCCATTCTAATTCATTCGCACGATCCATTCTAATTCATTCGTACGATCCATTCTAATTCATTCATACGATCCATTCTAATTCATTCCTACGATCCATTCTAATTCATTCGCACAAATGTATTCATTCTAATTCATTCGTATGATCCATTCTAATTCATTCGCACGATCCATTCTAATTCATTCGTATGATCCATTCTAATTCTTTCACACGATCCATTGTAATTCATTCGTACGGTCCATTCTAATTCATTCGCACGATCTGTTCTTATTCATTCGCACAATCCATTCTAATTCATTCGCACGAATGTATCCATTCTAATTCATTCGTACGATCAATTCTAATTCATTCGCACGAATGTATCCATTCTAATTCATTCGTACGATCCTGAATTAGAATGGTTCGTACGAATGAATTAGAATGGATACCTTTGTGCATATGAATTAGAATGGATCGTACGAATGAATTAGAATGGATCATATTAATGAATTAGAATGGATCGTACGTATGAATTAGAATGGATAGATTCGTGCGAATGAATTAGAATGGATCGTGCACGAATGTATACATTCTAATTCATTCGTACGATCCATTCTAATTCATTAATATGATCCATTCTAATTCATTCGTACGATCCATTCTAATTCATATGCACAAAGGTATCCATTCTAATCCATTCGTAGGATCTATTCTAATCCATTCGTATGATCCATTCTAATCCATTCGTACGATCCATTCTAATTCATTCGCACGAATGTATCCATTCTAATTCATTAATATGATCTATTCTAATTCATTCGTACGATCCATTCTAATTCATATGCACAAAGGTATCCATTCTAATCCATTCGTAGGATCCATTCTAATCCATTCGTACGATCCATTCTAATTCATTCGTACGATCCATTCTAATTCATTCGCTCGAGTGTATCCATTCTAATCCATTCGTACGATCCATTCTAATCCATTCGTACGATCCATTGTAATTCATTCGCATGAATGTAACCATTCTAATTCATTCATTTGATCCATTCTAATTCATTCGTACGATCCATTCTAATTCATTCGTCCGATCCATTCTAATTCATTTGCACGAATGTATCCATTCTAATTCACTCGTACGATCCATTCTAATTCATTCGTCCGATCCATTCTAATTCATTCGTCTGATCCATTCTAATTCATTCGCACGAATGTATCCATTCTAATTCATTCGTACGATTCATTCTAATTCATTCGTACGATCCATTCTAATTCATTCGTAAGATCCATTCTAATTCATTCGTACGATCCATTTTAATTCATTCGTACGATCCATTCTAATTCATTCGCACGAATGTATCCATTCTAGTTCATTCGTACGATCCATTCTAATTCATTCGTACGATCCATTCTAATTCATTCGCACGATCCATTCTAATTCATTCGTACGATCCATTCTAATTCATTCATACGATCCATTCTAATTCATTCGTACGATCCATTCTAATTCATTCGCACAAATGTATTCATTCTAATTCATTCGTATGATCCATTCTAATTCATTCGCACGATCCATTCTAATTCATTCGTACGATCCATTCTAATTCTTTCACACGATCCATTCTAATTCATTCGTACGGTCCATTCTAATTCATTCGCACGATCTATTCTTATTCATTCGCACAATCCATTCTAATTCATTCGCACGAATGTATCCATTCTAATTCATTCGTACGATCAATTCTAATTCATTCGCACGAATGTATCCATTCTAATTCATTCGTACGATCCTGAATTAGAATGGATCGTACGAATGAATTAGAATGGATACCTTTGTGCATATGAATTAGAATGGATCGTACGAATGAATTAGAATGGATCATATTAATGAATTAGAATGGATCGTACGAATGAATTAGAATGGATACATTCGTGCGAATGAATTAGAATGGATCATGCACGAATGTATACATTCTAATTCATTCGTATGATCCATTATAATTCATTAATATGATCCATTCTAATTCATTCGTACGATCCATTCTAATTCATATGCACAAAGGTATCCATTCTAATCCATTCGTAGGATCAATTCTAATTCATTCGTATGATCCATTCTAATCCATTTGTACGATCCATTCTAATTCATTCGCACGAATGTATCCATTCTAATTCATTAATATGATCCATTCTAATTCATTCGTACGATCCATTCTAATTCATATGCACAAAGGTATCCATTCTAATCCATTCGTAGGATCCATTCTAATCCATTCGTACGATCCATTCTAATTCATTCGTACGATCCATTCTAATTCATTCGCTCGAGTGTATCCATTCTAATCCATTCGTACGATCCATTCTAATCCATTCGTACGATCCATTGTAATTCATTCGCATGAATGTAACCATTCAAATTCATTCATTTGATCCATTCTAATTCATTCGTACGATCCATTCTAATTCATTCGTCCGATCCATTCTAATTCATTCGCACGAATGTATCCATTCTAATTCATTCGTACGATCCATTCTAATTCATTCGTACAATCCATTCTAATTCATTCGTAAGATCCATTCTAATTCATTCGTACGATCCATTCTAATTCATTCGTACGATCCATTCTAATTAGAATGGATCATACGAATTAATTAGAATGGATCATACGAATGAATTAGAATGGATCGTACGAATGAATTAGAATGGATCGTACGAATGAATTAGAATGGATACATTCATGCGAATGAATTAGAATGGATTGTGCGAATGAATAAGAACAGATCGTGCGAATGAATTAGAATGGATCGTACGAATGAATTAGAATGGATCGTACGAATGAATTAGAATGGATACATTTGTGCGAATGAATTAGAATGGATCATACGAATGAATTAGAATGGATGGTATGAATGAATTAGAATGGATCGTACGAATGAATTAGAATGGATCGTGCGAATGAATTAGAATGGATCGTACGAATGAATTAGAATGGATCGTGTGAAAGAATTAGAATGGATCGTACGAATGAATTAGAATGGATCGTGCGAATGAATTAGAATGGATCGTACGAATAAATTAGAATGGATATATTAGTGCGAATGAATTAGAATGGATCGTATGAATGAATTAGAATGGATCGTATGAATGAATTAGAATGGATCGTACGAATGAATTAGAATGGATCGTGCGAATGAACTAGAATGGATACATTCGTGCGAATGAATTAGAATGGATCGTACGAATGAATTAGAATGGATCGTACGAATGAATTAGAATGGATCTTACGAATGAATTAGAATGGATCGTACGAATGAATTAGAATGGATCGTACGAATGAATTAGAATGGATACATTCATGCGAATGAATTAGAATGGATCGTACGAATAATTTAGAATGGATCGTTTGAATGGTTTAGAATGGATACATTCGTGCGAATGAATTAGAATGGATCGGACGAATGAATTAGAATGGATCGTACGAATGAATTAGAATGGATCAAATGAATGAATTAGAATGGTTACATTAATGCGAATGAATTAGAATGGATCGTACGAATGGATTAGAATGGATCGTACGAATGGATTAGAATGGATACATTCGTTCGAATGAATTATAATGGATCGTGCGAATGAATTTGAATGGATCGTACGAATGAATTAGAATGGATCGTGCTAATGAATTAGAATTGATCGTACGAATGAAATAGAATGGATTGTACGAATGATTTAGAATGGATCGTACGAATGAATTAGAATGGATCGAACGAATGATTTAGAATGGATACATTCGTGCGAATAAATTAGAATGGATCATACGAATGAGTAAGAATGGATCGTACGAATGAAATAGAATGGATCATATTAATGAATTAGAATGGATCGTACGAATGAATTAGAAGGGATACATTCGTGCGAATGAATTAGAATGGATCGTGCATGACTGTATCCATTCTAATTCATTCGTACGATCCATTCTAATTCATTAATATGATCCATTCTAATTCATTCGTACGATCCAATCTAATTCATATGCACAAAGGTATCCATTCTAATCAATTCGTAGGATCCATTCTAATCCATTCGTACGATCCATTCTAATTCATTCGTACGATCCATTCTAATTCATTCGCTCGAATGTATCCATTCTAATCCATTCGTACGATCCATTCTAATCCATTCGTACGATCCATTCTAACTCATTCGCATGAATGTAACCATTCTAATTCATTCATTTGATCCATTCTAATTCATTCGTACGATCCATTCTAATTCATTCGTCCGATCCATTCTAATTCATTCGCATGAATGTATCCATTCTAATTCATTCGTACGATCCATTCTAATTCATTCGTACGATCCATTCTAATTCATTCGTAAGATGCATTCTAATTCATTCGTACGATCCATTCTAATTCATTCGTACGATCCATTCTAATTCATTCGTACGATCCATTCTAATTCATTCGTACGATACATTCTAATTCATTAGCATGGATCGTGCGAATGAATTAGAATGGATCATACGAATGAATTAGAATGGATCGTACGAATGAATTAGAATGGATCGTGTGAAAGAATTAGAATGGATTGTATGAATGAATTAGAATGGATCGTGCGAATGAATTAGAATGGATCGTACGAATGAATTAGAATGGATACATTTGTGCGAATGAATTAGAATGGATCGTACGAATGAATTAGAATGGATCATATGAATGAATTAGAATGGATCGTACGAATGAATTAGAATGGATCATGCGAATGAATTAGAATGGATCGTACGAATGAATTAGAATGGATACATTCGTGCGAATGAATTAGAATGGATCGGACGAATGAATTAGAATGAATCGTACGAATGAATTAGAATGGATCGTACGAATGAATTAGAATGGATCGTACGAATAAATTAGAATGGATATATTCGTCCGAATGAATTAGAATGGATCATACGAATGAGTAAGAATGGATCGTACGAATGAAATAGAATAGATTGTACAAATGAATTAGAATGGATTCGTACGAATGAATTAGAATGGATACATTCGTGCGAATGAATTAGAATGGATCGTACCAATGAGTAAGAATGGATCGTACGAATGAAATAGAATGGATTGTGCGAATGAATTAGAATGGATCGTACGAATGAATTAGAATGGATCGTGTGAAAGAATTAGAATGGATTGTATGAATGAATTAGAATAGATCGTATGAATGAATTAGAATGGGTCATACGAATGAATTAGAATGGATCGTACGAATGAATTAGAATGGATACATTCGTGCGAATGAATTAGAATGGATACATTCGTGCGAAAGAATTAGAATAGATCGTATGAATGAATTAGAATGGATCCTATGAATGAATTAGAATGGATCGTGCGAATGAATTAGAATGGATCGTACGGATGAATTAGAATGGATCGTGCTAATGAATTAGAATTGATCGAACGAATGAATTAGCATGGATCGTGCTAATGAATTAGAATGGAACGTACGAATGAATTAGAATGGATCGTGTGAAAGAATTAGAATGGATTGTATGAATGAATTAGAATGAATTCGTACGATCCATTCGAATTCATTCGCACGATCCATTCTAATTCATTCATACGATCCATTCTAAATCATTCGTACGATCCATTCTAATTCATTCGCACAAATGTATCCATTCTAATTCATTCGTACGATCCATTCTAATTCATTCGCACGATCCATTCTAATTCATTCGTACGATCCATTCTAATTCATTAGCACGATCCATGCTAATTCATTCGTTCGATCAATTCTAATTCATTAGCACGATCCATTCTAATTCATTCGTACGATCCATTCTAATTCATTCGCACGATCCATTCTAATTCATTCATAGGATCCATTCTAATTCATTCATACGATCTATTCTAATGCTTTCGCACGAATGTATCCATTCTAATTCATTCGCACGAATGTATCCATTCTAACTCATTCGTATGATCCATTCTAATTCATTCGTACGATCCATTCTAATTCATTCGTACGACCCATTCTAATTCATTCATACGATCTATTCTAATTCATTCATACAATCCATTCTAATTCTTTCACACGATCCATTCTAATTCATTCGTACGATCCATTCTAATTCATTCGCACAATCCATTCTATTTCATTCGTACGATCCATTCTTACTCATTGGTACGATCCATTCTAATTCATTTGCACGAATGTATCCATTCTAATTCATTCGTACAATCCATTCTATTTCATTCGTACGATCCATTCTTACTCATTCGTATGATCCATTCTAATTCATTCGTATGATCCATTCTAATTCATTCGTACGATCCATTCTAATTCATTCGTACGATCCATTCTAATTCATTCGCACGATCCATTCTATATCATTCGTACGATCCATTCTAATTCATTCATACGATCCATTCTAATTCATTCACCCAATCCATTCTAATTCATTCATACGATCCATTCTATTCGATTGGATCATGCGATCCAGTCGAATTCATTCGCACGATCCATTCTAATTCATTCATACGATCCATTCTAATTCATTCATACAATGCATTCTAATTCTTTCACATGATCCATTCTAATTCATTCGTACGATCCATTCTAATTCATTCGTACAATCCATTCTATTTCATTTGTACGATCCATTCTTACTCATTCGTATGATCCATTCTAAATCATTCGTACGATTCATTCTAATTCATTTGTACGATCCATTCTAATTCATTCGTACAATCCATTCTATTTCATTCGTACGATCCATTCTTACTCATTTGTATGATCCATTCTAATTCATTCGCACGAATGTATCCATTCTAATTCATTCATACAATCCATTCTAATACATTCCATACGATCCATTCTAATTCATTCGTACGATCGTACGAATGAATTAGAATGGATCGTACGAATGAATAAGAATAGATTGTGCGAATGAATTAGAATGGATCGTACGAATGAATTAGAATGGATCGTACGAATGAATTAGAATGGATCATACGAATGAGTAAGAATGGATCGTACGAACGAATTAGAATGGATCGTACGAATGAATTAGAATTGATCGTACGAATAAATTAGAATGGATACATTCGTCCGAATGAATTAGAATGGATCATACGAATGAGTAAGAATGGATCGTACGAATGAAATAGAATAGATTGTACGAATGAATTAGAATGGATCCAACGAATGAATTAGAATGGATCGTGTGAAAGAATTAGAATGGATTGTATGAATGAATTAGAATGGATCGTATGAATGAATTGGAATGGATCGTGCGAATGAATTCGAATGGATCGTACGAATTCATTCTAATTCATTCATATAATCCATTCTAATTCTTTCACACGATCCATTCTAATTCATTCGTACGTTCCATTCTAATTCATTAGCACGATCCATGCTAATTCATTCATTCGATCAATTCTAATTCATTAGCACGATCCATTCTAATTCATTCGTACGATCCATTCTAATTCATTCGTACGATCCATTCTAATTCATTCACACGATCCATTCTAATTCATTCATAGGATCCATTCTAATTCATTCATACGATCTATTCTAATTCATTCGCACGAATGTATCCATTCTAATTCATTCGCACGAATGTATCTATTCTAATTCATTCGTACGATCCATTCTAATTCATTCGTACGATCCATTCGAATTCATTCGCACGATCCATTCTAATTCATTCATATGATCCATTCTAATTCATTCATACAATCCATTCTAATTCTTTCACACGATCCATTCTAATTCATTCGTACGATCCATTCTAATTCAATCGTACAATCCATTCTATTTCATTCGTATGATCCATTCTAATTCATTCGTACGATCCATTCTAATTCATTCGTACGATCCATTCTAATTCATTCGCAAGAATGTATCCATTCTAGTTCATTCGTACGAGCCATTCTAATTCATTCGTACGATCCATTCTAATTCATTCGCACGATCCATTCTAATTCATTCGTACGATCCATTCTAATTCATTCGTACGATCCATTCTAATTCATTCGTACGATCCATTCTAATTCATTCGTACAATCTATTCTAATTCATTCGTACGAATGGATACATTCGTGTGAATGAATTAGAATGGATCGTATGAATGAGTAAGAATGGATCGTACGAATGAAATAGAATGGATTGCACGAATGAATTAGAATAGATCGTACGAATGAATTAGAATGGATCGTGTGAAAGAATTAGAATGGATCGTGTGAAAGAATTAGAATGGATCGTATGAATGAATTAGAATGGATCGTACGAAGGAATTAGAATGGATCGTACGAATGAATTAGAATGGATCGTACGAATGAATTATAATGGATCGTACAAATGAATTAGAATGGATCGTGTGAAAGAATTAGAATGGATCGTACGAATGAATTAGAATGGATCGTGCGAATGAATTAGAATGGATCGTACGAATGAATTAGAATGGATCGTGCTGATGAATTAGAATTGATCGAACGAATGAATTAGCATGGATCGTGCATTCGTACGATCCATTCTAATTCATTCGTAAGATCCATTATAATTCATTCGTACGATCCATTCTAATTCATTCGTACAATCCATTCTAATTCATTCGCACGAATGTATCCATTCTAGTTCATTCGTACGATCCATTCTAATTCATTCGTACGATCCATTCTAATTCATTCATACGATCTATTCTAATTCATTCATATAATCCATTCTAACTCTTTCACATGATCCATTCTAATTAATTCGTACGATCCATTCTAATTCATTCGCACAATCCATTCTATTTCATTCGTACGATCCATTCTTACTGATTCGTATGATCCATTCTATTTCATTCGCACGAATGTATCCATAATGGATCATACGAATGAGTAAGAATGGATCGTACGAATGAAATAGAATGGATTGTGCGAATGAATTAGAATGGACCGTATGAATGAATTAGAAAGGATACATTCGTGTGAATGAATTAGAATGGATCGGACGAATGAATTAGAATGGATCGTACGAATGAATTAGAATGGATTGTACGAATGAATTAGAATGGATCGTACGAATAAATTAGAATGGATACATTCGTCCGAATGAATTAGAATGGATCATACGAATGAGTAAGAATGGATCGTACGAATGAATTATAATGGATCTTACGAATGAATTATAATGGATCGTACGAATGAATTATAATGGATCTTACGAATGAATTAGAATGGATCGTGCGAATGAATTCGAATGGATCGTACGAATGAATTAGAATGGATCGTGCGAATGAATTAGAATGGATCGTACGAATGAATTAGAATGGATACATTTGTGCGAATGAATTAGAATGGATCGTACGAATGGATTAGAATGGATCGTACGAATGGATTAGAATGGATACATTCGAGCGAATGAATTAGAATGGATCATACGAATGAATTAGAATGGATCGTATGAATGGATTAGAATGGATTAGAATGGATACCTTTGTGCATATGAATTAGAATGGATCGTACGAATGAATTAGAATGGATCATATTAATGAATTAGAATGGATCGTACGAATTAATTAGAATGGATACATTCGTGCGAATGAATTAGAATGGATCGTACGAATGAATTAGAATGGATACATTCGTGCGAATGAATTAGAATGGATCGTGGGAATCCATTAGACTGGATCGTGCGAATGAATAAGAATGGATCATACGAATGAATTAGAATGGATCGTACGAATTAATTAGAATGGATACATTCGTACGAAGGAATTAGAATGGATTGTATGAATGAATTAGAATGGGTCGTACGAATGAATTAGAATGGATCATACGAATTAATTAGAATGGATCATACGAATGAATTAGAATGGATCGTACGAATGAATTAGAATGGATCGTACGAATGAACTAGAATGGATCGTACGAATGAACTAGAATGGATACATTCGTGCGAATGAATTAGAATGGATCGTACGAATGAATTAGAATGGATCGTACGAATGAATTAGAATGGATCTTACGAATGAATTAGAATGGATCGTACGAATGAATTAGAATGGATCGTGCGAATGAATTAGAATGGCTCGTACGAATGAATTAGAATGGATCGTGTGAAAGAATTAGAATGGATCGTACGAATGAATTAGAATGGATCGTATGAATGAATTAGAATGGATCATACGAATGAATTAGAATGGATCGTGCGAATGAATTAGAATGGATCATACGAATGAATTAGAATGGATCGTACGAATGAACTAGAATGGATACATTCATACGAATGAATTAGAATGGTTCGTACGAATGAATTAGAATGGATCATATTAATGAATTAGAATGGATAGTACGAATGAATTAGAATGGATACATTCGTGCGAATGAATTAGAATGGATCGTGCGAATCAATTAGACTGGATCGTGTGAATGAATAAGAATAGATCATACGAATGAATTAGAATGGATCGTACGAATTAATTAGAATGGATACATTCGTGCGAATGAATTAGAATGGATTCTATGAATGAATTAGAATGGATCGTACGAATGAATTAGAATGGATCATACGAATTAATTAGAATGGATCATACGAATGAATTAGAATGGATCGTACGAATGAATTAGAATGGATCGTACGAATGAACTAGAATGGATCGTACGAATGAACTAGAATGGATACATTCGTGCGAATGAATTAGAATGGATCGTACGAATGAATTAGAATGGATCGTACGAATGAGTTAGAATGGATCTTACGAATGAATTAGAATGGATCGTACGAATGAATTAGAATGGATCGTGCGAATGAATTAGAATGGCTCGTACGAATGAATTAAAATGGATCGTGTGAAAGAATTAGAATGGATCGTACGAATGAATTAGAATGGATCGTATGAATGAATTAGAATGGATCGTACGAATGAATTAGAATGGATCGTGCGAATGAATTAGAATGGATCATACGAATGAATTAGAATGGATCGTACGAATGAACTAGAATGGATACATTCATGCGAATGAATTAGAATGGATCGTACGAATGAATTAGAATGGATCATATTAATGAATTAGAATGGATCGTACGAATGAATTAGAATGGATACATTCGTGCGAATGAATTAGAATGGATCGTGCGAATCAATTAGACTGGATCGTGTGAATGAATAAGAATAGATCATACGAATGAATTAGAATGGATCGTACGAATTAATTAGAATGGATACATTCGTGCGGATGAATTAGAATGGATTGTATGAATGAATTAGAATGGATCGTACGAATGAATTAGAATGGATCATACGAATTAATTAGAATGGATCATACGAATGAATTAGAATGGATCGTACGAATGAATTAGAATGGATCGTACGAATGAATTAGAATGGATACATTCGTGCGAATGAATTAGAATGGATTGTGCGAATGAATAAGAATAGATCGTGCGAATGAATTAGAATGGATCGTGCGAATGAATTAGAATGGATCGTACGAATGAATTAGAATGGATACATTTGTGCGAATGAATTAGAATGGATCGTACGAATGAATTAGAATGGATCGTATGAATGAATTTGAATGGATCGTACGAATGAATTAGAATGGATCGTGCGAATGAATTAGAATGGATCGTACGAATGAATTAGAATGGATCGTACGAATGAACTAGAATGGATACATTCGTGCGAATGAATTAGAATGGATCGTACGAATGAATTAGAATGGATCGTACGAATGAATTAGAATGGATCGTGTGAAAGAATTAGAATGGATTGTACGAATGAATTAGAATGGATCGTGTGAAAGAATTAGAATGGATTGTACGAATGAATTAGAATGGATCGTGCGAATGAATTAGAATGGATCGTACGAATGAATTAGAATGGATACATTTGTGCGAATGAATTAGAATGGATCGTACGAATGAATTAGAATGGATCGTATGAATGAATTAGAATGGATCGTACGAATGAATTAGAATGGATCGTGCAAATGAATTAGAATGGATCATACGAATGAATTAGAATGGATCGTGCGAATGAATTAGAATGGATCGTACGAATGAATTAGAATGGATACATTTGTGCGAATGAATTAGAATGGATCGTATGAATGAATTAGAATGGATCGTATGAATGAATTAGAATGGATCGTGCGAATGAATTCGAATGGATCGTACGATTTCATTCTAATTCATTCATACAATCCATTCTAATTCTTTCACATGATCCATTCTAATTCATTCGTACGTTCCATTCTAATTCATTAGCACGATCCATGCTAATTCATTCGTTCGATAAATTCTAATTCATTAGCACGATCCATTCTAATTCATTCGTACGATCCATTCTAATTCATTCGCACGATCCATTCTAATTCATTCATAGGATCCATTCTAATTCATTCATACGATCTATTCTAATTCTTTCGCACGAATGTATCCATTCTAATTCATTCGCACGAATGTATCCATTCGAATTCATTCGTACGATTCATTCTAATTCATTCGTACGATCCATTCTAATTCATTCGTACGATCCATTCTAATTCATTCATACGATCTATTCTAATTCATTCATACAATCCATTCTAATTCTTTCACACGATCCATTCTAATTCATTCGTACGATCCATTCTAGTTCCTTCGTACGATCCATTCTAATTCATTCGTACGATCTATTCTAATTCATTCGTACGATCCATTCTAATTCCTTCGTACGATCCATTCTAATTCATTCGTACGATCCATTCTAATTCATTCGTACAATCTTTTCTAATTCATTCGTACGAATGGATACATTCGTACGAATGAATTAGAATGGATCGTACGAATGAATTAGAATGGATACATTTGTGCGAATGAATTAGAATGGATCGTACGAATGAATTAGAATGGATCGTATGAATGAATTAGAATGGATCGTGCGAATGAATTCGAATGGATCGTACGAATTCATTCTAATTCATTCATACAATCCATTCTAATTCTTTCACACGATCCATTCTAATTCATTCGTACGTTCCATTCTAATTCATTAGCACGATCCATGCTAATTCATTCATTCGATCAATTCTAATTCATTAGCACGATCCATTCTAATTCATCCGTACGATCCATTCTAATTCATTCGCACGATCCATTCTAATTCATTCATAGGATCCATTCTAATTCATTCATACGATCTATTCTAATTCTTTCGCACGAATGTATCCATTCTAATTCATTCGCATGAATGTATCCATTCTAATTCATTCGTACGATCCATTCTAATTGATTCATATGACCCATTCTAATTCATTCATACGATCTATTCTAATTCATTCATACAATCCATTCTAATTCTTTCACACGATCCATTCTAATTCATTCGTACGATCCATTCTAATTCATTCGCACAATCCATTCTATTTCATTCGTACGATCCATTCTTACTCATTGGTACGATCCATTCTAATTCATTCGCACGAATGTATCCATTCTAATTCATTCGTACAATCCATTCTATTTCATTCGTACGATCCATTCTTACTCATTCGTATGATCCATTCTAATTCATTCGTATGATCCATTCTAATTCATTCGTACGATCCATTCTAATTCATTCGTACGATCCATTCTAATTCATTCGCACGATCCATTCTATATCATTTATACGATCCATTCTAATTCATTCATACGATCCATTCTAATTCATTCACCCAATCCATTCTAATTCATTCATACGATCCATTCTATTCGATTGGATCATGCGATCCAGTCGAATTCATTCGCACGATCCATTCTAATTCATTCATACGATCCATTCTAATTCATTCATACAATGCATTCTAATTCTTTCACACGATCCATTCTAATTCATTCGTACGATCCATTCTAATTCATTCGTACAATCCATTCTATTTCATTTGTACGATCCATTCTTACTCATTCGTATGATCCATTCTAATTCATTCGTACGATCCATTCTAATTCATTTGTACGATCCATTCTAATTCATTCGTACAATCCATTCTATTTCATTCGTACGATCCATTCTTACTCATTCGTATGATCCATTCTAATTCATTCGCACGAATGTATCCATTCTAATTCATTCATACAATCCATTCTAATACATTCCGTACGATCCATTCTAATTCATTCGTACGATCGTACGAATGAATTAGAATGGATCGTACGAATGAATAAGAATAGATTATGCGAATGAATTATAATGGATCGTACGAATGAATTAGAATGGATTGTACGAATGAATTAGAATGGATCATACGAATGAGTAAGAATGGATCGTACGAACGAATTAGAATGGATCGTACGAATGAATTAGAATTGATCGTACGAATAAATTAGAATGGATACATTCGTCCGAATGAATTAGAATGGATCATACGAATGAGTAAGAATGGATCGTACGAATGAAATAGAATAGATTGTACGAATGAATTAGAATGGATCCAACGAATGAATTAGAATGGATGGTGTGAAAGAATTAGAATGGATTGTATGAATGAATTAGAATGGATCGTATGAATGAATTGGAATGGATCGTGCGAATGAATTCGAATGGATCGTACGAATTCATTCTAATTCATTCATATAATCCATTCTAATTCTTTCACAAGATCCATTCTAATTCATTCGTACGTTCCATTCTAATTCATTAGCACGATCCATGCTAATTCATTCATTCGATCAATTCTAATTCATTAGCACGATCCATTCTAATTCATTCGTACGATCCATTCTAATTCATTCGTACGATCCATTCTAATTCATTCACACGATCCATTCTAATTCATTCATAGGATCCATTCTAATTCATTCATACGATCTATTCTAATTCATTCGCACGAATGTATCCATTCTAATTCATTCGCAGGAATGTATCCATTCTAATTCATTCGTACGATCCATTCTAATTCATTCGTACGATCCATTCGAATTCATTCGCACGATCCATTCTAATTCATTCATATGATCCATTCTAATTCATTCATACAATCCATTCTAATTCTTTCACACGATCCATTCTAATTCATTCGTACGATCCATTCTAATTCATTCGTACAATCCATTCTATTTCATTCGTACGATCCATTCTAATTCATTCGTACGATCCATTCTAATTCATTCGTACGATCCATTCTAATTCATTCGTACGATCCATTCTAATTCATTCGCAAGAATGTATCCATTCTAATTCATTCCTACGATCCATTCTAATTCATTCGCACGAATGTATCCATTCTAATTCATTTGCACGATCCATTCTAATTCATTCGTACGATCCATTCTAATTCATTCATACGATCCATTCTAATTCATTCGTACGATCCATTCTAATTCATTCGTACAATCTATTCTAATTCATTCGTACGAATGGATACATTCGTGTGAATGAATTAGAATGGATCGTATGAATGAGTAAGAATGGATCGTACGAATGAAATAGAATGGATTGCACGAATGAATTAGAATAGATCGTACGAATGAATTAGAATGGATCGTGTGAAAGAATTAGAATGGATTGTATGAATGAATTAGAATGGATCGTAAGAAGGAATTAGAATGGATCGTACGAATGAATTAGAATAGATCGTACGAATGAATTAGAATGGATCGTACAAATGAATTAGAATGGATCGTGTGAAAGAATTAGAATGGATCGTACGAATGAATTAGAATGGATCGTGCGAATGAATTAGAATGGATCGTACGAATGAATTAGAATGGATCGTGCTAATGAATTAGAATTGATCGAACGAATGAATTAGCATGGATCCTGCATTCGTACGATCCATTCTAATTCATTCGTAAGATCCATTCTAATTCATTCGTACGATCCATTCTAATTCATTTGTACAATCCATTCTAATTCATTCGCACGAATGTATCCATTCTAGTTCATTCGTACGATCCATTCTAATTCATTCGTACGATCCATTCTAATTCATTCATACGATCTATTCTAATTCATTCATATAATCCATTCTAATTCTTTCACATGATCCATTCTAATTAATTCGTACGATCCATTCTAATTCATTCGCACAATCCATTCTATTTCATTCGTACGATCCATTCTTACTGATTCGTATGATCCATTCTATTTCATTCGCACGAATGTATCCATAATGGATCATACGAATGAGTAAGAATGGATCGTACGAATGAAATAGAATGGATTGTGCGAATGAATTAGAATGGACCGTACGAATGAATTAGAAAGGATACATTCGTGTGAATGAATTAGAATGGATCGGACGAATGAATTAGAATGGATCGTACGAATGAATTAGAATGGATTGTACGAATGAATTAGAATGGATCGTACGAATAAATTAGAATGGATACATTCGTCCGAATGAATTAGAATGGATCATACGAATGAGTAAGAATGGATCGTACGAATGAAATAGAATAGATTGTACGAATAAATTAGAATGGATCGTGCGAATGAATTAGAATGGATCGTACGAATGAATTAGAATGGATCGTGCGAATGAATTCGAATGGATCGTACGAATGAATTAGAATGGATCGTGCGAATGAATTAGAATGGATCGTACGAATGAATTAGAATGGATACATTTGTGCGAATGAATTAGAATGGATCGTACGAATGGATTAGAATGGATCGTACGAATGGATTAGAATGGATACATTCGAGCGAATGAATTAGAATGGATCATACGAATGAATTAGAAAGGATCGTACGAATGGATTAGAATGGATTAGAATGGATACCTTTGTGCATATGAATTAGAATGGATCATACGAATGAATTAGAATGGATCATATTAATGAATTAGAATGGATCGTACGAATTAATTAGAATGGATAAATTCGTGCGAATGAATTAGAATGGATCATACGAATGAATTAGAATGGATACATTCGTGCGAATGAATTAGAATGGATCGTGCGAATCCATTAGACTGGATCGTGCGAATGAATAAGAATGGATCATACGAATGAATTAGAATGGATCGTACGAATAAATTAGAATGGATACATTCGTGCGAATGAATTAGAATGGATTGTATGAATGAATTAGAATGGATCGTACGAATGAATTAGAATGGATCATACGAATTAATTAGAATGGATCATACGAATGAAGTAGAATGGATCGTACGAATGAATTAGAATGGATCGTACGAATGAACTAGAATGGATCGTACGAATGAACTAGAATGGATACATTCGTGCGAATGAATTAGAATGGATCATACGAATGAGTAAGAATGGATCGTACGAATGAAATAGAATAGATTGTACGAATAAATTAGAATGGATCGTGCGAATGAATTAGAATGGATCGTACGAATGAATTAGAATGGATCGTACGAATGAATTAGAATGGATCGTGCGAATGAATTCGAATGGATCGTACGAATGAATTAGAATGGATCGTGCGAATGAATTAGAATGGATCGTACGAATGAATTAGAATGGATACATTTGTGCGAATGAATTAGAATGGATCGTACGAATGGATTAGAATGGATCGTACGAATGGATTAGAATGGATACATTCGAGCGAATGAATTAGAATGGATCATACGAATGAATTAGAATGGATCGTACGAATGGATTAGAATGGATTAGAATGGATACCTTTGTGCATATGAATTAGAATGGATCGTACGAATGAATTAGAATGGATCATATTAATGAATTAGAATGGATCGTACGAATTAATTAGAATGGATACATTCGTGCGAATGAATTAGAATGGATCGTACGAATGAATTAGAATGGATACATTCGTGCGAATGAATTAGAATGGATCGTGCGAATCCATTAGACTGGATCGTGCGAATGAATAAGAATGGATCATACGAATGAATTAGAATGGATCGTACGAATTAATTAGAATGGATACATTCGTGCGAATGAATTAGAATGGATTGTATGAATGAATTAGAATGGATCGTACGAATGAATTAGAATGGATCATACGAATTAATTAGAATGGATCATACGAATGAATTAGAATGGATCGTACGAATGAATTAGAATGGATCGTACGAATGAACTAGAATGGATCGTACGAATGAACTAGAATGGATACATTCGTGCGAATGAATTAGAATGGATCGTACGAATGAATTAGAATGGATCGTACGAATGAATTAGAATGGATCTTACGAATGAATTAGAATGGATCGTACGAATGAATTAGAATGGATCGTGCGAATGAATTAGAATGGCTCGTAAAATGAATTAGAATGGATCGTGTGAAAGAATTACAATGGATCGTACGAATGAATTAGAATGGATCGTATGAATAAATTAGAATGGATCGTACGAATGAATTAGAATGGATCGTGCGAATGAATTAGAATGGATCATACGAATGAATTAGAATGGATTGTACGAATGAACTAGAATGGATACATTCATGTGAATGAATTAGAATGGATCGTACGAATGAATTAGAATGGATCATATTAATGAATTAGAATGGATAGTACGAATGAATTAGAATGGATACATTCGTGCGAATGAATTAGAATGGATCGTGCGAATCAATTAGACTGGATCGTGTGAATGAATAAGAATAGATCATACGAATGAATTAGAATGGATCGTACGAATTAATTAGAATGGATACATTCGTGCGAATGAATTAGAATGGATTGTATGAATGAATTAGAATGGATCGTACGAATGAATTAGAATGGATCATACGAATTAATTAGAATGGATCATACGAATGAAT